>JAVYIG010001303.1:0-160000 GCA_035222895.1 Strongylocentrotus droebachiensis
ATATTTTAATTTTTGAAGTGTGAAATATTTTTATTTTGGATAATTATAATATCTACATAATAATAAAATCAATTTAAATCCACTGGTTACTTTATTTCTATTTCACTTTATGTTCCCCATTGCTGGAGAAAAGAGGTCAGTGATAGGTAAGTAAACAAATCACACGTGTTTGTCGCGGTGTTATAGCGGAGAGCCTTCACACTGAGTAAACACCGCGACAGCAGCGGGACTGTCCCGCTGCTGTAGCTAGGCGTGCCTAGCGATAGTTTGTGTCGGCGTTATCGCTAGGCGGTGTTATCCCGCGATAGTTTATAACGGGTCCGAGCCTTCACACTGAAGACAACACCGCGACAGCAGCGGGACAGTCCCGCTGCTGTCGCGGTGTTTGAGGCCACTGTGAATGGGGTATTATGTCTATAAGCACCTCCTTTCTCAGAGCCCACCAAAACATGTGTCCCTTTACCAACATGATAAGAAAACCTTCTCTGCATACACTGCCCATGTACTTATTCATATGTTTCATGCCCATGCATGCTCATTGAAGTGTTTACCATTGTTTAAGTCATGGCTTCCACAAGGTGCAGTGGATATGTGCATATTTGCATACACACACTAAAGAAAACAGTGGTACATGTATGTGCATATTTGCATATGTGTACAACGCCTGTAGTCATATCACTACATTCTTCTCATTTTACGTGTTAAATAAATGGCAAAAAGAGGCGCGTATTCACCGAGCTCTGCGTTATCATTTTTTACAGAAATGTGGAGTATATTTGGCGTCATATCTGAACGTGCCTTTAAGGCACTTGCGAAGATTTCTCAGTGGATGCTAAAATGGTTGGGGGCGCCTGATACAATATACTGATGATGAAGGCCGATGTAGAGCTGAGACCCACGGGTGGTTTGTTCCGAGATAAGTCCATTTGTTGGTTATCGTTACAACAGTTAATACCGAGGTGTGCCCTATCCTATTTTGGCGGTAACTCGATCTTATAAAGCTGGTTTTCTTTTGGGCCAGAGCTGTTTTCCCCCCAACTGCTTATGCACGTGTTGTGCTTTGCGCCCTCCATTTTTGCCAGCTCACATTTTTATACAGATATCATGCACATAATAATATTTTACGAGCGCCCTATCCATTTCAAAGCCGAGGTCATTTTCATGAAAGTGAGGGTAGGAATAGTGCAACCAGCCTACCTTTTAAGGTGAAGTCTAGCCCGATTTAAGGTGATTATTATAAACGCAGACAAATGAGAGGGAAACAAATATTTTATTAATGAAAGTTTGAGCAAAATTCAATTAGAAATAGGCCTCTATGAAAGTTATGAATTTTTAAAGTTGTTATCAGTGAAACAAAAATTTGACAACACTGTAACGTACATTGCGAGGAAACCTCCGATTTGCTCTCTACAGAAAATCTAATAAATTTCTTCGTTTTCTTATAACGGAAGAGAGTTTTTAACGTGTTGCGAGGCAACCTCTGATTTGCTCAAATAAACTTTCATTTTCTTATGACGGAAGAGATTTGTTTTACACGGCGGTTTGATAACAAACATTATTTGCAACAATTATGTTTAGAGTAAATTTATGATTGGAAATTTCTTTAAAGCCCATCAATACTAGTGAACAGGAGTGATTTAGACTACCCTGCAAGGTCACTGGACAGGTGGTTATCTCATCAAAACAGCTCTCAATAACATAAGAAAAAGAGGATCATGGGGGACCAATGGTCACCGATTATGCATTGTTTGTTATATAGAGGGAGCAAGTAGCTATAAGTAGTGCAGGTGTGGCTAATATAGATGTTTTGAAGGGTACGGGACAAAATGGTATATAGGTACTACGCCTCGGAGTTGCCAATTTGTGCTTTGATTGATTACACCTTCAAAAAATATAAAACTTTCTTATTTTAATCGGTTTTTACTTAAACTTTCACTGACCTGTATTTGTCATTTTTTCTGTTTCTTTTTCAAGCAACTTGATATCAGCGTCAACTTCCCCTTTAAAATCATCAAATTGTCCGTTGATTCATACATAATGCAACCCTGCTCCCCGCCCTGCGCCACGGCGTCAATGCATGCTTCAACAGCCTTGTGAGGAATGGTCCCATCATGGATCCAACATCGTGATCGTATGGAACTACGGGATGAAAAGTAATCTGGAGGACTATAGAAGACGGAAATTAAGAATGCGTTCATGCGATTGCAAATAGCGGGATATTTTGCAAACTAGCCCAAGATATCTTGGGATGATTATCTCGACCAATTCTCCCGCTATTTCCAACTTCGGGCTGATGAATTCGGGCTGATGAATTATTCAGGCTGGATAATTTGCGATCGGGATAGTTCAAATAGCGGGATATTTGGCAGTCTCGAGCTGATGAGGACAGGCCTGACTTGATCGTGTGGAACTACGGGGTGAAAAGTAATCTGGAGAAGACGGAAATTAAGAATGCGTTCATGCGATTTCAAATAGTGTGATATTAGCTAACCGTGTTACAAAGCCTATGTTTGTGTCCAAGATTGGTGGCTTCGAATATGTAAATTTACGACAAACCCCACCTAACCCCCCCCCCCCCCCCAAAAAAAGTTTTGAAATAGTAATTTTACTTGCTTAACTTAATGATAGGACTGGGTCAACAATTTGATATTTGTCATTCTCGTTCAATTGCTATTTCTCCCAGAAAGAGAAGGAGAAGAGGATGAAGAAGGAGAATGAGAAGAAGAAGAAGAAGAAGAAGAAGAAGAAGAAGAAGAGAAGAAGAAGAAGAAGAAGAAGAAGAAGAAGAAGAAGAAAAAGAAGAAGAAGAAGAAGAAGAAGAAGAAAGAAGAAGAAGAAGAAAAAGAAGAAGAAGAAGAAGAAGAAGAAGAAGAAGAAGAATAAAAAGAAGAAGAGGATGATTAAAATACAGAACAAAACCAAGAAAACCTCTTTAAATTTACGATCCTCAGACTACCACCGTTGTGTTATGATTGAGAACATGGACACTGCTATTTCTCCCAATGTTGACTCGTCAGTGTTAAGGCCAAATAACAAAAGTCACATGTTTCTCGTCTGGACTTTAAAAAAAGGATGAGGCAGTGCATTACTATTAACTATTTTGCAATTTCTTTGGTATTTTGTTTCCTCCAAGATGGCTGCCATGATAATTATAGCTGGTCTTCAGCCTGGCCAAGCCTATGTATTCACAGATATTGTGCTATGTGATCATTACAATGATTACGCCCCTCTATTGATGATCGATTCTCCACATTGCCACAAGGAAATGTTCATTAGTAACAAAATAATTGGGTTATCAAACTCCGAATTGATATCGAATAACAATCAATGGTGAAATAAGTAAATACTAGAAACCGGATCTAGATTTTATTAATGCCGACTATTAACAGTTTATTTTCTGATTGTAGTATCATTTTTTTCTCACCATTCCTTTCTCCGTCATGCAGTGTCCATGTTCTCAATCATAACACCACGGTGGTAGTCTGATTTCTTGATTTTTTCCTGTATTTTGAACATTCTCTTCTTCTCCATCTGCTTCTGCTTCTGCTTCTGCTTGTTTTTCTTTTTCTTCTTCTTCTTCTTGTTCTTCTTGTTCTTCTTCTTCTTCCTCTTATCCTCTTCTCATTCTCCTTCTTCTTCTGCCCTTTTACTACTAGGCCTATTTCTTTTTCTGCTTCTTCAATATTTCTTTTCTGTTTCTTCTTCTTCTTCTACTTTTTGTTCTTCTTCTTCTTCTCCTCCTTCTTCTTCTTCTTCTTCTTCTTCTTCTTCTTCTTCTTCTTCTTCTCCCTCTTCTTCTGCCCTTCTACTTCTGCCCTTCTACTACTAGGCCCTTCTTTTTCTGCTTCTTCAATTTTTCTTTTCTGTTCTTCTTCTTCTTCTTCTTCTTCTTCTTCTTCGTCTTCTTCTTCTTCTTCTTCGTCTTCTTCATTATTCCAAGGAAACCTCTCAATTACTTAATACGGCCGATTAAAGCCAAATTCGAAATCATACAATTCATTGAAAATAATAGCCATACATTAACTTAAATAGTAGACGTTCTTTTAAATTTTAAATATATTGGGCTTTGATAATTCTTCTATTATTGATCATTTTACGGATTGCTTCCAATTTCATGCATTAAATGCTCATTAAAATTACTCAATCGAAGTGCGATTTGTAAGATATTAATCGCGATATTCAACGAAGGGACTAATTGGCTTATTCATTATCAATAGAATTCAAATAAATCTTGAATTACTAAAAACATTAATTCTAATTAATTAAGTCAAATAGAAGTTCAGGTATTTTCTCATAGGATTAAGGAAAGTAAACTCAGCGATTGCACTATTTTTCTTTTTCGGTGTATCACCACTTTTTAGTTTCGCGCGTTTTAATTATTATCGTCTACTTATGATTTTTTTTTTTCGTTTTGTCGAACTGTTAAATTCTCCCATTAAATCAAATTTAACGATAATTACGTACGGTAGAACATCGGCAGCCTTGACAGTCATACCTTGTATAGTGCTTTTACATTTTGATTAATATCATTATCATCGAATTCAATGAACTATACGCCGTACGTGGAACAAAAGTCTTGTGAAATAAAACTTCTAATTTCGACGCAATTTGATCACACGGTAGATTAGGCCTACATCTTTTCTTTTTCTTCTTCCTCTCCTTTTTCTTTTCGTTTACATTTATCATTTTGTTTTTACACATTTGCTTTGAACTATTTAATGTGTTTGATACATCACTCTCATCCGAGTAATTAAGGATGGATAGATTTAACACGATGCAAGGTCCTTAAACAATTTTTAATTAAAGTTTGATTCTTTCAAATGGATTTATTTTTCTTTTTTACGCTTCCTCGATTGACAATTAAAAAAAGAAAGAAACGGAACGGAGAAAGAGAGAGAACGAATTAGAGGAGGGCAAGGCAACGAGAAAAGTACATGATTCCAACCTTCCATAAAATTATTCTACGGATTCATTTGATGTCCATAGTTCTGGTAAGATCGAACCCTTCCCCCAATGACAGCATAGTGCCCCCCCCCCCCAAAAAAAAGGACTGTGCCCTTTCTACGCCGCTGCCTACTAGTCGGAGTAATAGAACACCTGCATAATCACATGATGAAATTAAATACGGGTATCATCTAAGCAATTACCCGCTTCTTTCTAACCATAATATTCGTCTCTGTGTCGAGATAAAGAGTTTTATTAGCCACTATACTTTCTTTATTAATACAGCCGCATGCTGATACAGTTTCGTGCATGTAACGAGATTTATTGCGAGTTTTCAACATTTTGTGCCGTCAGTGTGTGTTTCGTTTGTCAGATCGAGTCGATATAATTTGGTGAGTAGGTTTTCATGAAATGATTCTCGTCTTTTTCCTTCCTTTTCAAAGTACTACTCATATTTTTACATGCTTTCTACATTTTCGAGTAACGAGATTTCTTGCGAGTTTTCAACATTTTGTGCCGTGTGTGTTTCGTTCGTCAGAGTCGATTTAGTTTGGTGGGTAGGTTTTCTCGAAACGATCCTCGTCTTTTTCCTTTCCTTTTCAAAGTACTACTCATTTTTTTACATGCTTTCTACATTTTCGAGTAACGAGATTTCTTGCGAGTTGTCAACAGTTTGTGCCGTGTTTGTTTCGTCAGCCAGATCGATTTATTTGGTGAGTAGGTTTTCTCCAAACGATCCTTATCTTTTTCCTTTCTTTTGAAAGTACTACTCATTTTTTACATGGTTTTACAGTTTCGAGTAACAATATTTCTTGCGAGTTTTCAACATTTTGTGCCGTCTGTGTTTCGTTCGTCAGAGTCGATACAATTTGGTGAGTAGGTTTTTTCTAAACGATCCACGTCTTTTTCCTTTCCTTTTCAAAGTACTACTCATTTTTTAAAACATCCTTTTACAGTTTCGTGTAACGGGATTTCTTGCAAGTTTTCATCAGTTTGTGCCGTGTGTGTTTCGTTTGTCAGATCGAGTCGATTTAATTTAGTGAGTAGGTTTTCATGGAACGATTCTCGTCTTTTTCCTTGTTTTTGAAAGTACTACTCATTTTTTTTTACATGCTTTTACAGTTTCGTATAACGAGATTTCTTGCCAGTTTTTAACATTTTGTGCCGTGTGTGTTTTGTTCGTCAAAGTCGATATAATTTGGTGAGTATAGGTTTTCATGAAACGATCCACGTCTTTATCCTTTCTTTTGAAAGTACAACTCACTTTTTTTAATTCATGCTGCAAAACCATTACCTGTAACATGATCATAACTATTTTCGAAAAATCAACAATTTCTATACCCTATTGTATATCCCATATATAAATCATTCATTTTCGGGTTGCGTTATCACTGTCGTGTTCGCACACTACAAAAGGTAATGCACAATGCACAATGCACAATGCACAATGCTACTTCTGTACGAGACGTAAAATCAATATGCAGATTAAATGACATTTTCAGAAGTGTTTATAAAGCCTCTGGAAAAGAAAAACCGTATATCTTGCCTTTACGTTCATCTGCAAAAATTGAAAGTCAACTCCCATTCGGGAAGAAGAGAGATTTTATAAAGATATTAGGTATATATTTTTCCTTAGACGTCAACATAAAGGAAAGCATGAATTATGAGTAAATTCTCAGTAAGATTAAACAACTTTTAAACTGGTGGAAACAACGTGATCTAACTTTAATGGGGGAAAAGTCATTTATTAGAGGTATTTGCACTATCTAAATTGAAGGGGAAAAAAAAAATCGAATTAAGACTGAGAAGCTTAGAAATGTATGTTTTATTAACAACTGATGTACTGCATCACTAACTGGATCTTAGGTATGCCCATGTTACCAGTAGGCCTACTTCGGCTCTTTTATTTCCATGTATGTTTCATGGATGAAAATAATATTGCTTAATTAATTATAAAAGTGAACTTTCTGTGTTAAAGCCACACTGTCCTATTTGTAGCTACTTGCTTCCTCTATATAGAAAACAATGCCTAATCGGTGACCATTGGTCCCCCATGATCCTCTTTTCCTTATGTTAATTGAGAGCTTTTTTGACGAGATAATCACCTGTCAGTGACCATGCAGGGAGGTCGAATCCCTCCAGGCCAAACTAGTATGGTAGGGCTTTAAGTAATATCTTCAGTGATATACTTCTGTCATGGATACGCCCATAATTATGCGGAAATCCAGGGGGCGGACGGGGGATGCGCCCACCACTATTTCGAAAAGGGCACAACATAACATGGCCCCACCTATTATGTTGTTTACTTCTTTTATTTCCGCCCCACAAAGCGCTGAAAACTAAAGTTACATTATATTACATTTTAAAATGTGATGACTTTTGTTGCTGTTGTTGTTTTTGCTCCTTTTTCTTTCTCAGAAAAAAAGCTTAAGATAAATGTCGTGTCCCCTGCATGCTTTAAGACCGATTTTCGCCTATGAATACATCACATTCATTGACGTACAAGTTGAGGGGTCTAGCTCGCTATCCAGGACCGCTATTTATAAGGACCATTATTCATAAAGACCGCTATCTATAACGCGGGACAAAATGAATAGCGATCCTTTATGAATTGCGGTCCTTACACATAGCGACAAGACCCCATGTTGAGTGTATGTAGTTGTCGTTTCCTTTTCATTGGTGAATCATTCCATATTATCTTTTGTAGTTTCCTTGCCATTGTTACCGTAATATCAATGGTGGTCCCAGAGTTGTGGTGAAAAGAAAATGAAATATTTAGCATACCCGATCTGATACAGATCACTGGTTATATTGAGTCGCAAGGTGATTACATCTGTTTTTAAACTCCAGTCACATGTTTTCGATGACAACATTTTTAAGGTCTGCATTCTACTAACCAGTTTCATTTTCAGTTTATTTGTTTCCATATTTCACATAATACAAATATTACGAAATAAAATAATTCTCTGTAAATCATAATAACACAAATGGAAATTAATTAGATCCGTGTTGCAAATTGAGTTATTGATCGAGTTATTTAACAAGAAGCCGAATGTGTTTATTTGATAGTGAAATAATACGAAACCTAATAAATGAGGTTAACTGATTCAGTTAATAAACCCGACACTGTATGTGATCAAGTTTAACAATGGAAAACTTAAACTTCGGACTAAGATCTTAAAGCCAATTTTGAACATAAGCTTACAAAGTTACAAAGCGCCGGAATTAAATTTTAGTAAAATACGGGCCTGGCGAAGACTATAATTATTTTAGATCAAAATAATGTTGGTCGTGATAGATAGACCTACGATATATACCCGATAGGTATCCATGAAAGTGGTTGGATAATATTGTACATGAATCTATACCACCCTAGAGTACAACAGAACAAACACATTCAAACTTCAAGCAACCAACTTCTTCCGAAACCAATAGATATACCAATAATATCTAAATAAAGTGCGCACTCCCGAACCCTATAGCAATTTTTTCTCCTGATGGAACGTTGAAAAGTATCATCAAGAAAAAGAAGGTTGTTTTATTTTCATTTAGCTATATAACAAGATACAATATATGCTAATGACGTGGCGTACTATTAGAGTTATTTTCGTTATCGGGGTAGGTCTATGGACGGAGGAACAAAGGCGTTACTCTGCGCATGGACAGTATGTATTGTGACGTCGCATTTTATGGTGGAGCCGTTGGCCTTGGGGGCACGATAGTCTGTTAAAGGTAATACAAAGTTTTGGTATGGGGTAATGAATTTGGTTCAAATGAACATATTGGAAGCATATGCAATCCTACAATATTCAGTGATCGTTGTCGCGGTCGAAATCGAGTCTAAAGTGATGAAATTGTAAATAATAAACTCTTTATGTTGTATAACGCCCTCTCAAGGCCAAGATAATAATTTAGCTATATTATAAAACAATGTTATTTGACTAAAATCGACCGATTTGCTATAACCGTTTGGAATATATATATCAGATCTGCATATTCTGAGATTTTTATGGTCGAAGCTACCATCGTCTGGCCGTATAGGCGCTATTTCAAATTTATCAAAATTTACCGGGAGCACCGGTAAATTTTTATATTCAATTTTTCTCGAAAGCAGAAGAGTTTTAGGGGCTAAATTTTTTAGTGCTTATAATACATCCATAGGGGCATCCAAATAATATCAAAATTGTAAAGAATCACTATCCAGCCAATTTTCAAAATTTACCAAAACTTTGTAATACCTTTAAGGATTATTCCTTGGAATACGGATACAGACTTTCCGTTCGCATGGTGGTTATAGCCACACTCCAAGGAAAAAAAGAGATATCAGTTAAATAAAAAATATTGCATGTACTGGCTTTATGCTTAATGAACAACCAAGGAAAAGCTAAGCTCGAATGTTGGACCAACATAAAAAAGACAGAATCTCTTTCGGAGCCAGGCGGGCGTTGAACTCAGATCGGCGTTAAAGCCCTTCTGATTCCTCAAAGGGATTAGGTATCTTTGTCTCAGATTCTAAACATAATCCTGGATTTAGCTCATGTAGTCATAAATACAAACTTTAGGTCAGTCAGGAATCCTATGACTTTTACAAGCCGATCGCCTGTCTGATTATCAAGATATTAATGATTGGAATTCGAAATTTCAAAAACCGTTTTCCCAACCGTGACGGTTTTAATAACACTACAGTCTATTGGAGAAAATGAGTATGGTAAAACCGGTCACTTAAAGATTTGTTGCTCTTTTGAGGCACTTCATGTTAATTTTGAAAGCGCAATTTTGTTAGGGCTTCAATATTACACCATATCACAGACACTGATAACACGTATATAAGGCCATGCATCTCAGATTGGTAAAACTGGAAACATTGTTAAACAATGCTTTTAACAAACTAAAATGTTTTTTCGGAGCCAACACCAAAATAACCTGGCCATTTAATTACGTTTAATTTATCAGATTTACATGCAGCAAACATATTTTGTTATGATAAATCATGTCGGAAGTTATATCCTGGTAGCACAATAAAGTTCCAAGAATAACTTTATTTTCTCCAATTACGGCATGTGCTAAAACGATCTTGTCAAAAGTGCGTGGAACTCATAAACCAAGGTCATGTAAGGGTATTTGTGCTCATTTTGTTGAATGTGTTTTATACAGTTAACAACTAAAATTTTTAACTTTTTAAGTATGTGAACAATTGATTTGTACCGATTTACGGTTGTGACATATCAAAGCTCTAACTGAACTAGTTCATCTTTCATTATTGAGTTAGGTAAAGCACAAAACCACAACAACATTTACAACGGGTACAAACAACTGTACATGTTACAATGTAAAAGGGGGCACATAGACATACACAGTAGTAGACGTTTGGGTATTTATACGCACGCTTTGTGATCAAATTCAATAGATCCACTTTAGCGAGTTCTTTGTGGTTTTGATTCTAACAAATAGGTGCCATAACATAGGAATACCAACTTCCCGGATCACCTTGAGTGCAGCGATCTGCTGTATGAGTTTAATATATAGTTTGGCCTAGGTAGGTATTCAATTGATCCGACTTTTGGAAAATACCAAAACTCGCTATCAATCAGCTTTCTTTACAACTCGCATTTCGTGGGCCTTGTGACGTATAGTTGAGAGTTAATCATGCACGGTATTCGCCTATTAGTATTACAATATATAGTCCGGCGTACTAAAAGTGCACCAGTACTTATACTTCCGTTGCTCACATTACATACTTGTAGGAGGCACCCTTCGCCTTTGGTTTCATTTATGTAAACTTTTTCTCATTGGTATGACTTCCAGACTTCAATGAGTGAGTATAGAATACTTTAATATCTATGATATTTTTCTTTATTCTGTCATTATGTACAGTGGTATGAATATACCCACTTGGGTTTTACTGAAGAGAAGATTCCCCATGAAACTAATGTATAACTTTCGAAATTCTGCTACATAACTTGCTTGCTTCTGCTATACAAATTGCTTTATATTTTTGTTCACTTGTATTTTATTGTGAGGGCTCACAAGGCATCAAGCTATGCTCATCGTGTAGCCTAATTGACCAGTTCTGTTTAAAACTGTTTAAAATAAGTTTATATTTCTTCCTATATGTTTCTAAGTATACTGAATTTCATTATGTACTCACAACTTAATAAATGATGTTGTATTATAGTATAGTACAGATTCAAAGTGTTTTAAGTACAATTTCACGTTTTGTGAATGTTGACAAAATAATGTGTGTTTTGTTATGGTTAAGAATGGCTTATGATTATATTAAAATCGTAAAGCATAAAATGTTATCTCTTGATGTAAGTTTTGAGGAAATAAAAATGTATGTCTAGAGTGGGAATGCACTCTTTTAGGAGTCATAAGAGGTTGTTTTGGGAGTGAATCCTTTCAAAATCAGAGTGGAATCCACTCCAATGGCAATGGAGTGGTTTGTATAAAGCCCACCGCACACTATACCATCTGGCTTCGATCCGATTTTGGAAGAATTTGCAATTATAGCATATTTTCATATGAACATTTAGACTTGTTAAATCTGAATGACCGAGGATCTGAATAGTAATGATTAATGAAATCTATTTTTTTTCGGAGGAGGAAAACATAAATCGGCTCATACTCGTAGTGACGTCATAACGGTAGTGCGATTGTCTACGATTTGGAGCCGATTCGGCTTTTATTTTGACGAGAAGGCTTTAAGAGTGGATATCCACTGCACCTGTGCATTTAGATAGTACACAATCTTGGAATCACTTTTAGCACACATCATCATACCTTGATAGAAAAGAAGTCTTTGAAAACAAACACACAAAAGAAATTTCCTGATACGAAATCATTCTCGACTGTCATAAAATCAATGATTTCTCCAACAAAAATAATCTTTCAATTACCACGGCAGGTTTCACTCTGTATTTTCTTTATTGATTGACGAAACGCCCGTTTTCAGATTGTCAGCCTTTTATTCTCTCCCCCTGTTGTTTTGTGCCCGTGGTGTGGTGTGCCTATTGTCGATGTGCTGTCGTCTATTATTATTTCTCATATTTTAATTCTTTTTTCCTCGTCTTGTCTATGTAGTCTCCCGATCTTATCTATCTTATTCATCTGGTTGTATAATGCGTTATACCGACCACATAAGATCTAAATATACATAACGATTGTATTATTTCCCTGTTACAGCTTAAATGAGACACATTATAAAGTAGCATGATACTTTTGATGTCAAATGATGTTCACAAGTCTTAGATACGTGTGTCGTAAAGAACACAACTGACTAGTGTATATACTACTCTTGCTCGTTATTCTTATATAATTTTATCGAAAAGCATGTCACATTTTCTTCTTTTGGGGGGCCATGCGTTGACTAGCTTTAGATACTTTATAGTTGTATTTTAAAAGAGTAATTTCCACCACGAGCCCCAGAACATTCTGTTTAATTTATTGAGTGTTCGGTACATTAGGTAAATTACTCCAACGCCATTGTATACGCATTCAGTCAAACGTAATGAAAAACATATTCGTAAATGTTTTGCAAGCATTTCACATAATTCGTAAGACCGACCCCCCCCCCCCCATGACAGTATAGTGCCCCCCCCCCCCAAAAAAAAAAAAAAAAAATCAAAACAAAAATCACAAAGAAGAATTTCCACCACGGTCCCCAGAACATTCTGTTTAATCTATTACAAAATAATGAGTGCTCGGTACATTGGGCATATTACTCCAACGCCATTGTATACGCATTCAGTCAAACGTTATGAAAAACATATTCGTAAATGTTTCACATAATTTGAGCATTATACACGCTATCGAACACATAAAACACATTTTTTGCCTACTGTATTCGTTTAAGTTATAATGGAATAGTTTGTTTGTCCTTGAATACCAACGAGTTTGAACAAAATTCAGACAAACATGATGTATGTGTTTATTGTGAGAAAAAATATACAATTCACATGCATTTAATTAAGTACTTATGATTGTCAATTATATGTGTGTACTTGTGAAATTACTGTGAAGCAATATTGTAATTGTAAATATGAACAATTATCCTAAGGGACATAATAAATTAAATTAAATGCTGTGGTGTTGCTTCATGCTCCGGTGGAAAATAAATTTCTACTCGAACTGATATAAATATTAACTCTCAAAAGGATTGTAGTTTATAAGATATATTTTCTAAAAATTGGTAGTGACTCGTAAGATACATGTACAAACTGTAGTCTGGAAAACTAATACTCCAACAATGATAAAGATTAAAAGTGACGTTTGAACCCTTTTTTTCACAATAAAAGTATAAATACAAATGTTCAATGGTGAGCTTAGCACAAAGAATAACATTCAGTTGAGATCTATTGAACAGATATACACGTATTTGGGGATTCATTTGATTGTAAAAAGGAAATAAGTTATTTAAAATTAATAATAATAAAACAAATTATATTTATAAAAAAAAAGAAAAAAAAAAGCTGTGGCTCAGTATGTATGTACAAGAAATGTAATTAGCTTGTCCGTCAATTTAGATGTATAATATTTCACTAAACTGACATGACATACCAGTATATCTAGGTATATCTGCACTTAAGACATATGCCTGGGATTTATAATGATTTCTGCAGGTATTGGAATTGTATCATTTTGCCTTATTTCTGCAGGAAACTCTCAACTTCCTGGTGTCCTGTTTTCAACACATGATTGTAATAGATAATAATGTTGAAGGTGGTTATTTTTACCTGACTGCTAACAAAGCATAAATGCTTGTAAGTAAGCAACCAGACGGCCGATGGCTTTAGGTCCTCTCCGAGGGGCCTGGTAGCGCATCGACTTGGTTTCGAACCCGGGTCATCGGATCATCACTGCTCTATACCGACTGAGCTACCGCGCCTCCGCGCATGTAAAGGGAGATAGCAATTTATTCAGGCATTGTTCACACGTTGTCTTGATTTGTTCAGATATTAAAGCCTGAATTATCATGATTATAGTTTTGAGCAAGTTAATATTGGAGTACTGTTCTATCTGTGGCGTAGCTTAAAGGTAATACAAGTTTTGGTATGGGGTCATGAATTTGGTTCAAATGAACATATTGGGAGCATATGCGTTCCGACAATATTCAGTGATCGTTGTCGTGGTTGAAATCGAGTCTAAAGTTCTGAAATTGTAAATAATAAACTCTTTATGTTGTATAGCTCCCTCTCAAGGTCAAGATATTAATTAAGCTATGAAACAATGTTTATTGACTAGAATCGATCGATTAGCTATTCCCGTTTGGAAATTATATATCACAACTACATATTTTGAGATTTTCATGGTCGCAGTTACCATAGTACGGCCGTAGGCGCTATTTCAAATTCATCTAGATTTACCAGGAGCACCGGTAAGTTTTTATATTCAATTTTTCTCGAAAGCAGAAGTGTTTTGGGGGCTAAATTTTCTAGTGCTTATAATACATCTACAGGGGCATCCAAATATATCAAAATTGTAAAGAATCACTATCCACCCAATTTTCAAAATTTCGCAAAACTTTGTATTACCTTTAAGGGAGGCATGGAGACACCCCGCTTCCATCGAATATGGTGAAGAAAATTAAATATTTAGAAAGAACGAACGAGAAAGGGAGAGGGGGAAAACGATGAGATAAGAAGACGCTTGGATCAGCCCCCTCACCTCCCCCTTCATCTGTAACGTTGTAAATTCGAATTTAATTTTCCGAGTAAAACCAGTACGCCCCCAATCATTTTAGTGCCCCTTCAATTAATGGACTCACGCTGCGCCTATGTGTATTGTTGAAGACTCTTGACCATCATCCTTGCTACAATCCTTGCTCGATGCTTACACAACATCTGTGGACAAGATCCTTGGCCCAAATTTGTCCCTATTGACCCTTATGTATGAAATGGATACCTGGTAATGCTAGAGGTGCGGGCCCTCAGGAAGAGCAGTACCGGTACTGTTGAACCGACCCTTAATAAGTAATGAGTTAACGTAGTAATACTCCAGGGCCCTGTTTCACAAAACGTGATATCAATAACAAGTTACAAGCTAAAGTTATAAGCTGGTGAAATCAAGGCATCTGGTTGACTGAGAGTAATTTGTCATTAAAATTTAGCAGTCGTTATAGATAACATGTTTTATTAAACGGGCCCCTGTATTATATAAAGCATCGAACAATGAACATGTATGTAATTGTATAATATTAGTTCACTCTCATTAAGTCGTGACTGTTGATCATTTATTTAGTGTGAGTGTGCCATATTATAATTGCAAATTCATTAATGATGAAATCGATGCCCAAGAAATATGACATAACAAGGTCATTGCTATATAGGTTAATATACATTAAAGTGCTGGCAGATTTTTTGTTGTTGTTGTTGTCCTCGCATCTTCTTTCATCCTTGTTGTGCCACTTAAATCGCATATCACCGATTGCTATCAGCACTCTCCTCGTATATCACTAATATCACGAGTCGGTCTATTGGAAAGCATAGAACCTGCTTTCTGTTACTACTACCACCATCTTCTACTATTACTACTACTACTACTGCTACTACTACTACTACTACTACTACTACTACTACTACTACTACTACTACTACTACTACTACTACTACTACTACTATTACTTCTACCACTACTATTACTACTATACTACTACTACTACTACTACCAGTGGCGTACGCAGGATTTTTTTCAAGGGGAGGGTTTTCAAATCGGGCCAAAATTTCGCAACGACTCAGCCAGCCGCTGAATAAGCGGGGGGGGGGGGGGGGGGGGGGGGGGGATAAGAGGACACTTTCTTAACATAAACTATTTTGATAACGATGCGAAACAACAATTTTGTCACTTTCATTCTTATAAAACCATGGCGAGTTTATATTGTGCCGTAAGTAATAGTTATACGTGTATATTCATGAAAAATATTTAGTTATTCGGCCTCACTACATCACCGTATCTATACTTGACGGTGAGTTTTAGAGCCTTGACCCTGTAACGTTATATTCTCGAAATGCCGAGGCCCATAAGTGCATCGTTTAGTCAAATGGCTGCACTTTTCTGCTCAATTATTATAATTGTTATCTGCAATGGTGCATGAAGTTAACCTTCCGCTTGCTTATATAGATGGGTTCAAATCCCCTCGAGTAAAATGTTTAAAAAAAGGCCGGGCTTTCATCAAGGAACTCGGTGTCTGCATGCATGGGCATTGTATAAGGCAGTGGTGGGTACAGGGGGCGTTTCACAAAACTTGTCACCAGTGACAAATGACAGTTTTTGTTAAAAGCTACTGAAATCCTTGCTTCTGATTGGTTATCAGCAGATTTGTAACTGATTTTTTGTCATTTGACATTGAAAAAAAATGCTTTGTGAAACGAGCCCCAGGACTCTGAGTGGTTGAGGGATGGGAGGGGAGAGGAAGGAGCCGGTGACGTCACAAGTGTGTGCTATTGGGTTTTTATACGTGTATTGGACAGATTTAGTTATTAAGCTGGAGTGTTTCATTTTGGGGCGCTCATGATAATACACACACGGTGCTGAAAGCTCTCCATTTCCATGGCCTAACTTTGCTTTTATTTCGTTGCTATAGTATCCAATATGTATTTCTTCCGAGAAAATTCCTACTCACTTAAATTCAACAACATCCTGACCTGTCTAAGTTTTACAGTTTCAATTTGAACATAATTTAATCTTTAGTTGTCTTTATCACACCGATTGCAATTTTTAATTCATCTCCGGGACGCCAAATTATATTTCCCATAAGAGTTCTAGACCCCAGTATATATTAACTCATTTGCATGCAGCCAATCAGAAGAGTGTAGCTAGCTTGCTAAACCAGCGCTTGCGCACATGATTACTCTTAGGGTTAGTGATAGGGTTTTACTAATCATGCAAACCAACTTGTCATCGATCATCGTTAGCTCAATCGGTAAGGAGAGCATAAAACAACGTTGGAATTATTGGTTCGAATCTTAGTATTTATTCTTTTTTTTTTCCTTTATAAATAGTGAGGCAAAGCAATAAAAAGTCTGATTAAAACAAAAATTGTGATCTCTTTCGAAGCCGCTAATGACGTAAAACATATCAGCAAAGGTCCGGAACTCTCGTGGGGGGGGGGGGGGGGGGATGACGCCTCCGGAACAGGCTGCATAGCCCTTTGGAGATTACTAAAATAATTATTCATTCAATTCAGGTTTATTTCAACATTCCATGACATTTATCTTATGTCGTCTTTACTGTTATTTCCTTATGTCATTCACAGGTATCTCCATGATCTCGAGACGACAAACCAGCTTGACGAGGAAGAAGCACCGAGCTTATTAATGTGCACCATCTTCAATCCGAAGTGATTCGACACCAGCCGGAGTCCAAACATTGAGGATGCGGCTTTCCGGGAGGCGTGGCTGACCATGGATGTTACCATGACGACTGAGAAGTCATCCAAACTCCGCATCGCCTTCATCGGAGAATTTTGATGATTGCTACTGATCTGGGGGAATCTAAAGAATATTAGAGATTGGATTGTATCAATATCAGCGGATGAATATTAGCGTAGAGTAAGCAGCTGTCATTCTGAGCTACTGAGCTATACGGAAGCAAAGTCGTTATTCTATATCAACTACTTCATGAAATTTGAGAGGACTTTTACACCAGATTCTCTACTAGACAGAAGTGGCAACATTAATGTTCAAGACAAATGTTATCACTTTAATCATGATAATTACTTCTTCTGACTACATCAACTATTTCTTGAAATTGGAGACAATGTTTACACCGCAAACCAGACAGACATTTTGTTTTTCATATGGTCAGTTTCCTGATAGCCAACCTAGATATCACATAACAGTGCCACTCGTGTACTTTCGTGATCAATTAACATTGACAAGATCAACGGGACTGAGCGAATTGAAGTTCTGACAATTATTTAGCCAATGAACTGACAGAGTGTTACAAATATATGCATATTTACTTCATAATGTTGATACTGACCAACGGCGTGTTTCGTGAATGACATTATTGTTTGTGTAAACCTTGTTGTGATGACTCTTACGTGAAACATAACCCTGTCCTAAGTGGGATTGATGACTTTGTTGCTGGTATAGTTAGCTCGAACGCACTGTCGCATAACGCCCTGAAGCTCAGACAGCAATTGGTTATCGACTTCCTTCACACATCAGCTCGTGTTTTTGCGAGGAGTCAAAGATTCAGCAACTTACTTTCCATGTGAAGAAGTAGAAATTGGTGCTTTCTATCTCAATTTCTGAGCGAATATATTTCAGTTTGTGCGATATGAAAGTGCTGTATGAGATTCAAAGTCGTCACTGATAAATGTAGCTCAAATTGAGTAGGAACTACTGATCGTTGCGGGGTGGTTGCATAACCAGTCTTGTGGACCACTATTTTGACTACGAATATAACTCAGACATCAGTAATATTATTGTGCGTCCAGTTATTGAGCAGAAGAATGGAAGCGACCGAAGTTCTACCGTTCTTCGATTTAACGACGTCGAATTCATCCGTTGTCGACGAAGACGACGAAGATGACGGGTTGTTCCCTCATTCCCTCGCGTGGAACATCGCCGTCGGAATCGTTTACTGTCTCATCATCGTCATCACCCTGATCGGCAACGCTTTCGTCATGGCCGCTTACAAGGTGGATGCACGAATCCGCGCTCGGCCTTCTAACCTCCTCATCCTCAACCTCTCCATCTCCGATTTCTTCGTCGGGATCACGCTCATCTTCAATTTCGTGTTCATTCTCTTTGACGAATGGCCACTTGGCGAGATACCGTGTAAGCTCTGGACTGTGCTTGACTACACCTGTTCTTTCATGTCGGTGATCACCATCACCCTCATCAGTCTCGATAGATACTGGATGGTGAAGAAGAAGCTGGGTTACCGAAAATACCAGACCAAGAAACGCATCCTGATCACTCTCGCCATCTGCTGGAGCGTCGTCATCTCCTTCTACACCATCACCGCCTTCGGTTACGGCGCGATGACGCAAACAAACTACGTCGATTTCTCCGATGATTGCGAGATGGAATATTTATATAACGTGCCGTTTTCGGCGGTTATGATCGTTGTGGAGTTTGCGATTCCATTCTGTATCATCATTTATTTGAATGTCGTGGTGTTCATGAATATTCGAATGAGGACAGGGGGACTTGTTCGAACGAAACCTGATAAGGGGTCCAACACGACTTCGATACCCTCGACGGATGCTGGCAAATCGATCGGGACCGATTCGGCAAGCGGGTTAGCCTTTTCCTCCAATCCTCTGTACACCAAGAAACCCGTTCCGATTGTGACGATATCATACATGACAAAGGACGACGTCGTGACACCAAGTGGCGATACCGAGTCAACGGACGAAAAGGCCTCGAAGGCATACGAGGTAGACGATTCCTTCGAGGAGTCAAAGGCTTCTGATGAAGGCATCGTGACAGAAGGAGCTAACGTCGCTTCGAATTCGAACGGTTTTTCAAACCCGAGTGTAGATTTAAACGACGTTGATATCAAGACTGACAGCCGAACGGAAGTGGAGCTAAATAGCGAGAACGCGAATAATAACGCTAATCATAGCATCGATGGTTCGACTGTTGGTAAATTAAAAGTCCAGGAGAAGACACGCCCGCTGTCAGGTGCGTCGCTGAACTCTGCGAGCTCTGACGGGCTCACGACTCTTTCACGAGCTAAAAAGGAACAAGCCAAAAAGAACAATCGTGAGTTCAAACGACAACGACGCGCCGCCATCGTTCTCTTCACGCTCGTCATCGCTTTCGCCATCTGTTGGCTACCTTACCAGATCACTACCATCCTCATAACCATCATGGGCGACGGGTCGGTCCATTTCAACGTTGAGGAAGTCATGACAAATCTTCTTTGGTGTAACTCGACCATCAACCCGTTCCTCTATGCCTTCGTTACCGTGTCCTTCCGGAGAAACTTCCTTCGGTTCCTCGGTCTTCATCGGGTCACGTGTTGTAAACGAAAGACGTCTTCGGGTGAAACGCAAGATCGGCCCAACACGAGTGATCCAACCGAATGCGATAGTTAAAAGAAAGAATTAAGTCTACTAGAAAGAACTTCTCGTAGTGTTCGATGGCCACGCGGATTTTCCGAAGAAACTACCCACCGGTTCCTCATCAGTTTAACACGAGTGATCCAATTTAGTGTGATAGCTAAAAGAAAGAAGAAGAAAATATGGGAACAAAATTCTCTTAACTATATAGTTAACATATCCGGGTCTGTGGTTTAAAGAGTAGCGATTGATCCAAAAGCGATGCCCACCGTGTCTTTCCGAAGAATTCCGAAGAAGGTTCTTCGTCCTTCATCGGATCACTCCTTGTCAAAAGAAGATATCTTAGGTAAACATTTAATGCAGGATCGGGTCAACAAAAGTGATCCAGGCCAGTCGAGTATGAAAGCTAAAAGAATAAGGGAGTGTACGCCTATTAATCGTAATGTATCATACAATCTGGGTCAGTCTTGTAAACAGTTTTGATTAATCCAATATCGAAGGTCACGTCGGTATATTTCCTGGGCCTTCATTGAGTCACGTAATGTCAGAAAAGAAGCCTTCAGGAAGGCGTTTCACAAAACCTGTCAACAGTGACAAAATGACAGTTTCTGTTATAAGCTGCCGAAATCCTTGCTTCTGATTGGTTATCAGTAGATTTGTCATTGATTGAATTCATTTGTCATTGAAAAAAAGGCTTTGTGAAACGGGTCCCTGATGACTAAGGAGAGATTACTGATATAATCATGTCATGTGAGCGATCGCTCACTTACCATCGCCTATATTTTATGTACAGAGCTGAGATTGATATCAATTTCAATTATCAAGGTAGAGAGATCAGGGGGTGTTTCACAAAGATTCGAAGTCGAACTTACCTCTAAGTTGGAATAAAACATTATGGAGAGTCATGTGTAGTCTTATAATGAAATATATTCAAAAGAATTTGTTATGACTTTTCATAAATTCCACATCAAGAACATGAAAACTCCCATGATAATAGAAAATATGAATGATTTGATTCAACATTTTATGCCTTTTAAAATAGCTTTTACAAAAAAAATTCAAAGATGATAACGGCTTTCTTATTGTTAAGTCCAACTTAGGATCTTTGTGAAACCCCTCCTGGTAAAGGTGCACAATAATTTGGGAGCTTTCCTATACTTTGTTTGTGCCAGTTCAGAAGAATGTAATAGTAGAAAGTCACTTGAAAGGGATTTCTCTTCAAATGCCCTCACAATTTATATGGAAAGGACTATTTGGAGTATTTGGAACAAACATCGTGTATCATGTTTATGTAGTCCCATTGGTAGGCCTACCCATTTATGTTAGCCGTATTGTATGAGCTATAATTATATAATTATATATGTATTGACAATTTAACAACCCCGAAACCTCACAGTAAACACCAATTCTGCATGCTTTTTTTTAAAAGTTGTTATATTGCCCTTTGCGACCGACCCAACATTTTTAAAAATCTACGCTCGGCTTTTTATTTTTTACCGTTTTTTTTAGAAAAAAAATGTTTAATGAATAAACAAATATGTATTAAAGCATTTAAAACTGAAAAATATCAGCCCAAAGAGGGGGAAAAAGCACAAAAAAAAACCGAAGTAAATCGACAAACCTACCCATGGGCTGGCACCTAAAGGGCAATACAACATCTTGTTTTGTTAGACCTTATTGCTATGCAACTCATTTACTCCCAGACAGTGACTGTCGTATTTATTTAAGAACTCATCTTTATCTTCGGAGTTGACGTTGATGGGGTATGGCGATTTTGATATCATCCTTATATCAATCTCTACGTAGAGGCGCTGTGGTCTCTTGGATAGGTCATTGGACTTTGATCACGTGGCTTGCGGTTCAAGTCCAACCGCGACACGCGTGTCCTTTGCCAAGACATTAACCTTCTTTTGCCTATCTCCACCCAGGGGGTGTTTCACAAAGATCCTAAATCAAACTTTACTCTAAGTTGGACTTAAATAGTATTGAGAGCCATTTGCAGCATTAAAATACAACACATGCAAGAGCGAAAAATGAAGTATTTTAGACTTTTTATAAATTCCACATCAAGGACATGAAACATCCTTGGTAATAGAAATATGAATGATTTCAATCAACATTTTATGCCTTTTAAAATAATTTAAAATAATATTTTCATAGATGCTAACGGCTTTCCATAATTTTGAAGTCCATCTTAGAGATAAGTTCAATTTAGGATCTTTAGTTCAACTTAGGATCTTTGTGAAACACACACCCCCCCCCCCCCCCTTGTGTAGTAAATGAGTACCAGGTAGGAATTTGTATTCCTTGAATGCTTTGAGCGTCTTAGGGCAGCTGGGCTAAAGCCAGGGCAATATTAGTACTTTGTAGGCGCCTTGAGCACCCCTCTGGGATGGAAACATACATACGCAATCTACATAATAAGAAGCTGTCATTATAATATTACACTTGTATTTGTGTTAATAAATTGTGTGTGTAAAATGATAAACATACTGGGTGGTATTCTCGAAAGTGGACTAACTTTAGTCCATGGATTAATCCACCGACTAAGTACGGAATGCCAAGTGTCCATATGAATATGTTTTTGAATAATTTAATCTGTCACTAAATTAAAATAAAATGTAATAACATAATCAAAAAACAACAATAAAACTATGATATAATTATGTAATCATGGTAATTTAGGGACATATCAAATTATTCAAAAATATATTCATATAGACACTTGGCATTTCATACTTAGTCGATGGATTAAACCATGGACTAAAGTTAGTTCGCTTTCGAGAATACCACCCACTGATAGTAAGCTATGTATGCCTTATTAGTTAAACGGTGGCACAGGGTACATTCGCGTTGCTTGCCCTCGCTCGCGAACTTTGAGTGCAATTTATATATTTAAAAAAATGCAGTGCAGATTATTTGTCTATTGCTTTTGATAAATCAATTAAAATAAGTGAGCACTGAGACTTTTAAAAACTAATATGTTTAGCCGTTGGTTGTGTTAATCGCGGAGACAAGCGTGTGCGACTCGGCGAATTTTTACAATTACACTTTCTTCTTGGTTCTTGCATAATGCCAGTTTAAGTTTTTGGTACTTTTATCACACAGTTTGCTCTCTAAATTTGAAAGTGGTCTGTCAGAGCATCAAAAAGAAAGATATTTTTGTTTGTTTTGTATCGTGGGGGAAATGGCAAACATCGATACGCGAGATTTTTATTTACTATAAATATCAATTATGTACTATAGTATCGTGTGTAATTTTTTTTTATCATCATCAGATTATGTGACATCATATCGATCTGCACATTTTTATAATGAAATATACCGGAATAACTAAACTATCATGATTGTTTGTAAGATATCCATTATTCTCTAATTCAGGAAACACACAATATTGTGAGTAACGGTGATGATGATATTGATGATGGTGATGACGATGGTGGTGATGATGATGGTGGTGATGATGATGATGGTGGTGATGGTGATGATGATGATGATAATGATTATGCATGATGACGGTGATTATGATGATAATGATGATGTGTTGGTGATGGTGATGATGATGATGATGATGATGATGATGAGGTTAATGATGATGATGATGATGATGATGATGTGGTGATGATGATGATGTGGTGATGATATAAGTGGTGGTCATGATGATGATGATAATGATGATGATGATTATAATGATGTTTATGAGGATGAGGTTAATGATGATGATGATGGTGATTATGATGATGGTGATGATGATGATGATGATGGTAATGATTATGTATGATGATGATGATGATGATGATGATGTGGTGGTAATGATGATGTGGTGATGATATAAGTGGTGGTGGTGATGATGATGATGATGTGATGGTCATGAGAATGGTGACGAAGTGGTGGTGGTGATGATGATGATGATGTGGTGGTGATGATGATGATGATGATGTGATGGTCATGAGAATGGTGACGAAGTGGTGGTGATGATGATGATGATGTGGTGGTGGTGATGATTAAATTGCACTGCCCCTATTATGTGCTCTTTAAGAGCCCTCTAATTAGGCATTCAATCTCATTAAGTAGTAGAAAACGCCCTTAATACTGGACACAACATTCAATGGGTTGATGCCCGCATTATTGACCTCGAAACGCACCTATGGTCAAGAATGGTAGAAGAAACAAAAAGGATAAATCATTCACTGAATAGGGATTCAAGCTATACATTGTTACTTTTCTTCACTCCAGTGATCTCGAGGCAGCAGACAACAAGAAATTGTCAACGGGAGTGTTTTTTAGAAGCTTTAACTATATACAACTCACACTCTCTCTCCAATTTTATACAACAAAAGGTTGTCTTCGGGAACCAATTCTATCTTTACGGAAGGGGTGCAGGGGGAGAGCCTTTGTCGGGATTCTGGGGGGGGGGGGGGGGGGCCTGCCAATAATGTCCCCATGAAACATCATAGAGTACAGTAGCCTATAATCTAGGCGGAGTGCCGAGCTTTTTTCTTTGCTGCTAGACTAACCCTAAGCAGAACGTCTGATACGGCGAGACTACGAACCGTGAGTCGCGAAGCGGCTCACCGCCTATAATCACTGGTCTAGCGTTAGTCGTTGTTTTTTTATTATCGACCTTGAATCCGTGGCAGTTTTCGTACGAAAAACTGCCACGGATTCATGGTCGATAATAAAAAAAACAACGACTAAAGCTAGACCAGTGAGTATAGGCGGTGCGCGGCTCGCGACTTTGCGTTTTACACCCTGGCCTGGACCTTTTCCCAATAAAATTCAAGGAACCGACTGGGAAAAGTCTATCCATGACAAGATATTGCGCGCGCACGTAGCTCTTCTGCAATGCTCAACGTACGTCCTATATGTCACAGTAGTCGCGGCACGCGGTACATGTACTTTTGTATCGAGACGTACGAGTGAGAGAAAAACAACGAATAACAACAGAAGGAAATAAAGAAAAACAATAAATAATTAAAGAACAGAGAGGAAACAAAGAATGTCATAAGCAGAGAGAGAAAACAAAAACTAACTTGAAAGAAAGAGAGAAATTAGAGAAGGAATTAATCAAAGTAAGGAAAGAGAGAAACCAAATAATATTATGGTTTTTGTGGTTTAATTCCGCCTTCTTCAGGGTTTCAATTTTTGACGTGTAGCCTACTTTCAAACCATTTGCTGATTCGGACCCCCCCCCCCCCCCTAACACACGTGTACACATATCGACACATACACAGACTACACTCGACATAATATGTGTAATGGTAATGTAATACATAAACTGTGATTTAAATATTGCACTCGTACCATTTTCTATTATTGTGGGACCCAGGTCGAAAATCCCATAGAAACCAGTAGAGAAAACCAGTACAGATTTCTAATGGTTTCTACAGGTCAATTCTCTACTGGTTTGAATATGGAAAGTGGCGCTTTTCCATTAAAAACCAGTAGAAAAAAATCGTACTGGAACCAGCAGAAGACCAGTAGAAGACCATTAGAAAACCCTAATGGAACCATTAGGAGACCAGTAGGAATCCCAAATGGAACCATTAGAAGACCAGTAGGAAACAAGTACAAATCCCCACTGGAACCAGTAGGAGACCAGTAGGAATTGATACAAAAACCATCAGGAGACCAGTAGAAAAGAAGTGCTGGAACCATTAGACCAGTAAAAAAGAAGTCCTGGAACCATTAGACCAGTAAAAAAAAAGTCCTGGAACCATTAGGAGACCAGTAGGAATCCATACAGAAACCATTAGGATACCAGTAGAAAACCCTAATAGAACCATTAGAAGACCAGTAGGAATCCCAACTGGAACCATTAGGAGACCAGTAGGAATCCCAACTGGAACCATTAGGATACCAGTAGAAAGCCCTAATGGAACCATTAGAAGACCAGTAGGAATCCCAGCTGGAACCATTAGGAGACCAGTAGGAATCCCAACTGGAACCATTAGGATACCAGTAGAAAACCCCAATGGAACCATTAGAAGACCAGTAGGAATCCCAACTGGAACCATTAGGAGACCAGTAGGAATCCCAACTGGAACCATTAGGATACCAGTAGAAAACCCTAATGGAACCATTAGAAGACCAGTAGGAATCCCAACTGGAACCATTAGGAGACCAGTAGGAATCCCAACTGGAACCATTAGGATACCAGTAGAAAACCCCAACTGGAACCATTAGGAGACAGGTAGAAAACAATTTGTTTTGATCAGTTGAAATTCTACTACATCAATGCACTTCCAACACAGTACTCCTCACAAAATCTGCCAGTCCTTGTTTTGTTTTTTTTTACTTTAAAAGAGCATGCTGGTCTGCAGAGTAGACACGAAAATGACAGGAGCTGGCATGAAGTTTGCTTCCAACACAATTAACCATTTTCTTGAGGTTCAGCCACTTCTCTCGCAAACATCGTTAACAAAAGACATCACAATCATGTTGGTTCATCTTTATCATATTTAACACTTAACAGTGTATCATTTTATTATCTGTCAGAATATCATATATACATCATTTCATTTCAACGATAAAAAAGAAGACCCCCCAAAACAGTGTTAAATTGGCTAATTATTGTCTAAAAGTTATGGCCAGCTTTAACAAAGAGAAATCAATCTTGAAAATTTGGAGTAGATGTTTAAAAGAGTAGGTTTGGCAATTTGCAATTTGCAATAGTTTTCTAATTATGGTAGCCATCATGAGTAGAAACAATGAGCATGCATTTTTGCTGAGAAATTTCATTTGTAATTTTCCACCATAGAGAATAAGTTCATTTGCACAAATTTAAGTACTTTATTTATGCATTTAAATTTGGAGAATAATTCACAAATGATAACGCAAAGCATGATTTTTACCTGTAGATTGTCAAAGTACATGTAAAGGATTGATATTAAGTTGCAGCGATTGGAAATGAAATATTGTGTACTACATACTATAAGCCTACTACATTCACAAGCAAAACAAAATCATTTATGGCCTTATTATTTTGACAAGTGATGTGATATTATGGTAACTAAAGAGTGTGCTATTCATCAATAAATGTAACTTGATAGTACAGTGTATTTTGATAAATTTCAATTTCCTCCTGACATTTGATAAACAAATGAAATATGGTCCATATTTTAAAAGGTTTGAATTTAGAAATGAAATAGATTTCATAATTACGAAAAATAAACAGGGTGCGTAATTCTGGAATTGAAAAAGGGGCGTTAATAACGATATTGAAATAGGGTTAATATTTCCGCAAATGAAATGGTATTATTTTGAATATGAAATAGGATTCATTATATTGACGGTTCGTAATTCCTAAAAGGATAAAGGGGTTCTATTTGCATTTTAAGAATAATAAACTTTTGGAAGTATATTGAGCCCTATTTAATTTTCTGAATTATGAACCATATTCCATTTTTGGAATTACGAATCCTAGTTCATTTTCAGAATTAAGAACCCTACTTCATTTGTAGAATTATGAACCCTTTAGAACATATAAAATTATGAACCCTCAGAAAACGACATATAACAGTTCAAAGATTTCCTATCCATATGAATACATGTAGGTCATTTTCGTATTGTAATCAAATTTAATGAATAGGTCCTCGTTAAGTGCCTCATTACCAATTATTAAATTCACCTTTTACGAATAAATGTATTTAAATAGTCAGAATGCAAATTGAATACATTATGTGTTGGTAGTACTAGGTACCAGAAACATTATGACTTGCCCTACCTAACAACACATGTTTGCATTTCGCATTCTGACTATCGAAATCCAATTATTCTTAACGGGTGAACGGAATAATTTGTTCCGCGGCACTTTGCTTTGATTTTATAACGAAAATTGCCTCAACACATTATGTTACATAGGGCTTACCCTTTACACTTTTTAAAGGGAAATCCAACCTTAAAGGGATAGTCCACCCCAGGATTTTCTTTAGCTGACGATATAGACCTAATAATACCATGAAGAATGATACAAGTCTCATTAAAATCCATAATCACATAACGAAGATATATCGACTTTTTTATCGAAAATCAGCCGCCCCCCAAATGCAAATGCGTTACATGGGCATGAAACGATTGTGACGTATGTTGCGAGCTGCCTTCTTATTTCGGAGACATTCACTTCGCTTTCACTTTCATTCATGATTCGTCGTGTCAGTGCGATAACAGTGTACCGCGAGCGAAAGTGAATGTCTGCGAAATAAGAAGGCAGCTCGCAACATACGTCACAATTTCGATACTATCGGTTATTTTTTGGCGATCGTTTTTTGCCCATGTAACGCATTTGCATTTGGGGGGCGGCTGATTTTCGATAAAAAAGTCGATATATCTTCGTTATGTGATCATGGATTTTAATGAGACTTGTATCATTCTTCATGGTATTATTAGGTCTATATCGTCAGCTAAAAAAAATCCTGGGGTGGACTTTCCCTTTAACAGACAACTATAATTTAAAAAAATACCAAATAAAATCTGACAGAAAATAAGGTGGTTATGGATTGTTGAAAGCTGTGATCACTAAACCTATGGGCATTTTAAATTGGCTGAATCGGTAATGTCACTATGATGAGCTGCAGGACTACTTTCCCATTTATTTCAAGACCCAAAATGATTATTTAATTTTTTTTTTCTTCAAAATGTATGATTCAGGAGGGGCTTCTCTATGTAGAGGACCTGTAATATTGTGCTATCCATAATATATTTTGAGTAGTTCTCAAAGGGAGAAGGCACTTAAAATAAAAAGATAATTAATTATATTTCAGTAACAAAAGGGAGAGTTGTCCCATGACTACGTCATAATCCACTGAACAAATTGCCTATTTGAGATGTGCATGGCTTTAGTGATCTCATATTTTAAACTTTGTATAACTCCCTTAATATTGGCCCGATTTATTTCAAACTTTCACCTTTCTATATTTCTCTTATTTTTCAACTTTCATTTCGATGAACTTATTACAAGGGTTAGATTGCCCTTTAGGGCCCGTTCAGATATGATGCTGGAGTTGACATAAAGCTCTATATGCTTTACATAGATCACTGAATATGCGCAGTCCCAAACATACAAAAGCATACATGTAGGTCCTTTGTTGTCGTTCACTTTACACATAAAACAAAACTGCAGCATTTTTGGAATTTTTTGGCGGTTCACGTGCCATACCTGAATAAGTTTTAAGTGCTTAAGATTGGAATAGATTTGTATTGCATTTACCTCACTCAATTTTTCTCTATTACCAACTTATATAATTTGCCACAGGTTTTAGGAATTGACATTTTGATACGAAGGGGGTGGGGATGAGCACGAGACTGATCTACTACATAAGCATTATGAAACAGGTCTACTTCATAAATAGTAATAACAAATATGCACAAATACCGAGATCTTTTACCCAAAGCGTTAATATGTAGGCATACATTTATGTTTGTAAACCCTGTAATTCATCAAATTGGCAAGTGACATGAATGGGCATTTCAGTTCTACAGCTAAGCTATTCAGGTTCGTGACTATAACTCCTCCCCCCCCCCCATCTCTCTCTCTCTCTCTGTATCTCTATAATGAAGGGGAAAATAACCTCTGTGTGTGTAGACCTCATTTTGGAAATATTCCTCTTCAGCTGGGACTCATGGTTTAGATTTTGGGTGGAATCTCCTGTATAATGCAAGTGCTTGATCCAGGGTACATGCACGCAAAGAATTCTAATGCATGAATAGAGCAAAAAGAAAGGAATACAAGTTAAGAAAAACTTTTATACATTTTAAAACTAGAACGTAAACAATGAATTAAGTAATGAATTCTGTCTGAAAATGCAAAATAAAATAATCTCTCATTGCTTACAAACATAATATAAACATACCTTTGCATTTTAAAAATTTGTTGGCAATGCAAACGTGATTCAGGATTTTTTTGTAAATAATTATCAATACAATTCTAGTTTGCTGATGAGAGCTAGTAGAATCAAAGCTTTATTGCTGAGGAGGGAAAAGAACACTGTTCGAAACTCACAAAATATGGTCGGTTATTGCTACATACCTGCAGGTTTTAGTGATCTGAAATTAATTGAATTATATATATTTGAAACTTAGGAAAAATAAGCCTTTCGAATGAAATGATCAATTCTTGATGTCTAATTAATCAGTGTCATGATCATGGAAGAATGAAAAATATATGTACAGAAATAATACAAGTACATCTGCACAATTACCGAAAAGGCTTCAACTGTGTCATGAGGCTGCTGAATGCTGATCCAGAAGGTTGAGGGAAAGTAGCATGGTCTCACGTCAATATACTGTGGCCACAATGTGCTTCAAATCCACTGTTTGGCGAAAGATGTCAAAAGATGCCTACAATTAATAAGAAAATAAATAAAGTTAAAACAAATTGAACGGTTGATGCATGTGGGCCTACTACAAACTTCTTCGTTCAGCCTGTGGGTATTTTGTTTTCCATTTACGGGTCTAGCCGTTTATTTACAGATAAGGGCTTCTGTATATATTGTGTGAACACACCATAAATGGATTAAATTTAAGCCCCCTCCCCGCTTGTCTTGAAATTAGGGTGCGTTGAGAACGGATCCCCGCCTTAACACAATCTTTCGGGATAAGCGGGGGGGGGGGGAGTGAGTTATAGCCACAAACCTGAATAGCTTAGCTGTAGGGTGCGTTGACTAGTGCGTTGGGTGCGAAAGGGTGCGTTGACTAGTCTTTCAAATCAGTAGTTTAAAACAGAATTTAAGGAATATAAATTGAAGTCGTTTAAATTGAAATACATGTAATCAAAATTTAAAAAGACTAGAAAAATTAGATAAATATAAAACTATCTGTTAAGTAATCTTGCAGATCAGGCGTTTATGCTTCTCAAGCATGCAGCACTTTATTTATTAAAAAAAGAATAAAGCACTAAATTCTCAAAATTGACATGGTTTACAGCAGAGTTAAAGTGACTCGGTAACATTGCCTCAGATTCTGAAACAAAATCCTGGATTGAGCTCATGCTGCAATCATAATTATTTACCTTTAGGTAAGTCAGGAATCCCATGACGTTTACAATCCAATCGCCTGTCTGATTATCAAGATATCTATGATTGGAATTCAAAATTTCAAAAACCGTTTTCCTCCACGGTTTTATAACACTACAGTCTATTGGGGAAAATGAGTATGGTAAAACCGGTCACTCAAATTTCAAAAGTCAAATATTTTTACTTTTTGAGGCACTAAGTTCATGATCATTTTGAAGCGCAATTTTGTCAGGGCTTCAATATTACACCATATAACTGACACTGATAATACGTAGGGCCATGCATCTCAGATTTAACATTGTTATACGATGCCTTTAAAGCCATGTGTAGGTGAATGCACAAACTTTGCTTTGAATGATGATCTCATCAAGATGTAACATAAAAATACATAGATGGGACAATACAATACATTTCTCATCTTGGCGGCAGGCGTTGGAAGCACTCCTACTAGTAGTTAACAATCATACATTACTACGTTTCAAAACAGAAAACAGTTACTGCACATATTGCAAATAAATTAGGTAAATCTAAGACTTACCCATATTGAAGATTAGCAGGGGAAAACAAAGTAATAAAGTAAAAGGATTTGTCTCTCTGCTCTGGCTCCTGTAGTGTAGCTGTTGATAGGAATGGCTGTCTCGCTGTGTGTGTGTACGTGTAGTCTCATAAGGCATACTTGGGCCTGGCGCACACACTGCATGTCTAGTCTTGATTACATGTGCACACACACAGTGCTATAGTGTAGCCCAGAGGGATGCCATGCTGTGTACCCGTTCAAAAAAGGCGGGAGTAGCTTGTAGTCTTGATCAATATTGCAGACCTTATATGGCATGTCAAGATGTTGCACAACATCTGTAAAATAAAACTATTAATATAATGACTAATGAAATTTGAGAGTTTTTCACCCCTGTTTTGGGGGCTTAAATAAATATAGTTAGATTGATCCAGAGGCGGTGCTAGATATCATACTGGTATCTATTTGTTTCAACTGGTTTTCAAAACCATTGAGCTCGATCTGCTGGTTTGTAAAGGTTTGACTTAGGATTTTAACACCCGGCCATGTTAAAACCATTAGATTTATTGGATTCTACTGGTCTTCAAAACCATTAGGCTCTACTGGTTTGTAAAGGTTTCTAATGGTTTGACTCAGGATGTTTACACCAAGTTCAAACCATTAGATCTTAATTGGTTTCTATGGGTCTTCAAAACCATTAGGCTCCACTGGTTTGTTAAGGTTTCTAATGGTTTGACTTAGGATTTTTACACCCATGTTCAAACCATTAGATCTTACTGGTTTCTATTGGTTTCTATGGGTCTTCAAAACCATTTGGCTCCACTGGTTTGTAAAGGTTCCGTTATGGTTTGACTTAGGATTTTTACACCCATGTTCAAACCATTAGATCTTACTGGTTTCTATTGGTTTCTATGGGTCTTCAAAACCATTAGGCTCCACTGGTTTGTTAAGGTTTCTAATGGCTTGACTTAGGATTTTTACACCCATGTTCAAACCATTAGATCTTACTGGTTTCTATTGGTTTCTATGGGTCTTCAAAACCATTAGGCTCTACTGGTTTGTAAAGGTTTCTAATGGATTGACTTAGGATTTTTACACCCTTTTTCAAACCATTAGATCTTACTGGTTTCTATTGGTTTCTATGGGTCTTCAAAACCATTTGGCTCCACTGGTTTGTAAAGGTTCCGTTATGGTTTGACTTAGGATTTTTACACCCATGTTCAAACCATTAGATCTTACTGGTTTCTATTGGTTTCTATGGGTCTTCAAAACCATTAGGCTCCACTGGTTTGTTAAGGTTTCTAATGGCTTGACTTAGGATGTTTACACCCATGTTCAAACCATTAGATCTTACTGGTTTCTATTGGTTTCTATGGGTCTTCAAAACCATTAGGCTCTACTGGTTTGTAAAGGTTTCTAATGGTTTGACTTAGGATTTTTACACCCTTGTTCAAACCATTAGATCTTACTGGTTTCTATTGGTTTCTATGGGTCTTCAAAACCATTAGGCTCCACTGGTTTGTTAAGGTTTCTAATGGTTTGACTTAGGATTTTTACACCCATGTTCAAACCATTTGATCTTACTGGTTTCTATTGGTTTCTATGGGTCTTCAAAACCATTAGGCTCCACTGGTTTGTAAAGGTTTCTAATGGCTTGACTTAGGATTTTTACACCCATGTTCAAACCATTAGATCTTACTGGTTTCTATTGGTTTCTATGGGTCTTCAAAACCATTAGGCTCCACTGGTTTGTGAAGGTTTCTAATGGTTTGACTTAGGTTTTTTACACCCATGTTCAAACCATTAGATCTTACTGGTTTCTATTCGTTTCTACTGGTCTTCAAACCATTAGAGTCTACTGGTTTGTAAAGGTTTATACTGGATCTACTCCACAGTTCCTCCTGTAACCATTGGACTCTACTGGTTTCTGGAAAACCAGTAGAAACCGTTAGAATGTCTCTACTGGTTTCTACTGGTTTCTATAGGATTTTCGACCTGGGGATCACGTCTTTCATTTTTTAAATTCATGTCATTTGTTTCTAAGACCTAATTTCTCTAATTCTCTTGACCCCTCTCCCTTCATATTTGTTTTCTAAGACCTCCCCCCCCCCCATCTCTCTTCATATTTGTTTTCTAAGACCCATTTCTCCCCCGCCCCCCCCCCCCATCTCTATTCATATTTGTTTTCTAAGACCTCTCTCTCTCGACCCACTCTCTCTCTCGTATGTATTTCTCAGACCCCTCTTTCTTTCTCTCTCATTAACCCCCTCTTCATATTTGTTTCTAAGGCCTCTCTCTCTCTCTTCATATTTGTTTCTAAGACCCCCCCCTCTCTTTCTCATTTCTTGATATTTGTTTCTAAGACCTCTCTCTCTCTAGCTCTCAATTCATGATATTTGTTTCTAAGACCCCCTCTCTTTCTCACTTCTTGAATTCATATTTGTTTCTAAGACCTCTGTCTCTCTCTCCCTTTCTCTCTTTCTCATTTTAAATTCATGATATTTGTTTATAAGACCTCTCTTTCTCTCTTTTTCCATTCATCACTTTGTCTAGTGTAATGTACAGACACATAACATATAAAGGAAATTATACACCAGTTTTACATGAATTCATTTGCACTTTATTTACTGCTTTACATTCATATACTTTTTTTTTTCGTGAAGGTAATCTAATCCTTCAATGTCAGAGAAGTAATACAAAAGATACAGGAGTATGTGTATGCATAAATAGTTATATAAAGAAGAAATATGTAGTAAAAGTGAAAGCAAACAATAGTAGAAATTTGAACAGATAATTTGACAGTGTGTTAAGATTTAGATGCAAGAAATGACTATAAGAAATTTTTATTTGAAAATACATGCACATGTAGATAAAAAGAGATCTGAACATAGGCGGATTCATGGGCGCAGAGGCGTGCACCGCACTTTACTTTGGAGATAACGAACTGAATACACATAATAATGGATGATACGTGAAAATATTTTTCTTCAGCGAGTAACAATATTTCACGTATTTCGCGAAAATTGATCATCCAATATTATAATTATTATTTAGATACTCCACAGAGATATTGTGATTTATTCACCATTTTTTATAATATACTAGTACATGTACTTGTAAACTGGATCTTGGCAATTGAAGCTTGAAACGAGTGCAAATATGAAATTTCCCAAGCATTTATGTGGTGCTGGTGCACAACTAACATGAAAAGTTAAAAATGTTTGAATTTCAAGAAAACAGTAGGCCTACCGTAACACTAATATAATCATTTACCTGTACAAAGTCGAACATCTAGAATTTACATATCCCAATCCAAGTTGTTACTTGAAGTTATTGTGACGTTACAATTATTGAAAACGAAGTAGTTACTTGGATGGTGCAATTTCATATGGTGACGTCACGTTTAATAGCTGCATGCGCACAATCACTAATAATGGCGTGGCTTAAGAGGAAAAATAAAAAAGAGCAACATAGGTTTTATTGTTACTTCACGTTAGCTGAATGCACACAATCATGTATTGACCAATCATAATCTTGTGGGCGTGGCAGAATGTTCATTGCGTCCAATATTTTATGTTATTATGAATTCTCCATAGGCTTAGACGTTAAGAAATGAGATTTAATATTTTGGCTCTCTGAGACGACCGTGACGGACCTCCAAAAATATCGTTGCCTCTAAAACCCTAAATCTAAATAATAGACCTAATATATATAACAACATAACATATAATAATATTTCCTTTATCCCAAATTTTCAGGTCCCAGGAACCTCATCATTATTAAAGGTTTCCACTGTGCTAACAGAGAAAGAACAAATCCTACCGGCAATAAAAAACAAGACAAATGCGACTGCATCTCCTATATGCCTCCGCCTTTATAAAACCAGTAATTTCAGAAATTGACCTCTGTGACCTATGACTTTTGACCTCATTACACCAAAAATCTAGTCAGCTTGTCTTCCTATGAAGACCTCATCAAGTTTGACGTTCATATATCTCAAGGGGTTCTTGAGATATCGCCATGATGAGGCCAATACCTGGAATTTCATAAGTTGACCTCTGTGACCCTTGACCTTTGAGCTACGCATTCCAAAATCTAATCAGATTGTCTTTCTATGGTGATACATATACTATCCTCCAATTTGAAGTTAACATCTCAAGTATAATGAGTATAATTTCATAACACATATGAAAAAAAGCTGCAAAAAAAAGTGATGAAAAATGGGACATAGAAATAAGATCACCAAATTCTGTAACATCAGAATAAAATTACATTCAACCAAACTAATGCAAAACCATAGAAACAAATTTACCAACACAACATGTAATAGTATATATCAGAGGTTTCTTCAATTGGGGTAATTTGTTTTTTTATCAGAAACAGCATTAAAAAAATTGCCTGCAATATTGTTTTGAGTTTTTACGGCGCCGTCAATATAAAATATGAATATTTACGTCATTCATGTTGAAGCAAGACAAGTCTTTATTTGCCAATTGAAAATGGTGGAAATCACATTTGCAGTTGTAGATCTAGACCCTCCTCCCCCCTACCACTACCAGTATTTTTTTTTTACTTTTACATGAAAATGTCTTGCCATTGGACAGTTTTGATTTTGATATGCAACAGAAAGAGGATTGCTAAACCAATACCTTGAAGAGCACATATTTCTTCGCTGTCGGGCAGGTTCTCATTACCCTCCATGTGGTGCGAGAAGACTCTGCAAACTCGCTCATCCATTTTTTTGCATCATCTTCTGCTTTGACATTTATCACCAGTGATGCTGTGAATCCAGATTCATCATGGCTCTCAAAGTTATTTACATGGTAATGGTATTCATGATCTTCATTATGGGTAGATCTAGGTAGAATTGCCTGCAAAACAAACAAACAAAACAAAAAACAATATTATTCCAAGATCTGTAGAGGGCAAGCTCTATACTATAACAGTTAGGCTAGGGCGTAGGGGGGCTAGATCAAGATCGCAATCTAACTGTTAGATACGGGCCTTGCTTACTAGGTATAACACAGGCACAGCTAAAGTCGGGCAATTGCCACACACAGAACCATCTGTATGTCAGGCTGTGCTAGAAATGGCTGCATGCTGCCATCTTTTTTGCTGAAGAATAATCAACTGAATCGCGGGAAGAATAATCAACTGAATCAGGTACAGATCTAAACCTACCTCAAAATAAAATAGGTTATTTTGGGACCATGCTTCAATCCTTGGGTGTTAAGTCTTAACAGATTGAATGTAGGGTCTATGCACCTTTGCATGCAGGGGTCTAACTTAGATCTATCTTTAGTAGGAAATCCTCACTGTGCAGCAGGTCCCTGTAGGCTGTGCGACTACCCGTTCGAGGGGAGATGACAACAACAGACTCATCCCACTTCTATGCAGAACCCAATCGTACCAGCGCAGTTATCTACCCCAAACTATTACCAATTGGAACAATTTACCCATCGAAATAAAGAACCAAACATCTCATTCTGCCCTAAAGTTTCAAATAGCTCTTAGGAAAGAAGCATAGTCATGTCGCACAGCAGCAGCACCACTCTGGACGACGATGCTGAATAGCGATGTCCGGATATCATCCCGAGTAAATCCTGAGTAAACCTACGAGGTCAATTTTAATTGACCTTGCATAATTGCAGTTTGCACACACAATTCGCCCATGTGTATCGCAAACATCACTACTCAAACTAGATCTACAAGTGAATCCAGATCCAGCAGTTACCATGGTTACTGCAAACCTGAATAAACATGGAATGTTTTGCGAGCCTAATTCATTGCGTCACAGCCTTCAGGGAAACATCGACATGTGAGCTGATGAAGTAAAGTGACACCTACATTAACGCGAACTGAGTCCTAGCCTAGGCCCTAGGCTACGGAAAACATTGACAGTTAAAATTATTAACTGAAAAGTATTAACCATAGTCTAGATCTAGACCTAGTAGATCTAGATTCTATACGGTACGTAGATAGTAGAAGTAGTAAAGTTAGCTTTAGTAGACTTTATTGGAGAACTTGTTTAGCACAGGGCTAGATCTACTTCATATTCATAACTCCTAAGTTAACTCATGAACTGTATTAAGTTAGTAAGTTACACCTTAAGTTAGGCCATCCTGCAGTCCTAGACTACATAACGTTAGATCTAACGTTATGTTTGTTTACATTGTTACTTATGCTTAGCTAGTCCAATTGACATTGATGTTGTTAATGTTGACTGACAGACAGTACTGACAGTGACAGTGACAATGTGACACTGTGCAGCGACTCACTTAGTCTTACTCTTAGTTTTGCTAAGGCGCCTTGGATTAATTCGAGTGGCAGGAAACACGCGGCTTTATGCAACGCGGCCTAGTTTGCGTTAAAGCCACAATCGTCCGCACCCCTCTATTCAAAAGCCGGATGCGAAAATCCCGCATAAAAGAGTGTACGCTCCAACGACTCCAGAACAGAGCTTGACCTACTCATAATGCTTTCAACTTATACCAGTTGACCGCCCTCTATAGGCCATGTAACTCTCAAACTATGCAGGGGCTGCGGAAACGGGTGGCTGTGGCTTTTTTTTTTAGTAGACACGTTTCATGAAAGCTCCGAAAAAGGGGTTTATAGATTGTTCGCATGCTCAGACCTCCCCCCCCCCCTACTTTCAAAACGCTCCGCGGCCCCTGCTATTAAGGGTCAGCTCAGATTCCCTTCCTCAAAGGGATAACTTATTAAGACAAATTATTTATCACACATTTATACAAGTCATACATTAATGCTTTTTTTCCTTTAATATGTTTCGCTTTGTTGTAGCTTCATTTGTCTCGTTTTCGTTTCCAAACTTCATTAATCTGTGTTGGGTTATCTTAAACAATATTTGACTTCTGGAACATTTATAAACTTAAGGGCAATACGCTTGACTAATCATGAAAAGATTGTTTAATATTTATAAATGAATGGCGCAAAATATGAGCTTTTTGAATGAAAGCGCCGTAAAAAGAAAGTAACAACAACAACAGCAGCAGCCTTCATTTTTTCTTTTATCCTCAAGCGAGGTTTTTATTTCCATAACTTCAATACATATTTACATTAATAACTCAATGATTGAGTGAAACGAGTGAAACATAACATAACAATTAAAGTATATACAACAATTCTACCAGCTTAGTATTATTTTCTTTGAATGCACAATCATGCCTAAACAAATCTTACCAACGACCCAGACAAGATAATCGTTTTAACGTAACATTTTATCAACGAAGAAAATGGATATTATATTTAGAGTTCAGAAATAAACAATATGAAATGAAACAATAGGAGTGATCGAGAGGAAGGAAAAAGAGAGTTAGGAGATGAATTAAGACAAAAATAATAGAAAAAATCGTGGGAGAGAATTCAATAAAACAATCAACTTGAAGTTATATAAAAATGTGAGGAACAAAAAAAGACCAAAAGTCTATCAAAGGTTTGTCCCCAGGTATATGAAATGAAAAGAATCTAACACAGTTACACAGGTAATAAACAAATTTAGAATAAGTGGTGAAGTGTGACGTCATCAATAATCTATGTTTTGAATTACTCAATTTTTCTTTATTTTCCGAAAGAGCATCAAAAATAATGTCCTAATATTGATAACAATTGAATATAAGTATTGGCTGAGATATGACCATCTGAATAAATATATTTCCTATAGGAACTCAGTGTTATTTGCTCTGGCTCCTAATGATTTATCTCGGACATTCAACGTTGCCTTTGCCCAACTCCGCGCATTAAACAGTAGTTTATTGAATATACCCCCCCCCCCCCCCCTCTTCCCCTCTCCTCTCTCTATCAAACTCGCCTTTCATGCTATGGCTACGTTGCGTTAACATTTTATGCGCCATTATGTTAGTGATTGTGATAGATTTTGAGCAAAATAATGGTAATTAGAGAAGAAACAAGTATTAAACGTGGAATCAAGACACACAAAATCATATTGCCAATTGAGGTTGAAATAAAAGCAAGCGAAGGAAGATGGCTTTCATATTTAGAGATCAGAAATAAACAATATGAGTGAGAGGGGTTGGAGAGACAGAAAGTTGGACGAAGTCTGTACCGTATTCATCATTATGATAGTTGTACGTCTCTCTAATCACCCCCCCCCCCCCCCCCACTGGGCTCTTTTTTTCTCTTTCTGTTGAGTTTGTTTATATATTTTCGCATAAGTATAATGTCCGACGTATATTAACACCATGAATAAACTTTTTTTGTCATATCAGTTTGATGCAACAGAGATTTATATTCAAAAGTTTTACTTCTTATAATTATTATTGTACTGTAATATTCTTCTCTCCGTTCATTTTAGCTTCTTCTGAATGTTTACGCTATATTTCTTAATCTCTTGATGAAATATAAACACCAGAAGCTAGTATTTAGTGGATGCAAACAAAACATTGCAGCTGATGGGTTCGAAAATCCAAAACATGAATAGACTTCCTGCTTTTTCACTGCAGATCATAACAAAGCGAATGAAAATGGGCAGACCGTAGTTCAGATAATCCGGCTATTGTTTTCTATCATTGGAATAATCCACCAGCTCCATCTTCTCACGCAAACAGGCCGGTGAATGTACTGTCGTTGTTGTTGTTGTTTTATTTAGGCAAGTCAGTCAGTTTTTGACCATTATCGCCGAATAATTTGAACAAGTTTGTTTTTAATTCTAATTTACGTATATGCACTCACATAATATGCGTGTATATCATGACTAATATATAAATAATATTTGTTTTTAAGATATATAATTATATATTACATTTTTTGGTCACGCTTTGCTTAAAATAGATTATGATTATGTACATCATACGGACAGAATGAATTGAATGTGTATTTTCATTATATTATATTGCAAGCAAATGGCGGAATAGAAAACAATATGAAAGATGAAAATGGAAAAAGACATTGGCAGATATAGACAAAGAGAGAGAGACAGACAGACAGACAGAGAAAGAGAGAGAGGGGGAGATGAGAGAGAAAGAGAGAGAGAGAGAGATGAGAGAGAGAGAGAGAGAAAGAGAGAGAGAGATGAGGGACAGAGAGAAAGAGAGAGAGAGATGAGAGACAGAGAGAAAGAGAGAGAGAGAAAGAGAGAGAGAGATGAGAGAGAAAGAGAAAGAGAGAGAGAGATGAGAAACAGAGAGAAAGAGAGAGAGAGAGATGAGAAAAAAAACTTTGAAAAAAAACGAAATAACGCCTTTTACGTATTTCAGCCAATGCCGATGTTGGCCTTTTTGTTGACATTTTCGTGTTTTATTACCTACAATTAGCTGGCCCATTTAATTAAATAATTAATTAACGCTCGCCGTGTTTTTTTTTTAAGTGTAGCTGGATTGGTATCATATTGGCTAAATTTCACACATTTTGGGGTCTAAAATTACCTCCATAGCAATTTTAGGTTCTAACAGGGCACTATAAATGTCATACATGTAGATAAGAATAAGAGCAATAACCATGCACTTTGAATGCATTTGCGGTCTGAAAACAGGACTCAACTATCCCTTTAATACAAGCGTTACAAAATACCCGGTCATTGGATACAATGCCCCCTTCCGGGATACAAACACCTGAAGCTAGTATTCAGTGGATGCATACAAAACATTTCAGATCACTGCAGATCATGACAAAGCGAATGCAATGTGGGCAGACCGTAGTTCAGATAATCCGGCTATTGTTTCTTTCATTGGAATAATCCCCCAGCTCCATCTTCACACACAAACAGGCCGGTGAATGGGCTGTTGTTGTTGTTGTTTAGCAAGTCAGTTTATGACCATTATTGCCGAATACTACGAACAATTTGTTTTGAATTCAAATTCAAGTATTTACACTTACGTGTATAAATCATATACACAAATATATATATTTATAAGATATACTAATAATATAATGATTTTCCTTGGTCACGCTTTGCTTGAACTAGATTATGATTGTACTATATGTTCATCGTACAGACATAATAAATTGAATTTGTATTTTCTTTATACTATATTGTTTTCTATAATACAAGCTTGAACAGAAACAATAAATACTTGAATTTCTATAATATTATTCATTACTTGACTGAATGGCAAGTGATCGCGATCAATATCAAGTCATACATATCATGTGCATTATTAGTTAATAACGCTTTCTTTCATACAAGTACTCCCAACAAAGCTCCAAAAGCTTAAATGTATACTATTTCACAAGAATTGATAAAACAATATGAATAATTATAATGATACACTCACATGCCAATGCAAGATCTTTTTTTGAGTTTCTTGCTGCCTAACAAAAACTAATATCCATGTTAACATTTATTGTTAACATGAATATTTGAAGCGATGCTAGAATTTGAATTTCACCTATCTGTCGAAAATAGGGGAAACTATTATAAACAGTATCTAAACGTTGTTTTGATTTATTCATGATATTTATTAACAGTGTCATGAACAGGATATAATTAACGGTTAACATAATCATTCATGATCTAAATATTATTTCCATAAAATAATATGGTGATCATTGAAGAATGATGATCATGGTCATAAAGCGTTCACACTTTTTAACCTTAACTTGCAGGATTTATATTACACGTGTTTAATAAAAACAAATATAAAAAGGGCGTGTGTATATAATTATGTACGAATGTTGTATGAAGTGTAAACGGGCGCCTGTGTATTATTGCGAGAGGATGGGAAGGCGTGCGTGTGTGTTTTTATTAGGGGTGAGAAGACTGAGCCCCTGGAGGGTGAGCCCTCTGGAATGTTTGCCCGCCCGCCCGCCCCCCCCCCCCCCCACCCATCACAAACTGCATCCGGCGCGCCCGGCCGGGTTGTCTGTCCGTACCGTGCATCCCGCTTTTCCGTTATCTCAATATCTCAAGAACCACTTAAGATATGAACTTCAAACTTAATGATAATATGTATCTCCAAAGGAAAACAAACTGGTAAGATTTGGGGGACAGCAGGTCGAAAAAATAAAAATCGCAACTGAACTTTCTCCCTTTTCCCTTTCTTCTTCCAGTCCTCTTCTTCCTCTGTTTTGTATCACTTTTTCTTTTTCTTCTCACTTCCGTTTCCTTTCCCTTCCTTCTTTCTCTCTCTCTCCCTCTTTTTTTTTTGGGGGGGGGGGGGGGGGTGGGGTGTATAATGCCCACTCGGCACCCCAGCGCACCTTGTTGGTGGGAAACTCGCAACTGATCTGCCCTTCTTTTCCCCCATTTCGTTTCTTCTTCCTCTTTATTTTCTTTCTCTTTGATTTTTTTCAAAGACTGTTGTAATTAGAAGTAGACTCTAAATTTTGTGTTGAAACTGGTTTTATTCATATAGGGCCTACCGGTCGCCGGTTTAGAAGCCATATTATCATGAAAGGCAATGCCATGCTCAGTGTGATGTGTGTTGTGGATATTGACAATAACAATGAAAATGACAATCATACAACGTTTTTTTTTAAATTTCTTTAACAGCCCCTTCTGGGGCATGGAAGAAATACAGTTGAATAGTGCAAATATAATGTTCAACAATGATATTCATATAAACATTTTTTTTTTTTTAAATCAAATTAAATCGGCCAGATTCTGGAAGGGGGGGGGGGGGGGTACTCAGAATATAGTTGGACGGGGGTGTGCGGCAGAGACCTCCGCACCCATACCCATATCCAAGGGTCCTTTTGCTGTAAATAGGTACCCATGTCTAAGGATTTTTTGGGAAAAATGGACCCATGTCTAAGGATTTCAAACTTCAAATATTACATTTTTTAAGCATATTTTTAAGTATATCGTCGTGTGCCCGGCAGAAGGGCGTAAACGCCTGTGCGCACAAAAAACCGGGATTCGAGAAAATCGCGTTTGAAGATTATGCTCCTTTTTGCACGACACATTCCTCAAGTAATTACTGTCCAAAAGTTTTCTAAATTTAACCAAATGATAACATATCTATTCAAGAATTATCGACCTAAATATTATAAGAAATGGTGCTAAACTTTTAAAGATATAAGCACTTTTTCCGTTCACGCCCTTCTGCTGGGAACAAATTTACGCTAAAGCGGTGTTTTCCTTCCCGGCAGAAGGGCGTAAACGGTGTTTACGCCCTTCTGCCGGGAAGGAAAACAACAGTTTAGCGTAAATTTGTTCCCAGCAGAAGGGCGTGAACGCGCTCAGCGCGTAGTAATGCAATGGAAGAAATGAACAATACTTAGAATTATTAATAAATTAGACTAAAAACTACGATTATGATAAAGTAGCTTTAAATAAAATATGTTGGATTTTATTCTTCAAAATCTGCATGTCATTCGGTACCATAGATCAATGTGAATGCGAACAGAAATAGATGCGACCTTTTTTTAATCTTGTCAATTTGCTCTTTTTTTACTGGAGCGTTTAATTCGGTATTTTGAACACTGAATAAAATTACTCGAGCAATAGGATCCATTCGTAGAGTTAAACAGCATATCTCACACATTGACTATTGCTGTATCAAATGGAGATCACGTTCTTAAAAAGTTAACGATCGATTACTACGATTTCAAAACAAGTTTGTAAGAACGATATTCATTCAATCTGTCTAATAGAACAACGGTTAGACCATTTTTATTGAGTTTAAAGTGGCAAACAACTGAAGAAATAATAAAGTATCAATTTTGCTTTATAGTTTTTAAAATATTGAATAGATAAACACCCGAATATCTCGATCGTTTTTTATTAATAAGGCAATAATATATACCACCAGGTATGCAAAGAATAGTAAATTATAGTTGTTCCCCAAGTATTAATCGAATATCGTAAGGTCCATCTTTTCAACAAACTTCCTTTAAATATTCAATCAAGTAGTTATTTGCCTCTATTTAAAGTATGTTGCCGATCGTTATTTCACACTTATTGTGTCTGTTCATGGGGGGGGGGCTGACTGGTTTAAACCTCCCATACGTTTTTATTCTTTCTTTTTCTTCCTTAATATTTAGTTGTTGTTTTGTTTGTGTTCCCAACTCTAGTATTCATTTGTTTTTGTGCTAAATTCACAAAAAAGATAATGGATAAATAAATGTTGTAATGTATTCGTTTAGAGTATCCATTAATTTGTTTAATTATTATACTATTATGTAGTTCTGTGTTAAATTTGTGTTTTGTAATAAATGTGATGTTATTTTATGTACCTGTTTATGTAGGGCTTCCTTAGAAAGCAGGCTATTATGCTGCATAGGAGGGCTGGGAGTGCATCTCATTTGAGCTTGATATATTAGATTCGAGTGGTCTTTATTTTTAATTAAAATTATAATCATGATTATTATAATTCTTTATTAGTAATAATAATGTTATATCACAATCATCATCCTCATCGTCAGAAACATAATTATCACATTATCATCATTATCATCAAGCATATATACACAAATGTAGTAGAAAAAAATGACACAAACAAGCAATCTCTATTGTTTTTAAAGAAATTGGATATGAATAACTTGCATATTATTCACTTTATTACTTTTTTGATTTCTGGAAAATAGGCCAATCACACAATGTCAACCAATAACCTGAAGCAAATGTCTTATCTTCAAATATTATATCAAAGCAATTAATCATCTATTTTAATCATTGTCTATTGTTAGATCTGCATTGCGGATTTCATTATTAAATCATTAATTAACACTATTCTATTTTTTCCATTTCTCATTTTCAACTCTTTATTTTCTTTAAAATGAACAAATGAAGTAAAGAAATTCTGTAAATCCATTCATTTTAACATTATGATAACTCTTTTCTGTAATGTTTCTGCTCTTATTTACAATTCGTTTTCACCTCATGCTTATAGATCACAGTCACCTCATATTCACAAATCAATCTCTCCTAATTTTTCAGGAAAATGTACATGCAAATAGTGTTAGCTTTTAGACGAGTAAACAGGTGAAACCGTAAAGACAGAAGGAAAATCCTGTTAAATATGCACAAAATGCAAATTTACAAGTCTTGCATAGTCCTTCATTTATGGAAAGGAACATAACCGGTATGATATTTTCTCATTAGTAAATAGCTCTGAAAATTACAATTTTAGATCTTGAGCAAATGTAGATTCAAGGCATGATACAAACACTCGGTTCTCAAGGTAGCACTTCTATGAGCTGGATATATTGTTTGTGATTTCATAAACACTGAGCTCAATATCCTTACTGGTGTCTCCTAGAATATTTCTACACAATACCTTTACATCAACCAGATATGTTTTGTCTCTTTAAACAAATCTTACAAGACTTCCTTCGCTCTTGAAAACAAAGAGAGAAAACAAGTACCCAGTTCTCCACAATTATTGATTATCATACATGCATTTCTGCAGAATTAAGATTTGTTTAAAGAGACAAAACATATCTGGTTGATGTAAAGGTATTGTACGGAAGACATTATCTTCTGTGAATTGAATGACTATTCTTTCATGAGATATTTATACTCCCGCCTGTTAACATTTCACGAATATTTATAATTCCTCTTCTATTTCATTAACAAAATTTAACTCGTACAATAGACAACCTAATCATAAGATACTATCAACTTCAGATTTATATTTCAGTAAATATTACTCAAATAAATAATTACGATTCCAAATACTTCACAAGCAACTTGTCAACAAATATATTTTATGAACCTGATTATTACATATTGAAGAGTAAAAGTGTGGACTTATCAAATTATCAATCTTACTCATGAATTTGCACGGTAGTTCAGGTAAAAAAAAAGAGAAGGGGAAGTTGTATTTCCTCTGAACATGACTTCAAAAATTTACTGTAAAGAAAGCAAACAGCTACACTCCCAGGAAACATCTAATTATGTAGCAGTACCAATAGCAACAATACCAGCTTCCAAAACCTTCATACATGTAGTTCTCTAGAGGTAATATATATTTTAGGCCGAATGATCAAAACACAAAAAATTCCTTTATTGAGGAATTTCTTTTTATCCCTGTTGCTCCGACAGGACTTAACGATACACACTCCCGTCTATACATGTACTTAGGACTCAGTCCCTTCACATATTATTCTTGGGTATTTGTACAACATTCAGGTAAAATCACCAATTCATATCACATTTGCATCTCTTGAAAGCATGTGCAGACTGTGCCAAGTTAAAGTATTAAATATGATCAAGGTGAAAGTTCAAAGGTCAATGGACTCTCCATTAAACCACTATGTTCTGTCAATAATTAACTACAACTTTGAGGTAGTATAACCATATTCGTACTACTTGAATATCTTTTGAATGCCCTTATCAAGTAGGAATATAATGGATGAAAGGTCAAAGATAATTGATCTCTCCCTTAAAACAAGCATTTTATACTATTAGCCTACAAGAATCCTGTCATGGATCACCTATCTTGCTTCCATCAAGTGCATTTCCATTTCACAACTGGTAGGCACAGATCTGTTTAATCATCTGGACATTCTACTGCCATTTCCGAGGCTGGGTAGCCTTTTATCCTTGCCTTGCTCTTCTGTAAAAAAACCCACAAAAGACACATGGTATACGTAAAACAGTTAGCACGCATCTTATTTTGACCGTCTATAACTGACTTGTACAGTGTACTAATCTTTCTTTACAATCTATCATTACATCCATTTTTACTGTATGCATATCCAAGTGATTATAATTAGCCTTTTTCAGTACGTACATTCTAAATGTTCTTCAGATAATGATCCAAATCAATCGCAAGTCCTCTAACCAATCGCAAGTTTGCAATCTCTAATGTACATAGTTGCGATTGAGATCAATCACAAATAAATTGGGATTAATATCAACTCTTTGTAATACAGGGCCCAGATGGGCACATTAATTCTAAATACAAGTACATTTTGTGTTACTACAAAATACAATACCAGATTTATACATCTAATTATTTTCTCAATCTTTCATGAATACTGCTTATGTGTTCATTAAAACAAATTGTATCATTCAGAAATTTGTATTTAGCTCAAACTTTCACTGAAATGTTCCTCTTATTTTTCTGCTTCTATTAAAACCAACTTAACATCAGGGTGGACTTCCCCTTTATGATATTTTCATGTTCATGTTAAACACATATTCCCCTTTAATGGTTTATTTCAAGAAACAAAGAAAACATTATTTTCCTCATCAAACTTAACAGCGGCATTTTACATCACTGCTCTGATGGTTATTTTTTATCTTATTTGTGGCTTTAAAAAATAGAAATAGAAATAGAAATAACATGTGTACCTCGTCATAATCAAGCTCCATTGGCTCCTTGTTGCAAAGATGAGATTATGTGACAATGGTAACAGCAGTGTAAAGCTGAGATGAGCTGCCAGGAGAAACTGCTCTGCTGGTGTTAACCTATTGAACCAAACATACATTAGATATTTATATCATAAGTCTCAATAATCCCTGTGATATGTAATTTCTGTTTTTCTTTTTTAATCTCTATGTTATGACATTAAATAGGTTACTGTGGATAAAGAAATAAAAAAAATAACAAATAAAAAAGTAAGTTTATACAGCTGATTACATTTTTAAGACAAGTGAAGCATTTTGTTCAAATTTTGAGATTGCAAAGATTCAAAATTACCAGAAATCCATCTATATTGATGAGGGTGTCACTGGGAACTCTGGTGATGTTCATCTTCAGGGAAGTGTTGGGCTAGGATTACTTGCAACATCTGGAGACATCGATAGCTGGCTGATCTGGAAAAAAGAAATAAAAACACAACGTATTACAAATATAATCAGTGTTTTCAAAAATTGTCATTGTTTATTTGTGTGTTCTTTTTTTTCTGGAATAGTAAGAGGGTTTTGTTCTTTCAGAATAAAGGAATAAAATATAACACCTATTGAACATATAAAACTCATTTTTCAACATATTAATCATTTACAAAGTCACATCTGGGGACTAAATAGATGTTTTTTATATTTTTTTTAATACCAATCTTTAACAAAAATTAAAGAAATTACCTGCTCCTTTCCATTTCCTCCTCCTCATCATCATCATCAGAGGTGGAAGTGGCAGCACTGTCATCAATAGTCAACACAACCCCATGCCATGTCACCTTCCCCTTGGCATGCTGACTTGAGTTCCCATCTTTGGTCTTGAATTGATCATTGGACTTTATTTCTCCAATGACAACCACATTTTGCTCCCATCTTCCCATTGGACAAGAATGTCACTTGTTAGGTCCATATTGATCTGTGAGACAAATTTTAAATATAGCTTTATACATTAGAATATGGCTGGAAATGCTATAATCTAAACCTAGGCAAACCTGAGAACATAATTTAGGGAATTTCAATGAATATCAAATATCTGTATAACATATATGTATTATCGTATGAAAAAGACATTGTCATCATATACTGAAATATGGTACAATACACATTTCAAAAATTATTCATGGATTTGGGTTAACAAAATTGAAATTATATTTGGTAGATCTAGAGGTCTACATAAGTTTTTTTTCCTCATTTCTTGGTCCTGATTGCTAACTGGATCCCCCTCACAGAATGCGCATATTCTTATGTCGAGAAGTGTTATGTTTTCCTGTATGCTTGACTGTGCCTGTTGTAAATCATACTGTACGGTAATACATGTACAATGATGTGACGCTAGTAACAACTTCATTACTGTGTCTTCTTTTGACTCGATTGAGATCACTCACTTAAATATTCACTTACATCAGTAGTAGCAGGTACTGGCACTATTGGTCACTGTCATGTCTATAATTATGTTTGGATTCATTTATGAAATGAAATGTCCTGGGATATTTCCATTTGAGCTAGTAGTTAGTTAGTTATTAGACTAACGATAGACTTGGGGTTTTCCACTGCTACACGGCATGAGGTCTAACTAACTGTAATGAGTTTCACTCACAAATCATAGGTCTATGTGATTTGTGTTCTAGAAGTCTATTTTACATTTAATGAAACAACTTTCCCGAGAATTCAAAGAAATGCACAATATTAATTTATCCAGAGACTAGTTAAGTTCACATATGAATCGTTTAAGTTTGGTCCCAGACGTAAACAATCATATCTGATAGATACACGACCGACAATAACTCAACACACACAAACACATACATGACAGACACAAACCAAAAACAAACAAAAAAGTGAACTAGTGGGACTGATCTAACAAAATCGGTACAATCAGTCAGATATATTAGCTGATTCTCAACATTATGCCCACATTCAATCAACATGATGTAATAGTAACATTTTTTTGTCTCAAAATGATGACAAATTTAACTTTTTTCTTCGTTTTTAAAACAAATAATTGCAAATACTTACCAAATTCGGGAGTCACAGCAGATTACAAAAGTCCAATGGCGACCGTCCGCCGCATATAAATTACGTCACGCGCGCGTTCACGACCTTCTGCTGGGAAGACTTTTGTATTTTGGCTGCTTACGCCATTTTCATATTGGTGTATTACGTAACAATTACGTAATTATATGAATTAAAAAGCACATCGTTCGAAAGGCCTTGAGAAGATCTACACATTTTTACCGAAATTTGAAAATCAAAAATTTCCCCAAATTTTGAGTTAACGCCCTTCTGCCGGGCACACGACGATATACAAACAAAAACGACACAAAATATTTGAAAGCATTTTAGAACTACCGGTATATAGAATGATTATACGAAAAAGAGTTATGTGTGAGGCCTATCTACATCTATGCTACGTAAGAGGAACAATGAACTTGGCCAAAGGTAGAGTTCGTTGTCATGGTTATAAACTCGAACAATAGAAGGGCGGATTATGAGGTACCATAGGGTGCTTGCCGTCATGAGATTTCTTCAGGGCGAGCGCGGATTACGCTGCTCTCAATGAAGTACCTGCAGTATCAGAATTTCATGTGAAAGAAAAATGGACATGCTTATGAAAAAAACGATTATAATGAATAATGTGAAAGTACAACAAACAGGAGCAATTGATAATGTTAGTTTATATTTTGCACGATTGGAGAAATAATGTATCTTGATTCGTAATCTTGAATCTTGTGCAAGAGTATTGATTTATCCTAATAAGATTTTCGTTTGTGATGTGAGCAAAATTAACGCAAATTTCTAAACGAATGTCAATCAATGATTTGTTACCTTCCTTCCATTACCCCCACCTAACATCAACAACAACAAAAAAGCCGGAGACACATTAGTATACTTGGGGAGGGAGGAAGACAAAAAATGTATAATGAGTGCAGTTTTCACATTTTAATGAGATTCATTGAATGGAAGAGCAAAATCAACCCAAATTTTTAAACGATTATAAACGAATTTTTATAATTCATTGCTTTCCTATCATTATTCATCACCCTCCCCATCTAAATAATGATAATAATAATATGATGATGATGATTATAATGATAATAATAAGCCGGAGAAACACTAGCGTACGGGGGAGGGGGGTACGGGGCAGAATGCGGATAGGGAGGCAGTGAAGAAACAAAAGAGAGGGAGGAAAAGAGATGAACAGGAGCAAGAGAAAAAAAATTCTTTAGAGAGGGCTTTATACCAAGTTCAAAGAAACAAATAATATTTAAAACCTTCCGTAAAATGTGTTTTGTTTTGAATAGCATAATCTCCAAACAAGAATTCATGAATCAACACATTGGCTTAATGGCCAGCTCGCAATTGTTTATACCGGCGAGAGAGAAAAAAACCACTTGTCTTTATTTCCATTAATTGCTGGAGAATTAAATTTGAATGGGGCTCCCATAACCCGTGTGTCTAGATTGACACCTCCAAGTTACCTCCTCGAAAAAAATCTATTTAAAAAAAATTCATTCGGTTATATATACACAGATAAAACGTAATTGTTTAAAATGCTAACAGTTCATTACAATACAACAACTTGTTGAATTTTTTAAACAGGTCTTATTACTTGTAAACAACCCTTTTAAACGGTGTTTTTATTGTGCATAATGATCCATTCCAAATATACAGAGTACAGTACGTGCTAATTAGACACGAACTCAAGCTAAGCTAAATAACTTAGTTTAGCCGCAGAGGGAGCTAAACAAGTATGACGAATCTTTCAATGGGTTGAAAATTAATCGCGGTTTTTCTGGCTTGAAAAAGACGTCACGGTCTTCGGACACACACAATGCAGCTTTTCGTGGGCAAATCGTGCATCCGGGATTAACTCAATCGGCTTTGATGCATGCGCTCTCTGGTTAATAAGCCGCGTGTTTACTGCCACTCGAATTAATCCAAGGCGCCTAACTATGGATGCCTAACAGTTACAGTTAATCGTACTCATATAACTACAATTCAAAACTGGATTTACAGTATTCATACCCGCAAAGGCGTCTGCATTGCCACTCCGTCATCATCCTCGATGAATTCCATCGTGCAGCAAGCTTCTTAACTTGTTGTTCTGAACTTGAAATCCTATATCTTCTCCCTTAATCTTCAGTATTGCAGCTGCGTACGGTGTGTATAAATGCTGCATCGACGTACGTGTACGATTCGATTTGGAACTGGCGCGCCCGATCGAGGAACGTAGACTAGACTCATTCAAGCAGTTTCATTGCTATTTACCGGGAAAATGTCCAGGCCAGGGTGTAAAACGCAAAGTCGCGCGCGGCTCACGGTTCGTAGTCTCGCCGTATCAGACGTTCTGCTTAAGGTTAGTCTAGCAGCAAAGAAAAAATCTCGGCACTCCGCCTAGATTATAGGCTAAGAGTACAGAAGAAGTACTTATCAATTGCATTCATCACTCCAAATCCTTTGAACTTTCTGCACTACAAAATGTCCAATCACTTTTGTCAAGTTTATATACCGAGAAACTGGTCAACTTAAATTAGAGGGAAAAGATATTTTTAAAAAGCACTCTTTCGGCTTAAATTTATATTCCATACACTATAATACATAACTCAATGAAATTGATATCAACTTGAAGGTATCGATCTTTTGAGAACAAGTCCATGGTGATTAGAGGTTTTACTTACAAGTTATCTTTAAAACTCGACGTGAACACACTAAACTCGTCCTCAACTTATACTTTAATACACGCCTATGTATGCAGTAATAAACATATGGGCAAAAATGTTAATTTGTGAAAATCAAACCAATAACTTTGGGTTGCTTTCAAGTGACTTTTCACTGAAAAGAGATATTAGACTCTCCTTTGCACATGATATTGTCCTTGTACGTGGGATAATTTCCGGAAAGTTACAAAGAAAGCACTTCTCCAATTTTGATATATGAAAAATAACAGTTTTTGATTAAATTCAATATTTCGAAAAAATCATGTGTTTTACTTCGACTTTCGATGTTACTCCGGCCCATTTCCAATATCAAATGAAGATAATTAAATTTTCTTTCATATGACACCAAATTTATGATGGTTCAAGGTTTTCTTAAAATATTATTCACAAAATACTGTTTTTCGTCAAAAGGGCATCTTGTTTGGACGCCCCCTCCGATTTAGGGGAGTTCGCTTCAATTTATTAAATAAACACCTCTGAAATATTGTGTATTATGATAAAATCTTTCGAACGAACAAGGTGTGCTTAGTTTGTGTGGTAGTGGCAGCAGGCGCGCCGGAAGCAGTTTGGGATTGGGGGGGGCAAACATTCCAGGGGGCTCACCTTCCAGGGGCAGTGACGTAATGAGAAAAAACGTTCGGAAGGGGGGGGGGGGCAGACGAAAAATCTGCATCACCACCAGTCTAACACGTTACTTGCAGGTCACGCGGAACGTTTTTCAAAGTGGAGTATTAACGATCAGGTAGAGCGTAAATTGGCGTGGGGTCCAGTGCATGAGCCTCGGCAGGGGGTCAAGGGACTGAGCCCCCGGAAGCTCAGGGTTTTTAGGTATTTAATTACGGTCAGATGAGCATCCAGGGGCCCTCTTTAAGGCCATTGACGTGTTCCCGGGGGTAGAGCCCCCGAAAGCTCAGGGGTTTTAGGTATTTAATTACGGTCAGATGAGCATCCAGGGGCCCTCTTTAAGGCCATTGACGTGTTCCCGGGGGTAGAGCCCCCGAAAGCTCAGGGGTTTTAGGTATTTAATTAGGGTCAGATGAGCATCCAGGGGCCCGCCTTAGGGCCCTTGTTGAGGTCCAGGGGCGGTATTCTGAACCCTGTGTTATCTCTAATATTGTTGTATCTTTGGAGATAAGATAAAGTTGGTATTCTGAACACTGTTGTAACTTTTGTGTTATCTTTTGTTGTATCTTTTCTCTCATCTCATTGGCCGCGCCTGCGCTCATAGTTTGGTGCGCTTGTAATTGTGCTTATTAGTAATAATATGGCGCTTAATCCTCATTTGCATTTGCGCACGAGAGATAATATGTCGAGATAATTGGTATTCTGAAAGTTGTTGTATCTTTTATCTTATCTTATCTTGCATGATATTTACAACAATATTTACAACAGGTAGGGGGTTGTTGTATCTTTTGTGGTGATATAATGGCGGCAATCTTTCTTGCCCAGAACCAACTTTGTGCCAATAGGACAAGTTAGAAGAAGATTGTGTGGTGACCAGAAACATCACAGATGAATACTTTCTAAGAAATTACATGCAAGGATATGACGATTTTAGTGCTCTCATCTTAACCAATATGGTGAAAGCGTGTTTTGTCTTCATGATCCACATTCAACAGCGCAAATGATGACGCGCGTAATAAGCGCTCAAATAACTAATTACGCCCAAGATTAGTATGCGCTAGGCGCTGGCATAAAGTATTTCTATTGGTTGACCTACTTATCATGCTTATATAAAACAGATTTTGATTGGTAGGGTCCATACAAATGGGCGTGTCAACAGCGGTCAAAGATAAGATAGAGGCGGTCCTTCAAGAGATAACACAGGGATAAAATGATGTTCAGAATACCAACTTACAACAATATTAGCGCTGTGTTATCTCTGGGAGATACAACAAAAGATAACACAAAACTTACAACAATGTTCAGAATACCACCCCAGGGGTGGTATTCTGAACCCTGTGTTATCTCTAATATTGTTGTATCTTTGGAGATAAGATAAAGTTGGTATTCTGAACATTGTTGTAACTTTTGTGTTATCTTTTGTTGTATCTTTTCTCTCATCTGTTGGGTCGCGCCTGCGTTCAAACTTTGGTGCGCTTGTAATTGTGCTTATTAGTAATAAAATGGCGCTTAATCCTCATTTGCATATGCGCACGAGAGATAATATGACAAGATAATTGGTATTCTGAAAATTGTTGTATCTTTTATCTTATCTTTTCTTGCATGGTATTTACAACAATATTTACAACAGGTAGGGGGTTGTTGTATCTTTCGTGGTGATATAATGACGGCAATATTTCTTGCCCAGAACCAACTTCGTGCCAATAGACGAGTTAGAAGAAGATTGTGTGTTGACCGGAAACATTACAGATGAGAACTTTTTAAGATATTACATGCTAGGATATGACGATTTTAATGCTCTCATCTTAACCAATACAGTGAAAGCGTGATTTGTCTTCATGATCCACATTCAACAGCGCATAATGATGACGCGTGTAATAAGCGCTCAAATAACTAATTACGCCCAAGATTAGTATGCGCTAGGCGCATCTTCAGATATGGCATAAAGTATTCCTATTGGTTGACCTACTTATCATGCTTATATAAAACAGATTTTGATTGGTAGGGTCCATACAAATGGGCGTGTCAACAGTGGTCAAAGATAAGACAGAGGCGGTCCTTCAAGAGATAACACAGGGATAAAATGATGTTCAGAATACCAACTTACAACAATATTAGCGCTGTGTTATCTCTGGAAGATACAACAAAAGATAACACAAAACTTACAACAATATTCAGAATACCACCCCAGGGGGCAGAGCCCCCGGAAGCTCAGGGGTTTTAGGTATTTAATTACGGTCAGATGAGCACCCAGGGGCCCGCCTCAGGGCCCTTGGTGGGGTCCAGGGGGCAGAGCCCCTGAAAGCTCAGGGGTTTTCAGTATTTAATTACGGTCAGATGAGCATCCAGGGGCCCTCTTTAAGGCCATTGACGTGTGCCAGGGGGGCAGAGCCCCGGAAGCTCAGGGGTTTTAGGTATTTAATGACGGTCAGATGAGCATTCAGGGGGCGGAGCCCCCGGAAGCTCAGGGGTTTTAGGTATTTAATTACGGTCAGATGAGCATCCGGGGGACCGCCTTAGGGCCCTTGGTGGGGTACGGGGGCGATGCCCCCGTAAGCTCTGGGGTTTTAGGCATTTAATTACGGTCAGATGAGCATGTTTTATACCTTATTTGTGACATTGGCAAGTCACTTATTTTTTCTCTCCGTCTTTCTTTCTTTTTCTCTTTAACAAACTTTTTCAAAAAGTGAGGGGAGGGGGGTGGGGGGGGGGGGGGGGGGGGGGCTCGAGCCCAGCCACTTTGCAGACCATGACATAAAGCCTTCTAAATAAGCGTATTTTTCGTCCGACTGTAATTTGGGAATTTCTTATTTGCCAACAAACGCATAAAAAGGTGTGACTTACACAAAAAATGGAGAAAAAATACCGGAAAATTAGTCATAACAGCAACATTTGTAAATCACTGGTATCGAATAAGAAATACACCCCCCCCCATCATTATGCCAGCGTTCAGGGGCTCATGTCTTCTCAACCCTATAACAACAAAAAAACAGACACGTTTTCCCATTATCGCACAATATGTCAACGATATGCGCGTATCACTATTATACAGACCTCCATTGATCAATACCATATAGGTGGCATGCGCAATGTTTAAGAAATTAAATTCCTGTGAACTTTCCTTTTCTTTGAATGGAATTATTATGTGATTTAATTCAGGTTTTTATTATTGTTATGTTCTTTTGGGTTAAAAATACAAACCATGTTTACTTCTTTACTGCTTCTTTTTTTTTGTTTTTTGGAGGGGGGGGGGGCGTTTTGGGGGGGCAAAAATGCGTTTTGCCCCCCCACTTTTTTGATTGGGGGGGGCAGCTGCCCCCCCTGCCCCCCCCCCCCCCCCCCCCACTTCCGGCGCCTATGAGTGGCAGGCAACTCAAAAAATAAGCATGATATTTGACTATTGCTCTCCGCTTATTCATCTCTTCAGCTTTTTCGTCCAACTCAGTCGACGCCCTGGTAACGCCCATTTTTTTTTTTATAGCAATGTGACTGGTCCGCTGTGTAGAAGCTGATATATCGTGTCCTGTTCAAAGAATAATCGAATCGTACACGTGTACACCACTGATCTCTACGGAATTTTTCCGTAGAGATCAGTGGTGTACACCCGCGCGTGCGCGTACGTACGTACGCGTCCGTTGTAGTATAGTAACGTCCCAATTAATTACAAGCAGCGACCCGGCCCGTTATAGATCTAGACCTATACCCTAGTCTTTTTATTTAGGTGAGTTGAATGCACGTTTTATCAATATTATCTGTTTTGAGTACGTAAAAAATGTTGAAGATGATATGAGAAAAGGGTGAGAGCAAGGGGCTCATATATTGGTACCAAATTTCAATGACAGTGTTCTAGATCATTTATTTTTCTTGGAGTTTCGGAATATTTTATCACTGACGAATGCCAGTGGATCCATTCTGTCAGGCAAGCCCGTCGCGCCCCAGTGGGTCGGCGCTGAGCGTTCGCGTACGTAGCGAGGAGCTGACCTATTCAGGTGATGCCTGTCGATTCTTTTCAGACCCAGGCAGCATTGTTCTCATGGTTCTACAACTCCAAGAAATCTATTCATGGACTATCCTCTATCTAACTACATGGATCTGTAGTCTCTAAAGAGATCTGTATAAAATTAATGGCTAGACTATCTAGGACTAGGTCTTCGTAGAGAGGTCTACCGTCACGGTCTCCAGGTTGTCTAGACCTATTTCCAAAGCGGCTTAGAGTCTAGTCCCCGGCCCCCCCACTCCGAGAACGGACGGACCCCATGCGTGTTACCAAAATGTTTGGTAAAGGGGTACTTTTTGTGCGACAAAGTCCGGCCCGAGAATTGTAAAAAAAGGGGTGTAGATCTAGAGTCTATTATTTTTTCACCCGGAGATTTCTTTAGAAAGGGGGTGTTTTTTATTTTTTTCTCTCATCTCTTTGGACTCCTGAGAAATTATTTAGGGGGGTACATTGAGCATTTTTCATGATTTAGGGGGGTCTCCAAGGCAGGAAAAGCCCGCGAAAGGGGGGTTCGGAAATGTTGGCAGTCCTCAGATAGGGGGTGCTTTCAAAAAGAGGGAAGGAGCATATACGTACCCTAAATTACACTGAGTGGGGGGGGGGGGGGCGGGGTCTAGTCTAGTTAAAGATTAAGGTGAGTTCTGGTCATCCGATTGCATTGTGAAAGAAAAGGTGTGGAATGGATCAAAAAAAGTTGATCATGTACATGTAGCATGAAAGTATTGGTGTGATGGTACTGCAAAGTTCTGGAGTCATCAAAATCATAATAAATTTGGCCCAGTCTTGGTAAAGTAACAAGAACTGTACACAGAAAGACGTAGATCTATATGGGCAGGCACGTAGCCAGAGTTTAATGTTTGGGAAGGCACCTACATGTAATCGACTGAGGTAAACAAAAAAGGGGTCTAAAAAAGTTCAACTGATCTTGGAAATATTTTGGGGGCATGTACCCCCCCCCCCCCCCGTGGCAACGTGCCTGTATATGGGACTACACAAATGGTGTCGAGGTACTAACCTTGATTTCCTAATATTTCTATGCTCATTATTCAGCCAGTATACATTTTCTACCAAAATTGTTAGGCAAATGACATTTATTTGTAATCTTGAACGTTCAGTGTAAGTTTCGTTTGATTCTGTGAGAATTCATTTATTTTTTAAAACCAGAAGTCACCTTTATCTTTTAACTTTAGAATACCCCACCGATTGGGTTAATGTACATAAACGTTGAAGACCTAGGGTTAGAGTTAGGGTTAGAGTTACACTTATTCTGCCATGTTTTCATTTGTCTTAGTTTCTGTTTCTGTTTCTGTTTCTGTTGCGTACATGTATGTATACTCGGGTTAACTGTACTTCACCAACGTTTTAGTTTGAGACTGGAGACTGAAATAAATCATGTCGATTGAGAATCCCAGAGTTATTTTGGATACAGGAATATTTTTTACTTCTGTTTAACAAGCACAGTCAAAAGCCATTTAAATCTTTGTACTTCGACTGTCTAATATGCAGATGGGGTAGGCTCACAACAGTGTTATTTTGGTCTAAAATATATTACGAGATCAAAGACATGGCGTCGGAGAAGAAATCACGGAATGACAACAAATTTTTAAGACCAAAGACTGAAATTAATCATGTCGTCATAGAAACTATGATGTACAAATTATACTACAATCCTGGGGTTATTTTGGTCTAAAATGTAGTCTTTCATTTTTCTTTTTGTCCTAGTTTTACTTACGGTAGACCAGAGACCAAAATCATGGCGGAGAAGAAATCCCGGACGGACAAGGTGATCATGGTGACGGGCGGGAGTGGTTTGGTTGGGAAAGCCATCGAGAGGGTTTCTAAGGAAGAACAGAGACCAGATGAAACCTGGATCTTCCTCAGCTCCAAAGACGGTGATCTCAAGTAAGTATTTTGCATGAATATATTCACCTGTCTTCTCTCTTGGGGTTCCTCAGTAAGACAATGTCTCAAAAGATATAAAAAGGCCAAAATGTTGTGAATACTTTTTTGAAAGTATGGAGACAAAATATTCATTAGTACTGTACTTAGCAAAATGACAGTCATTTTTCATTTACAATTTGAATTTTGCCTCTTTCCATGTTTTATTCAACCCATTTGTTGTATATAAAATATTGGCATAAAATATATTTTGTTCTTTTTTCTAGTTATGATATTCTGCGGTCTAATTGTTGGAAGGAAAATTAGGATTGTAATCATTTTATTTATTATTTATTCCTACAGGCCTCATAATCTGTATAACTTAACAGACATACATGTAAAATGTATTAAGTGTTGTTTTTTTCCAGTTTGATTATAAAAAGACATCAACAAATTCCTTGTTTTGTTTAACTTTGTTTTAAATTTGCTGTTCGAAACAAAATAAAACGATCCAAAACTCTGAAAATGTTGTTATATACACTGTCCTTGAATGTCAACATTATTTCTATTGGCATATTTCAGAGACTAACCTCTGACCTTTGGGATACAGGAATATTGCCTTCTGTTGAACAAGTACAGTGAAAGCCATTTAAAGATGAAGTTGAGTTCTGGTCATGCGATTGCATTGTGAAAGAAACGGTGTGGAATCGACCAGAAAAGGTTGATCATCTAGCATATAAGAATTTGTGTGTATTGCAAGGTTCTGGATTCTGGAATAATCAAAATGATAAGAAACTTGGCCAAGTCTCTGTAAAGTTACAAACACTGTACACAGAAAGATGTATATGGGACTACACGAACACGTGGCGTAAGAATCCTACCCTGGATTTTTACGATGTTATATGACATATTTAGAATATGAAGGCATTTGAAGAGCCATGCTTTTCAGGGAACATGACTTACATGTATCTGATGTTCTTCCACACTTGCATTTAATAAGAATGATAACGCTCACAAATTATTTTTTCACCTCTTCCCACAACTCAACCTTCTCTTTAACAAGAACAGTGAAAGCCATTTAAATCTGTTTACTTCAACTGTTTGAAATGCAAATGGGGTAGGCCTAGAAAAGGGTGTAGATTTAGCCAAGACACTTGAATTGAATGCCTTAAGAACTTTTGCATGGCTTTGTATGTGCAGTAAATTCACAGAGAGCCCATATTTGTTTGTTAGCAACTCGAACTCATATTCAGACCCAGTATTTGTATGTTTTCTCCCCATCCAAGTCACTTTATTTGTGCTCTTGCTGGCACGCCTAAATTTGTTGTTAGTTTTTGTTTGTCCTGGGCCCCCGTCTTACAAAGAGTTTAATATGAATCGCAACTACTGTACATGTGTGTAACATACATGTGAGAAATAGGAGACTCTTTGTAAGACGGGCCCTGGTATACAAAGAGGTGAAGCGTTTTGTTATTTATAGATTATTGGTCCTCTCTGTGCCTGTGGTACATTGTAGTCCCATGTGTAAACCAAAAGGATTATAAAAGGTAAAGTGGTAGTCATTTTGGATCAGTGTAATTTGCAGGCACAGGGCCTTGTCAGGTGTCATGGGTAACAGAGTCCTCGGACTGTAAGGCTATGTAGAGTTGTATATACTGGATGGTTTAGTGCACCATGTAGCCCTGTGCTATAGCAGCTCTTAAAGCCTATCTGCACTGGTTTGGCCAGGAGGAACTAGACCTCCCTGCATGATCACTGACAGGTCGTTATCTCATAAAATCAGCTCTCAATTAACATTTAAAAAAGGGGACCATGGGGGACCAATGGTCACCGATTAGGCATTGTTTTCTATATAGAGGGAGCAAGTAGCTACAAGTACATGTAGGACAGTGTGGCTTTAAAGCCTATCTGCACTCGTTTGGCCAGGAGGAATTAGACCTCCCTGCATGGTCACTGACAGGTGGTTATCTCATCAAATCAGCTCTCAATTAACGTAAGAAAAAGAGGATCATGGGGGACCAATTGTCACCGATAAGCCATTGACTGCTATATATAGAGATCGCAAGTTGCTAGTGCAGTGGGGCTTCACCACATCAAAAGACAGACAGAGTTAGTAAGTGAAGGGCCACAGTCAGAAAAGAGGGGTTAATTTGCCTGCCACTACCACACAAACTAAGCACACCTTGTTCATTCGAAAGATTTTATCATTAATACACATTGTGTCAGGGGTGTTTTAAAATTAAATTGTAGCAAACACTCCTAAATCAGAGGGGGCGTCCAAAATAATGAGAGGCCCTTTTGACAAAAAATAGTATTTTGCGGGCATCATCCCATTGAATGTTGTGTTTAGCAATAAGGGCGTTTTCTACTACTTAATGTGATGGAATGCCTAATCAGAGGGCTCAAAGAGGGCAGTGCAGTCTAAATTTCAAGGGATGGATTAGAGTTTTTATCGCTCACGACGGCTATCTAGAATGTTCTGAATTGCCAAAACTCGAGAGCTTCCGGGGGCTCAGACTGGGGCACTTTCCCTGCAATCCACCAGGTCCCCTAAGGTGGACCCTATGGACCCCATTAGTAAATATAGAAATGGTTTACGATACAACCCGTTGTTGTATAAAATTGACTTAAAGTACAAGTCCACTCCAAAATAACTTATTTTCAATAGAAGCAGAAAAATCAGACGAACCAATCAAAAAAAGTTTGAACAAAATCAGATAACAAATTTGAAAGTTATGAATTTTTAATGACATGAAAAACTTTGAAAGTCACAAGACAAATTGGCGACTCACTCATGAGTCTGTGACATCATTGCCTCACTATCCACTAATTGTTTTACTATATTTATATAAATTGCCAATTCTCCCCGTAAAAATCTCATTTCCTCACACCAGCATCCAAGTTCTATTGATAATAATATGTTTTTGTGTGGATGTACTTATAATATACAGAATTTTTTCAGTTACCGGTAAATCATGAAAAATGTGAATTTTGATAAACTATTTGTATAAAAATCAATGATTCCAAATATACAATATTTAGAAAAATAGTATCAATTCTTCAAAGTTGATAAAAGATTTTGGAAAATTTCATGCACGCAATATGATACAAATCATATAACCTGGGTAAAGGCATGAGGAAATCAAGTTTGGGGGGATAAAGAGGAAAATTAATGGGATATAAATATATGGGGCCAGTCACCACGAAATGAGTCCAGTGTCGCATTAGGCTCAATTGTAGTAATAGCGATGTATAGTGTGTATGTACTGAAAATTGACCCACCTACCACATTTAAGATTTTTCCAAAAATCGACTTATTAATGTCTTGTAGTTTATGTCCCAAGAGCTTAGGTCACGAAAATATCTCCTAACATTTTTTGGCAAATAATATAGGCTATGTAATCTGAAATTATCACGAAAATGATGCATTTTTAAAGAATAAAGCACGATTTTGTTTATAAAGTCCAATTAGGTTTTTGTTCATATTTCTGGATATAATTTATCAATTTTAATGTGTGACCCCTTAATTTAAAGCTTACTTAATGTAGATTCATATAATACTTAAAAACAGGAATAAAAATTTTGACCAACTGGACTCATTTCGTGGTGACAGGCCCCATATAAAGCAAATGATTAATAGCGAGGCAATGACGTCCGAACTGATAACCAAATTGGCAATTTGTGTAGTGATTTTCTTACAGTTTCATAACTTCCTTATTAGTTATCCGATTTTACTCAAATATTTTGCTCTGCTTCTCTTGTTTTCAGCATCTATTAAAAGCAATTTTTTCTTGAGTGAACTTAGCCTTTAAATGAGTGAAGCAATGGCGCCTCTGTTTTTAAAAACTTTACCAGTACTATTCAGATCAGATCAGATATACAGTAGACCTAAAACGAGCCTCATTTTCTTAAAGGCTAAGTCTACTCCAAATACAATTTGTAACATTCATGAAAATACTATATGTTTTTGTTATTTTTGACTTGAAACTTGGAATTATTGTTATATCTTATTATTATTTTCACCTCAGGTCAGAAGAAGAAACTGCTGCCCTCTTTGAGAAGTATCAGCCAACCCACGTCATTCATTTAGCGGCCATGGTCGGTGGTCTCTTCTATAATCTCAAACACAATCTAGACTTCTGGGTAAGTAATGTTGTTTTTTAAAACGTCATATTTAAAAATAATCAATGTATAGTGGGAAAACAACATCGTATCAAGAAACTGCTTTCAAATATGTCAGTTGACATGACATCTGGGCCCCGTCTTACAAAGAGTTGCAAATGATCCAAATCAATCGCAAGTTTGCAGTCTCCTATCTCTTATGTACATAGTTGCGATTGATATCAACTCTTTGTAAGACGGGGCCCTGGGGAGTAATCAGTGAGTGCTCAGTCCGCACCCGGTTCCTTTTAAAGTTTTTTAAAACAGTTTTTGGTGTTTGTATGCAGTGATGCTTAAAAACCGGCTGTACTAGTTCAGCCAGAAGGGATTAGACCACCCAGCGAGCCAGCGGGGTCACTGTGACAGGTGGCTATCTCATTAACTCAGCTGTCAATTAACATAAGAAAAAGAGGTCATGGGGGACCAACAGGCACCATTTGGGGAAGTTTTTTTATTTAGAGGGAGCAAGTAGTACAGTGTGGCATTAAATTTGCTTTTCGCTTTACAACATTTCTTTATATAATTTTTTTAAATATTTCACTCAAATTGTATCATAATGTGAAAGAGGTTTTCATTTAAGACACACTTCTGCAAAGACATCCCCCCCCTAAAGCAAAAAAAAACGTGTTCAAAGACAAATATTGATTAAAGAATACATAATGTGGGTTTCCTGTTGTACGCAGAAAACCTAAATTTTGTATTATTTCATCAATATTCGACTTTAAACACATCAAAGATTCTTGCAGAAATGTGTCATCCTCTTTCACATTATGATACTATTTAAGTGAAATTTTGCCATTAAATTTTTGGGGCTCCCAACACTTTAGAGGGTCTTTAAGTATTAAAATGTACCGATCACATGAACAAATAATTTGTAATACACTGCAGCTGGAGCATATAAAATCACCCTAAAAATACTTTAACCTCACCAGGCATTGTATACTTGAAGGTTAGAAGTTATGGAACAAAAAATTACATAAAACTATAAATAACTCTGACTTGGGTTCCTTGCACATCGTACTATGTGAAATCTGCAATATATCTTTGTTGAAGAAATATTAAAAATTCATATTTTGAATACTTTATAGCCACATGGAACCCCTTCCACCAAGAACAAATCATGTTTTGATAATTGATCCACTTAGATATTGATTCTAGAATAGTACAGGCCTGATAATTACCCGATTTAAAATCGGTTGCCCAATTTGTTTTTTTCCCTAATTTTTTCCTGATTTTTTTTTTCTTTCTCCCCAATTATTATTATTATTTTCTTGTTTTTTCTCCCCAATTTTATCTTGATTTTTCTGATTTTCCCTTTATTTTCTCTATTTTTCCAATTCTCCCCGAATCCCCCCCCCCCTTTTTTTACTCAAGGGGGGAAAAAAAAACTATTTTTTTCAGTGTTCACGATCACCCCTGATAGTAATACAAATATTAAACATCTGTTTTGTGTTCTATTTCAGAGGGTCAACATCAAGATCAACGACAACGTTTTGCATAACTCTTACAAAAATGGCGTCCAGAAGGTTGTATCCTGCCTGTCAACATGTATCTTCCCAAACAAGACTACTTACCCTATCGATGAGACCATGATCCACAACGGTCCTCCTCATGATTCCAACTTTGGTTATTCCTATGCGAAGCGTAGCATTGATGTACAGAACAAGTAAGATGCAACTTCATAGCTGCCAACGTTAAAGGGATTGGGTATCTTTGCCTCAGATTCTAAACAAAATCCTGGATTTAGCTGATGCTGCAATCATAATTATAAACCTTTAGGTCAGTCAGGAATCCCATGACTTTTAAGAGCCGATCGCCTGTCTAATTATCAAGATATTATTGATCAGAAATTGAAATTTTCAAAACCGTTTTCTCCAACGGTTTTTATAACACTATTGGGGAAATTTTTTGTTGGGGAAATTGAGTATGGTAAATCCGGTCACTCAAAGATTTTTACTTTTTTTTTTGCACTTCATGATCAATTTGAAGCACAATTTTTTAAAGGCTTCAATATTACACCATATCACAGACACTGATACATGTGGGGCCATACATCTCAGATTTAACATTGTTAAACGATCACTTAAAGGTAATACAAAGTTTTGGTATGGGGATATATATATTGGAAGCATATGCGATCCTACAATATTCAGTGATTCGTTGTCGTGGTTGAAATCGAGTCTAAAGTTATGAAATTGTAAATAATAAACTCTTTATGTTGTATAGCTCCCTCTCAAGGTCAATATATTAATTAAGCTATGAAACAATGTTTCTTGAATAAAATTGACCGACTGGCTATTCCCGTTTGGAAATTATATATCACAACTACATACTCTGAGATTTTCATGGTCGCAGCTACTATTGAATGGCCGTAGGCAATATTTGAAATTTATCAAAATTTACCGGGAGCACCTGTGAATTTTAATATTCAATTTTTCTCGAAAGCAGAAGTGTTTTGGGGGCTAAATTTTCTAGTGCTTATAATACATCCACAGGTGCATCTAAATATATCAAAATTGTAAAGAATCACTATCCAGTCAATTTTCAAAATTTCTCAAAACTTTGTATTATCTTTAATGTAATGTTTTATTCCCCCCCCCCCTCTTCACAGGGCATACCGTAGCCAGCATGGCTGCAAGTTCACATCGGTCATTCCAACCAACGTCTTCGGTCAATGGGATAACTTCAACCTGGAAGACGGTCATGTGATCCCCGGACTCATGCACAAGGTCTACACAGCAAAACGTAAGGTCAAAGGTCATGAGGCCTAGCAAAATGTTAACATTTTAGGAGATAGTGGATGCGTGTGGGTGTTTGTAATTGGGTTTTTACAGACGTGTATCAATCAGATCTGATTATTTACGTCTGGGGACCGACTTTTAATGTCACCATCCGAAAGACATGGCTCAGTTTGTAACTTCCATTGTTAGCTGGATTACAGGTGCACGCCACAACGCCCACAATGCCCTAAATATGCCTTCTTTAGTACCGTATTTGCCGGCGTAAAGGCCGCAGTATTTTTGGAAGAGAAATATCAAAAAGTCGGGGTGCAGCCTTTACGGCGAAAAAGAAAAAAAGAAAAAAAAAAAAAGTCAAAACCAGCACAAATTTGTACATATGGGACTAGATCTACGAACGGTACAATAACTATACATTTCCACACTTCTTACCAACAATTTTATCTTGCATTGTTGACATGAAGACGAAAATTAACTTCCAAAAACAACATCTGCCGATAGATTTTGATCTAAGTTCGTGCCAATGCATTGCAAAAGTAAAAGAAGGGCCCGTTTAACGGAGCTAGCGAGAAGCATCCAGCATGCGAAGTCGCCATTTTCAATCCATTTCAATGACTACATCACAAAAAAATGCAGTGTATGGTATCAGTGCGTGATGGCCGAGCGGTTTAAGGCAGTGATTTTAGTCACATCAACATTTGAACGCAAGAGATCGAGTCCCGACTTTGGCAAAATATATATATATATATTTTTTTTTTTTTTTTTTTTTTTTTTAACTGTCAAAATCGGGGGTGCGTCCTATACAACGCTGCGGCGTTATCGCCGGCAAATACGGTATCTCTCTTTTTCAATGGACTTAAAATGGGTAAGCTGTTGTATAAAAATAATAATAGAACAGTTCTTATATTTATTGTAGTGCAGTTATGACTTTGTAAAAGGTCTTAAAGGGCCCCTACCATCCAAATGCAAGTTAAGCCCTGTTGGTGTGTAGTACATGTACATCTCATGTATCTGAATGTGTTTCATAGATTTTTAAATATTTTTAATTTTTAATTATTGTTCCTAGGTGACGGCACACCCCTGACCATCTGGGGGACCGGGAAGCCTCTACGTCAGTTCATCTACTCCTACGATCTCGCTCGGCTCTTTGTCTGGGTTCTACGGGAGTACGATGAGGTCGAGCCCATCATCCTCTCGGTCGGTGAGGAAGATGAAGTATCCATCAAGGAGTGCGCTGAGCATGTCGTTGAGGCTTTCGACTTCAAAGGGGAGGTGGTCGTATCCTTAACAAAAACCGATACCGTATTTAGCGTACATATTACACTAAGTGTCCAACATCTTCTTAAAGGGATTGGGTAACTTTGTCGTAGATTCTGAAACAAAATTCTGGATTTAGCTCATGATGCAATGATAATTATAAACCTTTAGGTCAGTCAGGAACCCCATGACTTTTATAAGTTGATCGCCTGTCTGATTATCAAGATATAAATGATTGGAAATCGAAATTTCATTTTTCGTTTTCCTAACGGTTTTCATTACATTCACAGTCTATTGGGGAAAATGAGTATGGTAAAACCAGTCACTCAAAGATTTCTACTTTTTTGAGGCACTTCATGATCATTTTCAAGTGCAATTTTTTTTTAGGGCTTCAATATTAGACCATATCACAAGCTGAAATCTTATCTTTTTTAACAATACCTGTACTTGGTACTGTGACACTCCTCCAAACTATCTTATTATTTCTATTTTTCTTGTGCGCCTCAGAATAGAGTTGTCTCGATAGACAGCGCTATATAAATGCCTATTATAATTATTATGTCTAAATAAGACCTTAGTCTAGCTAAGCAATGGTGGTATAAAACCTAGAACTCATGGCAATTTAAGATAAGTCTGTGCATGCAATTTATAGCAAATAGTTTTCATGTGATGTTTCCTTAATTCTTTGCTTTGTGACATCAGTACGATACAGATAAATCAGATGGGCAATTCAAGAAGACAGCCAGCAATGCTAAACTCAAGAAATACCGTCCAGACTTTGAGTTTACTCCTATAAAGCAAGGTAAGTTGCAATGGCAATACTCTACCTATAGAGTACCAAAGTATGTTGTCAAAGTATACTGGCCAAGTTGTCAAGGTTGCTCAAACAATTTTATGTTAAAGCCTGCCTACACTAGTTTGGACAGGAGGGAATTAACCTCCCTGCATGGTCACTGGCAGGTGGTTATCTCATCAAATCAGCTCTCAATTAACGGGGGATCATGGGGGACCGACGGGGACCGCTTAGGCATTGTTTGCTTTATAGAGGGCGCAAGTAGCTACAAGTAGTGCAGTCCCGCTTTAATTTAACAATGGTGTGGTGATCCCACCAGCCCCAAACACTGCTCCAGTCTGTTGCTTGAATGATTTTGCGGTGAACCTCATGCTCAGGTTCTCTCTTTTAGAACCAGTAACCTGGACTGTGATCGAATATGACATTAGAACTTTGGTACCTTATAGTATACCCCATAGATATAATGTAAATGTCAGATGTTATTGTAATAGACCAATTCACGGTTAGCACATTACTGCAATGACCCCGAAAGTCTTTGCTATCTTGTTTATGATTAAAACTTGTCTTGCAAAATGTTACGTTCACCAATAGCTTGCATAGTAATATCTTGGGGGAGGGAGGGGGGGGGGGGGGGGGGGGGTATTCCACCAAAATTGATAACATCAGTACAGATAACAGTACACTCATGATTCAACTTTTAAAAATGTGAATGATATTATTTTTTTATCATATTTTTAATGAAAGTATAAAATGAAGTGAGGTTGAAAAAGAAAAAAAAAAGTAATGTAAAACCATAAACTGTTTAGATAAGGAAAGCTCAGTGATCGATTGTAATAATTATTTTTATGGCATTAAACTTAGGCGGAATTTAACAGATTCATTTGCACCATGAAGCTTTCATCAAACTCGCAAAATTTACCTGTCTGACTCTTATTCTATCTTTGTCTCTCACTCTCTGCTTGTTTGTTTCTTTTGTCTGTTTGTTTTTACTTTTTCTCTCTGTCTTTCTCTGTGTTTCTTTCTTTGTCTTTCTCTCTCTCTCTCTTTCTCTCTCTCTGTCTCTTTCTTTATCTGTCTTTCTCTCTTTCTCTGTCTTTCTCTGTCTCCGTCTCTCTTTCTCTGTCTTTGTCTCTCTTTCTCTGTCTTTATGTCTCTCTTTCTGTCTTTTTCTCTTCTTTGCTTTTCTCTCTGTCTTTCTCTCTCTTTCTCTGTGTTTCTTTCAATTTCTCTTTCTTTCTCTCTCTCTCTCGCTTTCTCTTTTTCTCTCTCTCTCTCTCTCTGTTTGTTTTTTCTTCTCTCTCTCTCTCTCTTTCTCTTTACCTTTATCTCTCTCTCTCTCTCTCTTTCTCTCTTGCAGCTTTGAGGGAGACGGTAGAATGGTTTGTAGCCAACTATGACATCGCCCGCAAGTAAGCGACAAAAGGACTTAACACACACCAAGGCTACACTATAGTGCAAATACTTCTCTTACATGGTAGTATTTATTAGTACACTCAGTGTGACTGCACAGTCTACATCATTTTTATATAGAGACCTTTTACTTTCATAAAAACATGTGTATGGGATACACACCTGTACCTTTTTTCAGTGCAATTGCATAAGCTATGTAGATCTTTGCTTTAATATCGTTTTTTTTTTGTTCGTTGGAAACACAATTCTGATAGCTTTTTTAATGCAATTGCACAATCTGTGTAAATATTTGCTTTCATATATTGTTTAACATTGCCTTTGAGTGATACACGTAGCTATTACTTGTAGATTTTTTGTTTGTTTATAACAAATTCATTAATGATAATAATAATAATAATAATGATAATCTTTTAGTCCACTCCAAATTTTATTAAACCAAAACGAAAATTCTTTTTGGCCAATTGATCGTGAGCCCGGCAGCCACTGAGCAGCGCCAGATCGACATTGCTCTATCCCTTATTGGCCTGTATTCCGAGATCAGCTTAAGACCGTTTGTATCAACTTTTAATTTGTATTCTTTTTGATAAAGTGAAACTGTATCATGTTCAGATACAATTCATATAAAATATAATTCAATTTTGGTGTAATATTACTTTTTTGCGTTTTTTTTGAGAAATAGTTATGAAAATATTTTTGAGTGGCGATGATGACGACCGTAGCTGCTCTAAGCAGCATATAATACTTTAATATGAAACATTAAAGTATATATTTTGTTACAAGAGTGCATTGAAATCTAAAAGTAAAGCCTAATATTAGACAGTAAAGATATGATCATGTTTGTGGGCAGTGTTCATGAGTACAGTTCATAAAGAGTGATGAAATATTTAGAAACCTTGATTTCTTTAATTTATAAATTGTCTTCCTTGATTTCAGTTTAACTGAATACGTGTTGATAAAGTTGTATGTGTGCTTAGCACATGATTTCAGTGTATTCTTGATTGACCAAAGTGAAATGTAGAGAATCATGTATTCTGTGATCTCTTTGTGACAAACATGTACATCATGTGTTCAAGTGCTCATATCTGGAAGTAAATGCCATTTCCAATACACAACATTCATCATTGTATTGTCCAAGTTTAGGACATTAATGTAAGAAAGAAGTGTGTATTACCATTCAATGCATTCAATGCATTGTTTATTATTATTATTGTTCTATTTCTTAATATTTTGTGTGTGTAAGTAGGGTCTCTTTCAAAGTTGCTGTTTTCATGGTGAATCTGTTGACAAGATTAAATAGTGGTGCTCTCAATATGAATATTCAATAGTGAATAATAATCATGAAGAAGGAGGAGGAGGAAGAGGAGGAGGAAAGGAAAGAAAAGGTATGGAAGAGAAGAGAAGAGGAGACAAAATGCATATTTAATGTTTAAATGTAAAATACCAGAGAACAGTCGAGTCTACTTAAAGGACAAGTCCACTCGAAAAATAACTTACTTTCAATAAAAGCATAAAAATCAGACAAACCAATCAAAAAAAGTTTGAGCAAAATCGGAAAACTAATAAGAAAGTTATGAATTTTTGAAAAAGTATGTAAAACTATGGAACAGTGAGAATCACAACACAAATTACCAAGATGGTTATCAGTTTGTGACGTCATGTCCTCACAACTTATCAATTGCTTTACATAGTTTAACCCCATTAATTTTCCTTTTTATCCCCTAAAACTTGATTTCCCCATACCTTTGCCCAGGTTATATGATTTGTATTATATTGCGTGCATGACATTTCCCAATTTTTTTTATGAATTTTGAAGAATTGATACTCTTTTCTGAATATTGTATTTCATAATTATTGATTTTTATATAAATAGTTTATCAAAATTCAATTTTTTCAAGATTTAACTGGACAAAAATTTCTCTTTATTTGTGCATCCACACAAACACATATTACTAACAATCTAACTTGGATGCTAGTGTGAAGAAATAAGATTCTTAGGGTGAAAATAGGAAATTTATATTATCAATATACAGAAAATAATTAGTGGATAGTGAGGACCATACGTCACAGACTCATGAGTGAGTTGCCAATTTGTGTAGTGATTTTCAAAGTTTTCCATGTCATTAAAAATTCATAACTTTCTTATTAGTTATCCGATTTAGCTCAAACTTTTTTTGATTGGTTTGTCTGATTTTTCTGGTTCTATTGAAAGTAACTTATTTTTCGAGTGGACTTGGGCTTTAAGGGACAACCTTACCTGTATAGGAAAAGAAATAGTCTATACATATTCTTGAGCAAAGATTCAAGTTGAAATTTTTCTTAAAAGGAACCTGTCCATTAAGACCACCTGCTTATAAAGACAGCCTTTATTTATCTCCTTGAGTGGTCTTTATAATGGTTTTACTGTATATGGACACCACCCCCACGGGAAAGAGATTTCAATAATGTATTCAGACTGAATTATGATATGAAATACACGACATGTACAAATGGCTGAATTGTGAGAATCTAGTATTCAAAGTTTATACTCCAAATGATTTTATTAGTAACACCATTATATTCTTTTGTGATACTTCACTGTTTGTAACTAACTTATGCTGTGTAGACATATACTTAATATACTTTGCACCTAGATGTTACTAATTTATTTTCCCCTCTGAATTTAAAACATATGAAGATGTCAGTATAGTGTCAGAAGTGGTAGGCAAGAAGTTTAGAATGATACTGATAACTTTCTTGATTTTGAATTGTTAATCTTGAAATGATGATTTGTCATGATATCAGAGATGCCAACCCTCCCGATTTCATCGGGAGGCTCCCGATAATTCACCCCAACTCCCGACCTTACGATCAGCATCCTTATCCTCCCGATTTATTTAAAAAAAAAAAAAAAAAAAAATGATGATTTTTTTTTTTTTTTTTTTTTTTTTTAAATTTTAAATTTGGATTATTTTTGGGGCGCTTATCAGTATATATATCTGTGAATTGAATAAGAAATATTGTCTCCTAACTTAAGCATGAAGTAATTCCACTATGTTAAAAGACAAATTAAGAGTAGTGAAAGATTGTTTCAGCATATGGACCGCCATAACCAATGCGTGGTTATTGACACAGAATCCAAATGGCGGAAAATCAGCAAAAGAAGACCAAGAAATGGTCTGAGAAGTATAAGACCGAATACAGTATCAAGTACCCGTGCATTTGGAAGTCTGAAAGGAATTCATCATGCATTTTGTACAATTTGTATGTTATTTTTAAAAAAATTGGGAATTATTTAACTAAATACACATGTAAAATGCTCCAAAATAAGGCTCAGATTGCACCAGAGAGCATCTAGAACCCCAGAGCTTCCAGGGCCCTAAGGCGGGCCCTGGACCCTGGACCCTGGACCCCAGCCGCATGGGTTGGGCGCTACGCGCTCGAGATGTGCACTATGCGCACATTATTTGATGTCGGTTACAAATCCTCCCTATTTCAGATTTCCAAAAGTTGGCATCTCTGTGATATGTTAACTTTGAATAGTAAATGAATCATGAAATTTAAATTCCTTGCACGGATGCTTTCAAATGTACTTGGTCTATCAAGTAGCATTAAATATGACATTTTCTTTCAATGAACACTTCTTTGGAATGAGACTATATTCTTATAGATTGAAAGAGAAGGTTGAGTTCTGGGAAGAGGTGAAAAGTAATTTGTGAGCATTATTGTATTTAAATGCAAGTGTGGAAGAACATCAGATAAAAAATGTTCCCTGAAAAACGTGGCTCTTCAAATACCTCCATATTCTAAATATGGCATGTAACATTATACAAATCGGGACAGATTTTTATGCCACATGTTCCTGTATTCCTATATTCATCTTTCTGTGTACAGTGCTTGTAACTTTACCAAGACTGGGCCAAATTTCTTATCATGTTGATGATTCCAGAACCTCGCAATACACACCAATACTTATATGCTGGATGATTAACTCTTTCTTCCACACCGTTTCTTTCACAATACAATCGCATAACCAGAACTCAACTTTATCTTTAAGGAGAATAAAAAAAGGAGGGATGTGTTAGAACAGCCATGGTATTATATGGTTCAGAAACTTGCGAGGACATAAGAAGAATGTATGTGGAAGATGTGTGGTGTGAACCTGTCTGATAGAACACAAGTGAGCTTGTAGAAAGGTTGTGTCTGGAAGAGTCTATGGTGGAAGTGGTAAAGAGAAGTGGAATGAGATAGATGGGTCACTTCATTTTTGCCTTGCGCACAGACTAGAAGGGATGAGATTTAGATAAATAAAAAATAACAACATACGCAGGAAGACTACGGAACACCACTGCATGACTTTCAACACGGCTGTCAATTTAGACCCGTAATTTCCTGAAAAGGGACCATTAAACGCATTATACAGTCAAGTTGGTAAGTGGAACCGATGTTAGTATAACCTTCTCCTAATTTTAAATAATCAATGCATGAGGTAAAATGACATTTTGGGGGATTTTGGGGGCAAAACGCTACGACCTGAAATTGCCGTGGCGTTATCAAGGGAATGTGTATAAACGGAGTCGGGCTAACTCGGCCCAGCTGGGAAAACTGGGCCGAGATGTCCCGACCTGATTAATCGATCGAGAGATACCAATGTGTATATGTTTGTGCTCTTTGTGACTTAATAATGCCCTTTCCAACCAAAATCTTTAATGGAATTGTGTTAAATAATAAATGATACCAATGAAGACAATTTATAACTTATAGGTCTAGTAGGGGGCTCGGTGTAAAAATGTCAGAGGAAAAAATGTCAGAGGTAAAAATGTCAGAGGTAAAAATGTCAGAGGAAAAAATGTCAGAGGAAAAAATGTCAGAGGTAAAAATGTCAGAGGTAAAAATGTCAGAGGTAAAAATGTCAGAGGTAAAAATGTCAGAGGTAAAAATGTCAGAGGAAAAAATGTCAGAGGTAAAAATGTCAGAGGTAAAAATGTCAGAGGTAAAAATGGTATAAAATAAAAGCATGTGACAAGTTTGTTATGGTTACACCTGGGTTATATATTAGGCTTATCGAAAAAGAACAGCGAGGGATATTCTGCAGTCGTTATTTCACCGCTGCTTTATTTTCCACTTTCCCATTTTAAATTTATTTACCTTTCGGCCCCAAATTGTGACTTTTTGCCCGATTATTGCCGAAGGAAGACGGGGGGGGGGGGGGGGGGGGGGGGGGGTATTCTTCTTCTGGAGCACGATGACCTGGCTGCTCTCCCCCTTCCTCTTATATGCTTTGCTTTATATCCTTCCGAACAGTGGTCAATGCCTAGGCAGAGAAGGCAGACTATTAAATGGGACATGGTTTCTACTCCGAGTTTTGCGCCTTGCAAGCAGTCATCAGGCAACTGATAGCATTCTTAAAAGTACATGATTATCCTACAACCTTGGTACAAATAGCCCTAAAATAAGACTTAACTAATAAAATACAATTGGAATTACTCATGAGTATTCTTATTGTATTGTATTCAGGTATTGTATTAGTCTTATTGTATTGTATTGTATTAGTTAAGTCTTATTTTGAGCGTATTTGTACCAAGGTTGTAGAGGAATCATGTACTTTGACGAATGCTATCAGTATTGTCTGATGATCGCTTGCAAGGCGTGAAACTCGGAGTAGCAACCATGCATGTCCCATTAGTCTGCCTTATTCAATATTTATATACCGATATATTATGCTTTTGTATAAGCAAATGGTACTGGTACACTGAGCAAACTTCTGGGGGAAAAGATTTCTAAAATCGAGAAGTTTGGCCATGTTTTATAGGCCGAGTTGTCGCTCCATGGTGTAATCATTAAAAAAAAAAGAAGTCAGTACAGCCCACAAAATAGGATCAGATATCTATGAACCTCTTTCCCCCCCCCCCACTTCTCCTTCACTTTTGAAGATTGTTGGACATTTTAACTGCGTGGCAATGACTACTATTATATGTAATTCCAATAAATGCATATTTCCGACAATTCCAATTTCTTGCGGGCTTGGTATTTTGATACTCTGAAACAAAGCAGAAAGCCATGTTATCAGTGCTAACCGCACCATCACATTCCCGAAGTGCGCACGTTGCAATAAAATATTGTCGATTACTATTGCGGTATAAAATAGTCTGGGAAAAAAATCAATACGCAGCTTTGTTACTCCGATACAAAGCAGAAACCGCCCATGTTACATCAATTAAAGAGAAGGTTGAGTTCTGGGGAAAGGTGAACAATAATTTGTGAGCGTTTATCATTCTTATTATGCAAGTGTGGAAGATTATTCCCTGAAAATCTATTTCAAATGACTTCATATCCCAGATATGACAAGTAACAGCTTTAAAATGAGGCCCGATTTGTATGCCATATGTTTGTGTAGTCCCATATCAATATCTTACTGTGTACAGTGCTTGTTACCTTACCAAGACTGGGCCAAAGATTTTATCATTTTGATGACTCCAAAGCCTTGTACTACACACCAATACTTACATGTTTATGCTAGATGATCAACCTTTTCTGATTGCTTCCACACCGTTTCTTTCACAATGCAATCGCAAGACCAGAACTCAACTTTATCTTTAAATGCCAACCGCACCATCACATTCCAGAGAAGCGCGCGCTTTGCAGAGGTTTGGTTTAAATTACATCGTTATTTATAATTGTCGGAGAGTTTAAAATGGGGATGAGCTTCTGAATCGAGACAGTCTTTTACTTTTTGAAGCGGGTTTTTAGTTTTCGGAGCGAGTTTTTACTTTTCGGAGCGACTTCTTGATTTTCTTATTCTTACTCCACTTCCTTTGCCGCCATGAGGTGCTAAAGCTTTAGCAGAGTTCGGGGCGCCCAGCCCTTATATGTAACTTTTCGTGATTCCTCGTGATAAATATGTAACTATTTGTACTAAATGCACTACTCACTTTAACACTTGACTTTTGTCGAGAACTTTCATTTCTTCGTTTGGACTTTGTTCGTCTCTGGAACGTTACACGGGCTAGGTTGCAGGCTGCCACCGGCCAAACCGGTCCGTTTCACATACATTAACACATCAACCAATTCAAAATATCAAAAAATGTTAGACATTCATACATATATATATGCAAGCCTGATCACAACAAAATAAATTTCAAAATCTATTGTCCACATTGTATTATCCTCAGGACATGTACGAAATACAACACACATCCATTTATAAAATTTAAATTATGAAAGAAAGGAATATAATAGACAGGCCCATGCAGTAGCAGTACGTCTCGACATTCTGTGTGATAAAAGTGCTGAGATATGACCGCACTCATTTTTTTTGCTTGTACCTCTGACATTTTTACCTCTGACATTTTTTCCGCTGACATTTTTTCCTCTGACATTTTTTCCTCTGACATTTTTACCTCTGACATTTTTACCTCTGACATTTTTACCTCTGACATTTTTACCTCTGACATTTTTTCCTCTGACATTTTTACCCCTGACATTTTTACCTCTGACATTTTTTCCTCTGACATTTTTACCTCTGACATTTTTACCTCTGACATTTTTACCTCTGACATTTTTACCTCTGACATTTTTACCTCTGACATTTTTTCCTCTGAAATTTTTACCTCTGACATTTTTACCTCTGACATTTTTTCCTCTGACATTTTTACCTCTGACATTTTTACCTGGCACCCTAGTAGGGTGTCTGATCGCGCACTCAGTTTTGTGTGCTAAAATCCTCCCCATAGAGATTGCACACATCCCTATGTAGTCCATGTGCATTGCGCGCTCATGCAAACTTGGTCAATGATTTTATTACCAAAATGAAATTCAAACCAATATATCTCGTGATCCTGAAGGTGATACTCAATAAGTGAGGTGTCATATAAAAGAGCAGGTTTTTCTCCACATTCCGCAAAGGGGCTCACCCCCAAAATTCTAAAAATATCTTGCTTAAAACAGCGATTTAAACATTGTTTCCATGGTAACTCGGAGATTTACCAATTTCATGAATCGAGCCCCCGAGGGATAAGTTGGGCCAGCTGTAAGGAATATATCCATGCGCTTATTTTTTCTCTACCTGTAGTCCCAAGGGATCACGAGGCCTTTCAGTTTGAAAATACCCTTACTCCACGTTTTGCATATCGTGCTGTACAACTTTTGAGCAAAAATTATAACTTGGCGTGAACCACTTTTTTGTCCATTCTGACCAAAATGCTATGAATATTGCAGAGTTTTTGAGGGGCTGTATCTTTTGATAGAAACATTGGTGAGTCTTGAAATTTGAAATGTATTATTCTGATTACATTTTTTATTCAAATATCCAACAAAAATGGTGAAAAACAATCCCAAATTGAAAATTGAAAAATCGTTCAGACACCCTACTTATAGGTAAAAATGACAAAAAAAAAGACATTTCGGACAATTTACTCACAGCTCGCAATCCGCATTGCCGCACGTACATTAAATGTGCGTTGTATCTACTCGGACCACTGAAATTCGAGCAGTGTTTTTGTCGGTAAATCACTGCAAAAATATCATTTTTATCTCGTATGAAGGTCTATTTTTTATTCCTGACACAGATTTCATTATTGAGAAGTCGAATATAGTATAGTATTAATGACTGCTTTGAGAGAAATAGTTGTTTTATTACGCTCAAGGGAAGGTTAGAATTGTGCTATTCCCCGAGGCTTGCCGAGGGGAATAGCCCAATTGTAACCTTCCCGAGAGCGTATGAAAACAACTATTTCTCGAATATTAAAGCAGTCATTAATACTTTTATATGCCGAAAGAAAATAAAGCAGTCATTAATACTTTTATATGCCGAAAAAAAATAGACTAAAAAATAAAAAATAAAAAATATTTTTCATTTCACATCACATTTCTGTATGACATGTACTGTACATACGCTCTATTTATACTCTATTCCCTAAATTGGCAACACTGCCCTTCTCCCTTCTGGCTCCAAGCGGAAGATATTTAACATGTAAACCTATGGGGTAACCATGGAGTAACCATGGTTATTAAAAAATATTGAAATGTTTATGCATGGTTACCGGGAATTTTACAGGAACAGTTGAAGTTTATGAATGCAATTCGACCAATCAGATGGCTGGATTTCTTAAGTGAGGTATATAATACAGTTTAGACGAGATGGTTGATGTTTGTTCACATTCTTTCGTCCTGGCCGTAAATTAGCAGACTACTGCCTAGTGCTACCGCAGCAGCTCGGCTCAGTGTGCAGCTAGCCGTACAGTGCCGCCGGCCGGGTCGGCGGGGGAATTCACTGACTCGGCGCCCGTACCGGGCCGCTGCACTGCATTGCATGATTGTACTGCCCAATTGGATGGAGTGATGTGAGTCTTCTTCTTCTTCTTCTTTGGGTTAAGTCTACCTCCTTCACAGTTGAAGATTCTTGCAGACTGATGAGTGTGTGTGTGCTTACGAGAGCAAGGTGCATGGTGCAATGCTATTTACATGGTGCAAGTAAAAAGTTCCCGGACTTAGTTGCTGCCTCCCGTCAGGCATTGACGGAAGGCATTGACGGATGAGGCACATACTGTTTCTGATGACAGGTTGTTCCAACTCCTCACAGTCCTGGCAAAGAAGGACTGCTTATGTTGCTCAGTTCTTGAACGGAGGACTTGGTAGCTATGTGCATGGGCAGTCCTGGAGGGTCTTGTGACAGGGTTGATGTAGGATGCTGTGTCGAGTGCTACCAGGTTGTTGTGGAGCTTGTACATCATCACCAGTCTGTAATTTTCTCTGCGTTGCTCGAGTGTGGTCCAGTCAAGTTGTTGGAGCATGGAGGTCACGCTAGAGGTGTTGTGGTACCGATTGAGGGTGAATCTAGCGGCCCGTCTTTGTACCATTTCTATTTGATGGATGTGGTTTGCAGAGGAGGGATCCCAAACTGTAGAACTGTACTCAATGAGTGGTCTTACTAGAGCTTTGTAGGCAGTACTCTTCAGTTTTGGTGAGTTGATCCGGAGATTTCATCTGAGGAAGGCAAGGGTGTTGGTTGCTTTCTGGCATATGCTTGTGATGTGTTTGTCCCATTTCAAGTCTGATGTGATTGTGATGCCAAGGTACTTGGTTGATGAGACTGCTTCCAGTGGTGTGTTGTTCAGGATGTACTGGTGTCGTATCTGGCTCTTCTTCCTGGACACTGTGATGGTCTTGCACATGTCCGTGTTGAGCTCTGGACATCATCCATTCAGAGGACCATTCAGCGAGCCTATTAAGGTCCTCCTGTAGTTCAAGAGGGTCTTGTCTGCCCTTGATCGCTAGGTAGATGATGGCATTGTCTGCAAAGAGACGTACTGGAGAGGTGAGCTTGTCTGGCAGGTCGTTGATGTAGTACAGGAATAGAGAGGGTCCGAGGACAGAGCCTTGAGGTACGACCTCAGGTGATGCATGGCCTTCTAGAACAACTTGCTGGGTTTGATGGTGAAGAAAGTTGGTGATCCACCTGTTGCTTTTGCCTCTCACTCCATAGTGGTCCATCTTGTGCATTAGTCTCTGGTGACCGACCTTGTCAAAGGCTTTGCTGAAGTCCATGACAAGGACATCAGTTTGCAGACCTAGCTCCATGTTCTTGTGGAGGTCACTAACGAATCCCAGTAGTTGTTGCTCGCAGGATCTCTGTGGTCGGAACCCATGTTGGAGGGGGTGGAGGATGTCCTTTTCATCGCCATGCCTCATGATGCTACTTGCAAGGATGTGCTCCATCATCTTGCAGCAGATACATGTGAGGGAGATTGGGCGATAGTTGCTAGGATCTATATCTACTGTATTATCATTATTCATTCCGAGTAGAATATCCAATTTGATTTAGTGAGTAAACTAGACCTAGATCTATATCTACTGTAGCTACATCATTATCATATACAAGATTAGTCATTCAGAGTAGAATATTTGATTAATGAAGGAATGGAATTTTTCTTTTTCATAATCAGATAATCATATTTTACTCCTAAAAGTTAAAGACTTGATAAATAGCTAGATCTAACGTAAGGGCCTAGCCTAGTACTGTGAGAGAAGTGAGCTGAAGAATCGCCTTCTTCTTTTATTTTGGAGGGGCAGGCGCGTAGCCAGGGGGGGGGGGGGGGGGGCAGTGTGGGCGGTCACCCCCCCCCCCCAAAAAAAAAAAGGAAGAGGACGTAGGAAGAAAAAGGATTAAGAGTCGAGAACGGTACAACGAATCGTCTTCTTTCTCTAATTATTTAATGAAACATCAATCAAAGCTTCCGCGCTTCACGCGAGAAGGGGGGACAGAACTGAATTCAGATAAGGATAAAGAGTCGAGAACGGTACAACGAATCGTCTCTTTCTCTAATAATTTATAAAACGTCAATGCTTCCACGCTTCGCGCGGGAGCGGGAAACTGAATTCAGACAAGGATTTAGAGTCGAGAACGGTAAAACGAATCGTCTTCTTTCTCGAATTATTTAATGAAACATCAATCAAAGCTTCCGCGCTTCACGCGAGAAGGGGGGACAGAACTGAATTCAGATAAGGATAAAGAGTCGAGAACGGTACAACGAATCGTCTCTTTCTCTAATAATTTATAAAACGTCAATGCTTCCACGCTTCGCGCGGGAGCGGGAAACTGAATTCAGACAAGGATTAAGAGTCGAGAACGGTACAACGAATCGTCTTCTTTCTTTGATGAGAGGGATGGAGACAATGTTGATGATGTAAGGGATGAAGACGCTGTTGATGAGAGGGATTGGTGAGGGATGGAGACGGTGTGAGGAATGAAGATGATGAGAGGGATGGAGATGATGAGAGGGATGGAGACAATGTGAGAGATGGAGGTGATGAGAGGGATTGGTGAGGGATGGAGACGGTGTGAGGAATGAAGATGATGAGAGGGATGGAGATGATGAGAGGGATGGAGACAATGAGAGGGATGGAGATGATGAGAGGGATGGAGATGATGAGAGGGATGGAGACAATGAGAGGGATGGAGATGATGAGAGGGATGGAGATGATGAGAGGGATGAAGATGATGAGAGGGATGGAGATGATGAGAGGGATGGAGATGATGAGAGGAATGGAGATGATGAGAGGGATGGAGATGATGAGAGGGATGAAGATGATGAGAGGGATGGAGATGATGAGAGGAATGAAGATGATGAGAGGGATGGAGATGATGAGAGGGATGGAGACAATGAGAGGAATGGAGATGATGAGAGGGATGGAGATGATGAGAGGGATGGAGACAATGAGAGGGATGGAGATGATGAGAGGGATTGGTGAGGGATGGAGATGATGAGAGGGATTGGTGAGGGATGGAGATGATGAGAGGGATGGAGATGATGGAGACAATGAGGTTGATGATGTAAGGGATGAAGACGCTGTTCATGAGAGGGATTGGTGAGGGATGGAGACGGTGTGAGGAATGAAAATGATGAGAGGGATGGAGATGATGAGAGGGATGGAGATGATGAGAGGGATGGAGATGGTGAGAGGGATGGAGACGATGAGAGGGATGGAGACAATGGGAGGGATGGAGACGATGAGAGGGATGGAGACAATGGGAGGGATGGAGATGATGAGAGGGATGGAGACAATGAGAGGGATTGGTGAGGGATGGAGATGATGAGAGGGATGGAGACAATGGGAGGGATGGAGATGATGAGAGAGATGGAGACGATGAGAGGGATTGGTGAGGGATGGAGACGATGAGAGGGATGGAGACAATGGGAGGGATGGAGATGATGAGAGGGATGGAGACAATGAGAGGGATTGGTGAGGGATGGAGACGGTGTGAGGAATGAAGATGATGAGAGGGATGGAGATGATGAGAGGGATGGAGACAATGAGAGGGATGGAGATGATGAGAGGGATGGAGATGATGAGAGGGATGGAGACAATGAGAGGGATGGAGATGATGAGAGGGATGGAGATGATGAGAGGGATGAAGATGATGAGAGGGATGGAGATGATGAGAGGGATGGAGATGATGAGAGGGATGGAGATGATGAGAGGGATGGAGACGATGAGAGGGATGGAGATGATGAGAGGGATGGAGATGATGAGAGGGATGAAGATGATGAGAGGGATGAAGATGATGAGAGGGATGAAGATGATGAGAGGGATGGAGATGATGAGAGGAATGGAGATGATGAGAGGAATGGAGATGATGAGAGGGATGGAGATGATGAGAGGGATGGAGACAATGAGAGGGATGAAGATGATGAGAGGGATGGAGATGATGAGAGGGATGGAGATGATGAGAGGGATGGAGACAATGAGAGGGATGGAGATGATGAGAGGGATGGAGATGATGAGAGGGATGGAGACAATGAGAGGGATGGAGACGATGAGAGGGATGGAGATGATGAGAGGGATGGAGATGATGAGAGGGATGAAGATGATGAGAGGGATGGAGACAATGAGAGGAATGGAGATGATGAGAGGGATGGAGACGATGAGAGGGATGGAGACAATGGGAGGGATGGAGACGATGAGAGGGATGGAGACAATGAGAGGAATGGAGATGATGGGAGGGATGGAGACGATGAGAGGGATGGAGACAATGGGAGGGATGGAGACGATGAGAGGGATGGAGACAATGGGAGGGATGGAGACGATGAGAGGGATGGAGACAATGAGAGGGATTGGTGAGGGATGGAGATGATGAGAGGGATGGAGACAATGGGAGGGATGGAGATGATGAGAGAGATGGAGACGATGAGAGGGATTGGTGAGGGATGGAGACGATGAGAGGGATGGAGACAATGGGAGGGATGGAGATGATGAGAGGGATGGAGACAATGAGAGGGATTGGTGAGGGATGGAGATGATGAGAGGGAAGGAGACAATGTTGATGATGTAAGGGATGAAGACGCTGTTCATGAGAGGGATTGGTGAGGGATGGAGACGGTGTGAGGAATGAAAATGATGAGAGGGATGGAGATGATGAGAGGGATGGACATGATGAGAGGGATGGAGATGGTGAGAGGGATGGAGACGATGAGAGGGATGGAGATGATGAGAGGGATGAAGATGATGAGAGGGATGGAGATGATGAGAGGGAAGGAGACAATGTGAGGGATGGAGATGATGAGAGGGAAGGAGACAATGTGAGGGATGGAGACAATGAGAGGGAAGGAGACAATAAGAGGGATGGAGATGATGAGAGGGATGGAGACGATGAGAGGGAACGAGACAATGGGAGGGATGGAGATGATGAGAGGGATGGAGATGATGAGAGGGATGGAGATGGTGAGAGGGATGGAGACGATGAGAGGGATTGGTGAGGGATGGAGATGATGAGAGGGATGGAGACGATGAGAGGGATTGGTGAGGGATGGAGATGATGAGAGGGATGGAGACAACGGGAGGGATGGAGACAATGAGAGGGATGGAGACAATGAGAGGGATGGAGATGATGAGAGGGATGGAGACGATGAGAGGGAACGAGACAATGGGAGGGATGGAGATGATGAGAGGGATGGAGACGGTTTGAGGGATGGAGACGGTGTAAAGGATGGAGACAGTTTGAGGGATGAAGATGATGGGAGGGACGGAGATGGTGACAAGATGGTGAGAGGGATGGAGACAATGAGAGGGATGGAGACGGGAGGGATGGAGACGGGAGGGATGGAGACGTCTCCATCCCTCTAATCATCAATATCGTCTTCATCCCTTACATCATCAAAATTGTCTCCATCCCTCTCATCATCTCCAATTCTCCATCCCTCACATTGTGTCCATCCCTCTCATCATCTCCATCCCTCACATTGTCTCCATCCCTTTCATCATCTCCATCCCTCTCATCATCTCCATCCCTCTCATCATCTTCATCCCTCTCATCATCTCCATCCCTCTCATCGTCTCCATCACTCTCACCATCTCCATCCCAAAAAAAAGGGCACTTTCTGGAGAAAAAAAAGGGCACCTACAGTGGGAAATCTCAAAGCGAAAATATACACTTTTTTAGACATTGGTATATACCCCTACATTGTGATTACATTATCAGGGATGATTTCAATATTTGTTTCTCTTCATACATCATACAAGATATCGCTTAAGCATCATACTTTACAGTTGGGTGTGATGTCTGAATATGCATTTACGAGCGAGCGAAGCGAGCGTGAAAAATTTCAAAGATCTATGAGGTCGCAGTGCGAAAAATTACATCTTATAAAGAGGAAAAAAGCCAATCGCGATGGGGTTATAAGCACATTCTCATAACGGAAGACTGAAAAGACCTTTGATAAGTAACATAAATGCGAGCGAGCGCAGCGAGCGAACTTTGGGGGAAATTGCTCTTAGTCGCCTTAAATAAGGGGCACGTTTAATGATTACATGAAAAGGGGACAATTATCGAAAGGGATAAGACACTTATAAAAAAAGAAAAGGAGCATGTGTCAAAGTACAAAGGATTATTATAAGAGGTGAAAATGAGGCATTTTTTCACCTGAAAAGAGGCACTCACCAGTGATGACAAAGAGGCGTTTACGAAAATGGGAAATAGGCATTTGTTGACGGAAAAGGGGCACCCATCAGATTTTGATAGGGGCATTTATAAGAGGTGAAAAGGGGATAGTTCCCTTATTAGAAAGGAAAAGGGGCACGTATCATTATTAAAAGGGGAATTATCAGAGTTGAAAAGGGGCATTGACCAGATATGAAAAGGGGCACTTATAATAAAGGAAAATGTGCATTTGTTGAATGAAAAGGGGGCACCGTTCAGATTTTTAAAGGGGCAGTTATGAGAAGGGGAAGGAACTCTTTCTTTTTAATGGGGGCACTTATCATAAGGAAAAGGGGCACTTATTAGAAAATAAGAGGGGCACATGTTAAAATGAAAGGTGTGCTCATCCGAGTTTAAAAAAGGGGATAGTTATTAAAAGGAGAAGGGGCACTTCTTACAAAGGAAAAAAGGGGAAGTTGTCAAAGTAAAAGGAGCACCTCTCAGTTTTGAATAGGGCAATTATCAGAGGTAAAGGGGGCACTTATTAAAAGTGAAAAGGGGCACTTCTCGTACCTGAAAAGAGGCACTTACTAGAGATTAAAAAGGGCACTTATTCAAGATTATTTCAAGATTTATGAGAATGGAAAATGGACACTTATTGCAAAGGAAAATGGGAACATGTCGAAGGAAAAGGGGCACGTGTCAAAAATAAAAAAGGGCACTCGTCAGAGGTGAAAAGGGGGAAGGGGCACTTTTACTAAGTAATAGGGGCACTTGTCAAAGGAAAAGGGGCACCTTTCCTATGTAAAAGGGGCACTTCTTACAAAATAAAAGGGGAACTTTTCCTACATGTATGTAAAAAGGGGCACTTTTGGGGTATCTGAAAAAGTGGGGGGCACTGTGCCCCCCCCCCCGGAGGGCCGCCTCTGCCCCTGCCCCTCCATGCACCGGCACGTCATTGCAATATCATGTCTTAATTGCTTTGCTTTGTATATATCTCTTTGATTCCCAGAAAAAGGGAACAAAAAGAAGATTTTTTGGTTTGTTTTGGGGGGGGGGGGGGTGGTGGGGGCTGCATTATTTACATGTATACAAAAAACTTGAAGCCAATACCTTCTTTTCGTAGAATTTTTTTGAAGCAGCCCCCTCCAAAAAAATAATAAGGCGATTCTTCAGCTCACTTCTCTGCTTAGAGTACTAGGCTAGGCCCTTACGTTAGATCTAGCTATTTATCAAGTCTTTAACTTTTAGGAGTAAAATATGATTATCTGATTATGAAAAAAGAAAAATTCCATTCCTTCATTAATCGGATATTCTACTCTGAATGACTAATCTAGTATATGATAATGATGTAGCTACAGTAGATAGTCTAGGTCTAGTTTACTCACTAAATCAAATTGGATATTCTACTCGGAATGAATAATGATAATACAGTAGATATAGATCTAGTTTGATTAGTTATACTCACATCACTCGATCAAATTGGGCAGTACAATCATGCAATGCAGTGCACCGGCCCGGTACGAGTCAGTGAGGGTGCGTTCAATCGAATTTTCGAAGCTAGAATCACAAACATGAATCACAATTCAAAACGCCGTTACAAAAAGCAAGGTCACTGCGGTTTGCGTTCAAGCGATTTTTCATCAACGCTGATTCTAGCTCATTGCGAGCCAAACCACTGCGCATCACACTGCGCAGTATGGCCCAGGAACTTCGGCGCGCGCTTTCTGGAATTGTTTACGGCCGACTGTCGACTGCTGTCATTTGAGCATAGATCGCAATAATAAGACAAAGAATGAGAAGGTGATAGAAGGAAGAAACAAAGAATAACATAAGGAAAGACAGAAAGATAAAGTCGATAGAATGATTAAAACAAAGAATAACATAAGAGAAGGTGAAAGAAGGAAGAATCGAAGAATAACATAAGGAAAGACAGAAAGACAGAAAGAGAGAATGATAGAATGCTTAAAACAAAGAATTACATAAAAGGTGATAGAAGGAAAAACAAAGCATAACATAAGAATAGAAGGAAGAAACAAAGAATAACAAAAGAGAAGGTAATAGAAGGAAAAAACATAGAATAACATAAAAATAGAAGGAAGAAACAAAGAATAAAATAAGGAAAGACAGAAAGAGAATGTGAAAAAGGAAGAACAGAAAGAGAAAGTGATAGAATGATTAAAACAAAGAATAACATAAGAGAAGGTGAAAGAAGGAAGAATCAAAGAATAACATAAGGAAAGATAGAAAGAGAAAGTAACAGAATGATTAAAACAAAGAATAACATAAAAGAAAGTGATAGAATTATAAAAACAAAGAATAACATAAGAGAAGATGATAGAAGGAAGAAACAAAGAATAACATAAGGAAAGACAGAAAGAGAAATTGATAGAATGCTTAAAACAAAGAATTACATAAGAAAAGGTGATAGAAGGAAAAAACAAAGAATAACATAAGTATAGAAGGAAAAAACAAAGAATAACATAAGGAAAGATAGAAAGAGCAAATGATAGAATGATAAAAACAAAGAATATCATAAGAAAAGGTGATAGAAGGAAAAAAAAGAATAACATGAGAATAGAAGGAAGAAACAAAGAATAACATAAGGAAAGACAGAAAGAGAAAATGATAGAATGATAAAAACAAAGAATTACATAAGAAAAGGTGATAGAAGGAAAAAACAAAGAATAACATAAGTATAGAAGGAAGAAACAAAGAATAACATAAGGAAAGACAGAAAGAGCAAATGATAGAATGTTTAAAACAAAGAATAACATAAGAAAAGGTGATAGAAGGAAAAAACAAAGAATAACATAAGTATAGAAGGAAGAAACAAAGAATAACATAAGGAAAGACAGACAGAGCAAATGATAGAATGATAAAAACAAAGAATTACATAAGAAAAGGTGATAGAATGAAAAAAACAAAGAATAACATAAGAATAGAAGGAAGAAACAAAGAATAACATAAGGAAAGACAGAAAGAGAAAATGATAGAATGATAAAAACAAAGAATTACATAAGAAATGAAGGAAGAAACAAAGAATAACATAAGGAAAGACAGAAAGAGAAAATGATAGAATGATAAAAACAAAGAATTACATAAGAAAAGGTGATAGAAGGAAAAAACAAAAAATAACATAAGTATAGAAGGAAGAAACAAAGAATAACATAAGGAAAGACAGAAAGAGCAAATGATAGAATGATAAAAACAAAGAATAACATAAGAAAAGGTGATAGAAGGAAAAAAAACAAAGAATAACATAAGAATAGAAGGAAGAAACAAAGAATAACATAAGGAAAGACAGAAAGAGAAAATGATAGAAGGAAAAACAAGCAATAACATAACGGAACAGGCCACGATGGTATAGTGAACGCAAATTGCATGCAAAGCGGGCGCGCGGTTTTTCCCAAACCGGAAGAGGCTTCGTCATACAATCATGATTGAGAACTCCGTCCGTTCAATCGAATTTTAGCGACCGTGATTCTTTTGAATCATGATACAAAACGCATCTTTTTCAGCGTTTCATGTTTGTGTTTTCAAACACGTTTATTTTTACGACCGACGAAAAAATCGCTTGAACGCATTGCGTTTTAAACTAAACGTCTTTAGAAACCGTGATTCTAGGGTGAAAAAGTGTCGATTAAACGCACCCTGAATTCCCTCGCCGACCCGGCCGGCGGCGTTGTACGGCTAGCTGCACACTGAGCTGAGCTGCTGCGGTAGCACTAGGCAGTAGTCTGCTAATTTACGGCCAGGACGAAAGAATGTGAACAAACATCAACCATCTCGTCTAAAATGTACTATATTCGACTTCTCAATAATGAAATCTGTGTCAGGAATAAAAAATAGACCTTCATACGAGATAAAAATGATATTTTTGCAGTGATTTACCGACGAAAACACTGCTCGAATTTCAGTGGTCCGAGTAGATACAACGCACATTTAATGTACGTGCGGCAATGCAGATTGCGAGCTGTGAGTAAATTGTCCGAAATGTCATTTTTTTGTCATTTTACCGAAAGATAAGTCATAGATTGTCTTCATTAGTATCATTTAACACAATTCCATTTAAGATTTAGGTTGGAAAGGGCATTATTAAGTCACAAAGAGCACAAACATATACACATTGGTATCTCTCGATCGATTAATCAGGTCGGGACATCTCGGCCCAGTTTTCCCAGCTGGGCCGAGTAGTCCCGTGGGCCGAGTTAGCCCGGATTCGTATAAACGTAGGGTGTCTGATCGCGCACCCGATGTTGTGTGCTAAAATACTTCCCATAGAGATTGCACACATCCCTATGCAGTCTACGTGCATTGCGCGACCATGAAAATTGGTCAATGGGGCTTGTGATCCTGAGACGCTGGTCCGAGAATAAGGATCGTCTTCATAAACGAGGATCGTCTTCTTTAACACGGACCGATGCGTCCTCAAAAATAAGGACCGACATTTCATATTTTTGATTGGCGCATTGGCGATGCAAAAAACGGATTCTGCAATGATTTTCTTGATGCAATTTACATTGACTTTGTACAGAGACCTTTACATTATGAGCAACAAATCCTTGGGAAGACGGACAACCCATAAAAGTAGGGTGTCTGAACGATTTTTCAATTTTCAATTTGGGATCGTTTTTCACCATTTTTGTTTGATATTTGAATAAAAAGTGTAATCAGAATAATACATTTCAAATTTGAAGCTTCACCGATGTTAATATTAAAAGATACAGCCCCTCCAAAACGCTGGTATATTCATATCATTTTGGTCAAAATCGACGAAAAGACGTCTACGCAGAGTGATGTTGTTTTGCTAAATTTAGCCAAACAGCTGTATCGCGCGATATGCAAGCGTATGCATATCGTACGCATGCTGCTCAGCCAATGCGCGACTTGCAGCTTGAGCCACATTGTCTCCGCGATGCCTGCCATTGACTAGTATGGATAGCCGTTCGCGCAAAAAAAACCCAGGAAGTGACTACACGTTATAGTCAATGGCAATATCGTTGTCTCCGCGATATTGCCATTGACTATAACGTGTATTTACTTCCGGGTTTATTGCGCGAATTGCTAGCCATACTTTCATTCACTATAATGTGTAATTGACTTCCGGGTTTCGTTCGTACGCGGAGATGTTACGCGATGTAACCATGGTTTGGACTGAGCGGAGCGCACGCCCCCTAATTAGCTGATCCACCAAATAGCGGGAAGGGTATTTTTAAACTGTAATCAGTTGTGATCCCTGGGGGCTAGCGAAAATATGAGCGCATAGAATTGTTCCTTAGGACTGGGACTACTTATCGATCGGGGCGTCATATCTCAAAAGTGGCAAACCTCAAAGTTAGCCAGGACACAATGTTTAAATTGCTGTTTTGACCAAGATATGTTTAGAATTTCGGGGGCTACGCCCCTTTGGAAATATTGGAATTCTCCTGCTCTTTCATATGACACCTCATTTATTGAGTATCACCTTCAGGATCACAACAGATAAAGGTTTGAATCTTGAATTGAAAAAAAAAACTTGACTTTTTTTTGCATGGTCGCGCAGTGCACGTAGACTGCATAGGGATGCGTGCAATCTCTATGGGAAGAGTTTTAGCACACAACATCGGGTGCGCGATCAGACACCCTAATAAAAGCAGACGGACAACTAGGGTTATTTTCCCCCGGAGAATCCATTTTTGGCATCGCCAGCGGTCCGTTCTGTAACATGAAACCCCCAGAGCGCCGATGAAAAAAAACGTCCTCGAAAATGCAGACGACCCTTATTTTTGAGGACGCATTTTGTCTTTGTTTATGAGGATATCCTTGTTTATGAGGACGATCCTCATTCTCGGACCAGCGCCCCTACTGCTGAAGGTGAAACTCAATAAATGAGGTGTCATATGAAAGAGCAGGTTTTTCTCCATATTCCCCAAGGGGGCGCACCCCCGAAATTCTAAAAATATCTTGGTCAAAACAGCGATTTAAATGTTGTTTGCATCCTAGCTCCAAAATTTGCCACTTTCCTGAGCTGCGCCCCCCCGGGCTTATGTCCGGCAAGACGTAAGGAAAATATGTATGCACTTATTCTTTCGCTAGCCCCAAGAGATCACTCGCCCCAACAGTTTAAAAATACCCTTCCCACATTTTTGGAATCAGCTAATTAGGGAGGCGTGAGCTCCGCTCAGTCCAAACCATGGTTACAGTATCCATCAAAATAAACTATACGATAGTAACGCAATAGTGCACCTCTAGTGCACTACAAAAGTTAGTGCAGTAGAGGTGCACTAGGTGCACTTTATGGGCTGAGATAAAGTGCACCTAGTGCACCTCTACTGCACTAACTTTTGTAGTGCACTCGAGGTGCAATATTGTGTTACTATTGTATAGTTTATTTTGATGGATATTGTACATCGCGTAACATCTGCGCGTATAGTGAATGAAAGTATGGATAGCCATTCGCGCCATGAACCCCGGAAGTGAATACATGTTATAGTCAATGGCAATATCGCGGAGTATCGCGGAGACAACGTGCACGTTGTCCCCGCGATATTGCCATTGACTACAACGTGTATTCACTTCCGGGTTCTATGGCGCGAACGGCCACCCATACTAGTCAATGGCACATATCGCGGAGACAGCGTGGCTCAAGCTGCAAGTCGCGCATTGGCTTAGCAACATGCGTACGATATGCATACGCTTGCATATCGCGCGATACAGCTGTTTGTCTGAATTTAGCAAAACAACATCACTCTGCGTGGACGTCTTTTTCCTCGATTTTGAGCAAAATGATATGAATATACCAGCGTTTTGGAGGGGCTGTATCTTTTGATAGAAACATCGCTGAGACTTGAAATCTGAAATGTATTATTCTGATTACATTTTTTATTCAAATATCAAACAAAAATGGTGAAAAACGATCCCAAATTGAAAATTGAAAAATTGTTCAGACACCCTAATAAACGGTTTCCGTCTCTAAAGAGAGAGCCGGCCGACCCTACCCCAATAAGAGGCTAACGAACGAAAGAGACGGAAAATTCGAGAGAGCCGGCCGACCCTACCCCAATAAAAGGCTAACGAACGAAAGAGACGGAAAATTCGGTCTATACCCAAATAAGAGGCTGAACGAACGAAAGAGACAGAAAATTCGGTCTAGTCTAGTCTAGACCCAATTTCAAAGCGGCTTAGGCCTAGTCTACCGGTAGTTAAAGATAAAGGTGAGTCATCCGATTGCATTGTGAGAGAAAAGGTGTGGAATGGATCAGAAAAAGTTGATCATGTAGCATGAAAGTATTGGTGTGTAGATCTACTGCAAAGTACTGGAGTCATCAAAATCAATTTGGCCCAGTCTTGGTAAAGACAGTAACAAGAACTGTAGTTTACACAGTCTACACAAAAAGATGGATAATGGGACTACACAAATGGTGTCGGGGCTATACTAACCTTGATTTCCTAATCTTTCTATGCTCATTACTCAGCCAGTAGAATCTATACATTTTCTACCAAAATTGTTAGGCAAATGACATTTATTTGTAATCTTGAACATTCAGTGTTAAAGTTTTGTTTGATTCTGTGAGAATTCATTTTTTTAAAAACCCAGAACTCGCCTTTATCTTTTAACTTTAGAATACCCTACCAATGGGGTTAATGTACACGTTGAAGACCTAGGGTTAGGGTTAGGGTTAGACTAGTTACACTTATTCTGCCATGTTTCCATTTGTCTTAGTATTACTTACGGTAGACCAGAGATCGAAATCATGTCCTCATTTTGGATACAGGAATATGTACTTCTGTTTAACAAGCACAGTAAAAGCCATTTAAATCTGTTTACTTCAACTGTTTAATATGCAAATGGGGTAGGCTCGGAACGGTGTTATTTTGGTCTAAAATATATTTCATTTCATTTTGTTTCATTTTTATTTTTCATTTCCAACAAAATACAATGCATAATAACGAATACAATGTAAAATGTATACAAAACATAGTTAATGTACATTTGTAATAAACAAATCTTAATAGTAATTTATACATTTGAGGAAGACAAAACTTGAACTTTTAAATTTAACTGCATTTATATTTTATATTACGCCATATTTCCTTACGTCCTAGTTTTACTTACGGTAGACCAGAGATTGAAATTATGTCGTCATTTTGGATGCAGGAATATTTACTTCTGTTTGGGCAGGTCCAAGCTATTGTCCCCTCTGGGGGTCAAATTTCATCTTTATATAGGCTAGATCTAGATCTAACAAACTTTACATCATTTTAAAGCTGAAACTATGAATTTTATGAATCTGATAAAAATTTAAAAAAATTATCAAAATATGAAGAATGCCAAGGTCATGAACTTCGATTTTTATTAATTAGCGTGACGTACGGGACATTAAATTTTTATTTTTATATCTCATTTTAATTATTTGTTTAAAATTAAATATCTCAGGACATGTAGACCATCATGCTAGAAAATAGGAAAAAAATATAAAAACTTTCAAAATTAATTAATTATGCAAATGAGGTAGGTTCCAAAGTGTGATGTCCCGTACGTCACAATTTGAACATAATTTGTTTAATTTTAATTGTGAAAATAATTTTAAAAAAAAAAGATATTCTAGGAAGTTCTAATTTAGATGAATTTAACAAAAAATAGGTTTAAAAAAAATTTCAAAAATTCTGTGTTGATAACATAATCAAATTAAGAAATGTGACGTATGGGACAAGTGTGTGATGTACGGGACAACCCCATGTAAAACCAATGCAAGATGTGAAAAAGGAAATGACCAAAAGAAGAATATATACTGTGTTAGGAAACTTGTTGTATACAGGGATATACGAACATTCCAACTGGGTCCCTTCTAGGAATTTACTTGTACTGAATTTGATAGTCTTCAAGCCAGACCCCTTGTTTTATCAACTTTGGTATTTTGCCAGTTGATGTCCCCAACATTGGCAGGATGCTAAATATGTAATAGTGTACTAGTTCCTGGAATGAGTCTAATGAAATTATATGGTAGTAGATGCACCAGAAGCTGGCTTTTACAACTAATAGATGCTGCAGGTAAGAATAGCACATGGTATCAAGCTCTCCATGTGAGTTTTTTTTTGTGGATATTCTATTTAAAGATAGTTAAAGACCAGTTATGGTCATGCGATTGCATTGTGAAAGAAACGTTGTGGAACCGATCAGAAAAGGTTGATCATATATAAGTATTGGTGTGTACGGTACTGCAAGTTTCTGGAATCATCAAAATGATAAGAAATTTGGCCCATGCAGTCTTTGTAAAGTTACAAGCACTGTACACAGAAAGATGTATATGGGACTACGCACACGTGCGCAACACATGCGTTTATCTCTCACACACCAATAGATAAACTAATTTACCAAATATATCAATTAGTAGGCGGTTTCCCAGCAAAATTGTTATCATGTTAGTCAAAACATACTCTTTCACATGATCGATAATAAGAGCTTCCATTTCATTTTTTGAAATTGGGTGTTTCCAATACTGGTCTTTACCTTTAAATGTCATGGTAAAGGATTACAGCATACACTGTACATGTTATGGAGCCAGCTCGGGAATTCTGATCTCCTAAAAACTAAATCATAACTTTTAAGGAAGGATATAGCCTTTTTGAGTACCGTATTTCACACTCTCACCCACTTGAGATTTTCATCACTTTTACACCCATGCATTTTTGTTGATTTACGCTTTAATCTTTTGAATTGTGGAAAAGGTCACACAAAACTTTAGGGTTTTAATTTCTTATATCTGGTGGTGTACTGTTAATAAGATGTCTTTAATCAATACAAAATACATTCAAGATTTATATTTTTGTATCCATCTTTCACAAACATGTACATGTACATTAATGTACATCAAAATTCTTGATTATAATATGACAGCAACATACATGTACATGTATATAGTCATGTTCTAATCTGTGATAAAAAGATAAAAAAAGACAATCTGTTCAGCATTATCTTTGAGTTCCTTCAAAATTCTATGATATTACTATCAAGTACTTCAAACAAGCTGTGAAGAAAAGACTTCATATTAAATTCTAATGTATCTTTGTTCACAAACACTTAGAGCATAAGAAATGTTCTTTGACAAAATATGATGTGCCGAGTGTGCCCCTGTGTTTCAAACAAGTTTAAATAAAAAAATTCAAGTTCAAGTTCATCTTCTTCATTAATTATTATCTAAAAACATTTAGCAATGTTGAATGGAATGGATGAAAGAAATGAGAAAAGAAGCATGACTGCACATGATAGATGGGTAAATGGAATAAAAATGGTAATATAGTGTGTATGAATGTAATTCAATTTGTTTTCTTTATTAAAGTAATATTTGTATTGATTTACCTCATAAATTAACCCAGAGGATATTAAGTGATGGTCAGAGGATCTAATTGGGTTCTAAAACACTCTAATTGTCACTGATTTAGGTTAAAATTGTTCACATTTAACAAATTTTGACGAAAATTCTTCATTTCAATGCATTTTTCAATAGGGAAAAGTTGTCCCGTACGTCACATACACACATTTATGTTTTGGTATATTACATAACAACGGAAGGTCAGAAAAATATGGTAATAGTTGTGATTAATGCTTGATTCCATAATGAATTAAGATATCATTACCATAAATCTCATAACTTAATAAATTCAGAGAACTTTTACGATGAACTTATTTTTGAAAAAGTCAGAAATTCTCTGGTCCCGTACGTCACGCAGCACATTAATTACATTAAAAATTAATTTATCAATGGGTCAGAACTAAAACTTTCCACAAATGAACTAGCCCATAATAGCCACAGACTCATACCAAAAGATAGCCATACAAATAATTTCATCCATTCTTGTTTAAAGTGTCTGAATGTCCCATACGTCACAATCCAAATAGCTTGGACCTGCCCTTTAACAAGCAGTCAAGCACAGTCAAAAGCCATTTAAAGCTGTTTACAATGTACTTCAACTGTTTAATATGCAAATGGGGTAGGCTCAGAACGATGTTATTTTGGTCTAAAATATATTATGCCATGTTTCTTTTTGTCCTAGTTTTACTTACGGTAGACCAGAGACAGAAATCATGGCGTCGGAAAAGAAATCCCGGACGGACAAGGTGATCATGGTGACGGGCGGGAGTGGTTTGGTTGGGAAAGCCATCGAGAGGGTTTCTAAGGAAGAACAGAGACCAGATGAAACCTGGATCTTCCTCAGCTCCAAAGACGGTGATCTCAAGTAAGTATTTTGCATGAATATATTCACCTGTCTTCTCTCTTGGGGCTCCTCAGTAAGACAATGTCTCAAAAGATATAAAAAGGCCAAAATGTTGTGAAATACCATATTTGAAAACTTTTTCGAAAGTATGGTGACAAAATATTCATTAGTACTGTAGATCTACTTAGCAAAATGACAGTCATTTATCATTTAAAATATGAATTTTGCCTCTTTCCATGTTTTATTCAACCCATTTGCAGAGCTGCCAACCATTCCGTTTTTCCCGGAATTATTCCGTTTTTTAATCCCAATTACGTTTTTTTTCCACAAAATACGTTTTTTTATTTATTTTATTTTATTTATTTATTTATTTTTTTTTTTTTACATACCGCACGTCAAACAACTGCCCTAATATGTTATTTTGATCACAAATTCAATAGAAAACTAAGGTTGAAACATACTTGAAGAGAAAAGTATTCTCAAAAAGAAGCATTGGAATTGTGTCGCGCGTGGTTGTAAGTTTTGTTTTAACGAATTCCTTTTTTTTGCTTGAAATTCCTTTTTTTTGCCATCATGATTCCTTTTTTTTGCCATCATGATTCCTTTTTTTGGTCGCACAAGGTTGGCAGCTCTGCATTTGTTGTATATAAAATATTGGCATAAAATATATTTTGTTCTTTTTTCTAGTTATGATATTCTGCAGTCTAATTGTTGGAAGGAAAATTAGGATTGTAATCATTTTATTTATTATTTATTCCTACAGGCCTTAACTCTTATCGTGCCACAGGGCTAATCCCCATTGTGCCAGGTTGTTTTGGAGACTAATCTGATTAACGCGAAGGTTCTATGAATGGTGAGTGCAAAACACACAGCACAGCCCAATGAGCATGAACAATAACTGCTCTTACGAAAGCGCCCTTGCACGCACATGGCACTCAATAGGTAGCGTGCATGCAGCCTCATGGCAGGCTATGGGTTAACAGACATACATGTAAACTGTATCAAGTGTTGTTTTTTTCCAGTTTGATTATAAAAAGACATCAACAAATTCCTTGTTTTGTTTAACTTTGTTTTAAATTTGCTGTTCCAAACAAAATAAAACAATCCAAAACTCTGAAAATGTTTTTATATACATTCTCCTTAATTGTCAACATTATTTCTATTGGCATATTTCAGAGTCTAACCTCTGACATTTTGGATACAGGACTATTTACTTCTGTTTAACAAGCACAGTGAAAGCCATTTAAATCTGTTTGTACTTCAACTGTTTGATATGCAAATGGGTAGGCTTAGAAAGGGTTAGGCTTAGTAAAGGGTGTAGATTCAGCAGGGACACTTGAATTAAAATGCCTTAAAGGTAAAGACCAGTTTTGGAAACGCCCCCCTCTCAAAAAATGAAATGGAAGCTCTATTACCAATCATGTGAAAGAATATGTTTTGACTAATACATGATAACAATTTTGCCGGGAAACCGCCTACTAATTGATATATTTGGTAAATTAGTTTATCTATTGGGACCAAATAGATAATATGCACGTGTCGCGCACGTGTGCGTAGTCCCATATACATTGTTCTGTGTACAGTGCTTGTAACTTTACGAAGACTGGGCCAAATTTTTTATCATTTCTGATGATTCCAGAACCTTGCAGTACACACCAATACTTATATGCTAGATGATCAACCTTTGCTGATCGATTCCACAACGTTTCTTTCACAATGCAATCGCATGACCATAACTGGTCTTTATTCTTAAGTTTGCCTGGCTTTGTATGTGCAGTAAATTCACAGAGAGCCGATATTTGTTTGTCAGCAACTCAAATATTCAGGATTTTTTCAGACCCAATATTTGTAAGCTTTCTCCCCTCCAAGTCAAAGAGTTCACATCAATCGCAAGTACTGTACATGTGTACATAAAAGATAGACTGCAAACTTGCGATTGGTTGGAGGACTTGCAACTTTGTAAGACTTTGTAATACTGCTTTCAAACTGGCTTCTATCGGAGTCACACCGATGAAAATACCGATTGAATTTTCCTTATGTAAACAAAGGTGAAACCGCAGTTTCCCCCCTGTTGCTTTCTAACTGCCGATGAAATTCTCTCGCTGTGGCGAGCCCATGCCGGAAGTGAAGAATTATTGCGTAATTATTAAGCCCGCGCTCCATCTAGCTAGCATGCAGCATGTTCAACCATAAGTCAACAAACACAGCTGGTTAAAAAAAAACGCGCATACACTGCGACCTCTGACCATTTTAATCGCTGTTTTAATTGCCTTTTTTTCCCGAACTTTTTCATACTGGCCGTTTCATCGGTGTCACACCGATAGAATGAGAATTTCTCCTGCTCTTGAACAGGAGAATTTAATCGCCTATTTCTCTTCTTTTTATCGGCTATTTAATCGCCTTTTTCTCCTCTGTTGCTTTCTAACTGGCCATATTTCATCGGATGCGTCCGGATGCATCCGATGAAAATCAGTGCAGTTAGAAAAGGGTATTGGACTCTTTGTAAGACGGGGCCCTATACAAAGAGGTGAAGCGTTTTGTTATTTATAGATTATTGGTCCTCTCTGTGCCTGTGGTACATTGTAGTCCCATGTGTAAACCAAAAGGATTATAAAAGGTAAAGTGGTAGTCATTTTGGCTCAGTGTAATTTGCAGGGCTTTGTCAGGTGTCATGGGTAACAGTGTCTCGATCTGCTTGCATTTCCATAATTTTATTAAACGAATTCGTTTTCACTGGCTGCCTGCCGTATCAATAAACAAAATTAACAAAAGACTTAACTCCGTTTTGTTGACAATCAGCCGTAGACGAGAGTCTTCATGCATGGCTGATTGTCAACGAAACGGAGTTAAGTCTTTTGTCAAATCTTCTTTTTGCTACTGCAGGCACCCAGTGAAAACGAATTCGTTTGTTAAAATTATGAAAATGTAAGGGCTACTTTAAACAAACAGAACTTTGTTATTCCTGGCTCATTTTTCTTGATTGAGGTATCATATGAAAGAGCAGAAAATGAACTTTCTAGAAATATGAATTTTTCTTTGAAATTCAGATACCGCCCGCCAAATTACTTTTTGGTTTCCTTCCTTCAAATTGCTTTTAATCACTCATGCGTGAAATATGCATTATCTGAGTAGCATCACATGAAAGAGGAGACCCTAAGCTTTCCAAATATGTATCATTCATATTAATTATGATTCTGATTAAGTTATGATAAAACATTGATACTTCTCGGTTTCGTTTTTTCTGGGACGCACTGTATAGTCTGCACATTTATCAGAGAGGCCGATACGATTGGCTAAGACAAAGTCAGTCTTACTCGAGAGGCAGGGAAAAAAATAATGCATGTTGACCGGTGCGTGAGAGGCTGAAATATTGCTTTTTTTTGGTGCATTTTAATACTTATCTTTTTTTATATAAACTCCCTTGCTACATGTACAGGTACATCGTTTTTTCCCAAGCACACTCATCTTTTCCCTAGTTTTTTTGCTAGCCAGAAGTTACCACTGATCTGGACGGAAACAAATTTGATGTTACACCGTTACCCGAGACGTAGACGTGCAACATTTTCCTTTTCCTTTTCCTTTTCGATAAAATGTTTTTGAGACACTATAACCCCCTTTATTGGTCGCTAGTTTTGAATAGCTTGCTTGATTGAGTTCGAATGGCTGCTACTGTGCTAGTGATTTACATCAATAAATCAACGTATCTACCTATCCAACTTTGCTATGTTGCACCTCAACATTGCATAACCGAAACTTAAAACACATCGCCAAAATTGCTCATACCCCCCCGCCCAATAGCGCCCTCCGTGACCCTTGCGTCCGAGCGCTGCCAACGTAACCTCTTCCTCTTTATCTCTTCGCATCCGAACGGATAAGTAACACTAAAATCGCTCCCAAAAATTGAAGAGTTTTTCCTCTTTAGTCGCTTTTTGGTTCGCATTTTCGCCTTTTATAATTATTCTCTACGATTTCCTTTTCGTTAGAGAGTAGTTTCACTCCGTGAATTTATTTATTTATCAGTATTCTAGAACGTTTTCTTACCGACAACTGTTCTTTTCCTCTTTCGCGTTTTCCCGTTCTCACTCCGAGGTCTCGGGTGCGTGCGGGGGTAGTCGGTGGGGTGTTTCTGTCACTGGTAGTTTATTTAATTCTTTTTGATAATTGCTCGTACTCTTCGTTTAATCTTTCTTTCCCGCAGGTTTAATATGTCTCGCAGTTCTAATTTTCTCTTAGCAGGTTTCTCTAAGAAGAAATCGAATTCTGTTGCGAGAAATAAGAAGAAGGATTCTAGCAAGTCTTCGTTAGTTACGCCCCTCGGGAGCGGTGGTGACACCGCAAACCCTGGGGATGCAAATGTCAGCGGACATTTATGCGGGCAAGGCAAGCCCATGAGAATGGTCGAGGGGGCGATGTTATCTCCCCTCGGGACGGTTCCCGGAAACCCAGAGGTGTCACCTCTGGGTGGAACGGACCTTAGTTCTGCACCGCCAACAATTGTTCCGTCAGATCTTTTGTTTGGTCGGTGCACAAATCCATCGACGGATATTCGGCGCTCTCCGGGTTTTGGATCAGCCGTTGCTACCGTGGATCCGGACTTGAACCGGTCACCGATCGGTTCTTCTGTTCCTTTGTCGGCTTTGCCGGTTCCGGATTTCGGTCCGGATACCCGTGCAGCCGAGTCGGATCCTGGTGCTTCAACTAACCTCGCCTCTCCGTCGGTGCGTGTTCCGTTTTCCCGATTCGGTTTGCGTGGAGCTCCTACCGTCGGGCTTTTACCGGATACCCGTCCCGTTTCTTCGTCGGCCGTTTCCGTTACCGCTACTTCTCGTAAGAGGCGGGGTATCCGGGACGCTGTGGCCGGTTCTTCCTCGGGTTTTGTTTATCCGTCGAAGAAACCGCGCTCTGATTTTACGGAACCGTTTGCGGCTCCTCGGGGTCCGCCTTTGGTGGCTACTCTCCCTCCGTCGGTGCCTCAACCCCCGTCGGAATTGTCGGATTGGATGCGGGCTTTTGCTGACGCGTTTCGCTCTTCGATGCCCGAGTCGGCTCCTCCGGTTCTTCCTACTTCAATTTCGGATCCGATTGCGGTTGATTTAATTTCGGAGCTTTCCGAAGATGCATCGATCTCTCCTGAGCAGTCGCCGGTGCGTGTTTCGAGTTGTCGTATTCCACCGCGGTCCTCTCTTTTTGCTTCTCCGCCTCACGCATCGTTGGGCGCTCCGATAGGCGGGGATCGTCCCTGTTTATCTGGTCAAGATAGGGGGGGCTCTGTTGATCGTTGGGACACTGGTTCCATCGCTCAGTCGTCTGGTTCAGCTGCGGGGGATGATGCGTCTACTCCGTTCGTGTCTCTGGCGGCGGAATCGTTGGCCTGTTTCACAAATATGTGCCCGATTCTCGTGTCGTCCCGGAGTTATCGTCGGGGCGGCGAGGCTTCCTGTCTTCTAAATCGGACTCTTCGGCAGTTCAGGGACTGTTTCTTCCTGATCTACAGTAAGAAGAATTTGTGAACGCCGCAAAAGACTTGTCGTCATCGACGGGATTTTTTAAGCGGCAGGTGAACAAGTACGCTTTCGTTCCTCAGGATGCTGAGTCGTATTTGCGTCCTAAACGGGTTTCTCCCAAACTTGTGGCGGTGGCCAGTCGTTTGGGGAAGAAGTTTGGGACTCGTGGTCCTTTTGATAAAAGTGACAACTTGTTGTTTGATCTTTCTTCATTGACTGCTTCTGGTCTCCGGATGTCCGTTGTTATGGACATGCTGGTGGAGCTTTTGGCTAGTGCGGACGATCTCCATATTTCTGTTGAGGATCGTTCGATCTTTGTGCAGGTCATGAGAGAGGTATCGGGTATTCTTTTCTCACAGCTTGCGGTGGCTTCGCATTCCATCGAGAAGCATCGTCGGGAGGCTGTGCTCACTAGTTTGGGCATTCGACCACGCCAAATTCCAGGACTGCTTCCGCAGATTCCAGTGGCCAGCCCCCACCTTTGTGGAGATAGTTTCACTACTCTACTGCAAGCCGAGATTGATGGTGAGAAGCAGGCTCGAGACCTGTCCGTTGCTTTTCGCGATGTCCAAAAGCCGGTTCCTTCCACCAGACCTCGTAAGAAAAGTTCGAAAAGTTCGGGTTCTTCTCGTAGGGATGTCGGCCAGTCTAAGGGCCGCCCTCAGGACTGTTACCCGGTCGAGGAGGAATACCAGGATCGTGGTCGTCCTTCGTCTCGTGATTCTTCTTATCGTGGTGCGTCGTCTCGTGGTTCGACTTCTAGGGGTAGGTCGTCCAGGGGTAGTCGCGGGGGATATTCATCTTCCCGGACTCCCTTTCGTGGAGGTGGGAAGTCATTCTCTAGATGATGGCTTCCCCCGAGTGCTTGGGTCTCAGGTCGGCGGGCGGCTCCGGAGATTTCTCCCGGCGTGGGAGAAGATCACCAGCGACGCGTTTGTTCTGTCGGTGGTGCGAGAAGGGTTCTTCATCGATATTGTGGAACCTCTTCCGAATGGCGTCCTCCGGAGCCGCTCTCCGATCATGTCCCCTCTTTTTCAGGGTCACATTTCCTCCGAAATCGTGTCTCTGTTAGAGAAGGGGGCAATAGAAGAAGTAGACGATCACCCGTGTCTTTGTTTGTCGCCGGTGTTCGTGATTCCCAAGCGCTCGGGTTCTTTAAGAATGATTCTCAACATGAAGCGGATCAACCTTCATCTGGGAAAGGCTCATTTCCGAATGTATCATCTGGCAACCATCCTTCCTTCATTGGATCCAGCAGACGTCGCGGTTTCTTTGGATCTTCGCAACGCTTATTTTCATATACCGATACATCCGCGGTCGCGGGATCTGCTGGGGTTTGCCTTCCTGGGCAAATTCTACCGATACAGAGCGCTCCCGTTCGGTTTGCGCCCTGCTCCTCGGATTTTCACGAGAGTCGTGGCGTCGGTCATGGCGTTTCTGAGAAGACGGGGTCTTCGTCTTTTCGCTTATCTGGACGACTGGCTTTTGGTCGCAAAGTCGGAGGCTCTGCTGTTGGATCATTTGCAGATTCTGATCAGCACGACTCAAGATCTTGGATTTCTCATAAATTGGGAGAAATCGGAGTTCGTCCCGACTCGCACGCCGTCTTACCTAGGTGCTCAGCTGGACATTCGTCATCAGCTGGCTCGTCCCAGTCTCGACAGGGTCGAGACGATAGTCAGGACTGCTCGTTCTCTGAGATGTGCACGTTGGCTTCAGTTGCTAGGGTATCTCTCCAGTCTAGTCGACATTCTTCCAGATTGTCGACTATTGATGAGACCCTTCCAACTCCTTCTGTTGGAGTTTTATCAGCCGAGCGTGAGTTCTCCTTTGACGTGGATCCCCCTGTCGTCCAGAATCAAGGGTCTTCTAGGTCCTTGGCTTCGTCGTTCCTTCCTCCTTCAGGGCAAACGCTTCCGAGTTCCTCTCCCTTCCGTGACCGTCACCACGGACGCGTCGCTGTTGGGTTGGGGGGGTCATTGCCAGGGGTCAATGATTTCAGGAGACTGGAGTCATCTGGACTTTCTGCCCCACATCAATGTGTTGGAACTCATGGGAGTGTTTGCTTCGCTTCGTCACTTCCGTGCTCGTCTGGTGGGTCGCTCGGTTCTGATACTTACGGACAACGTGTCGGTGATGGCGTACATCAACAGACAGGGAGGCACTCATTCTGCGGCTCTGAACGAGTTGGCCTCTCAACTCTGGGCGTGGTGCAAGGGGGCGAGGGTGTTCCTGATTGCATCACATATCCCGGGCGAAGAGAATATCATAGCGGACTTTCTCTCCAGAGGCAAGTGCCTTCCCTCGGAGTGGACTCTGTCTCCGACTGTCTTCAGGCAACTGGTGAGAGTGTTCGGTGTTCTCGACATCGATCTCTTCGCAACTTCGCTCAACCATCGTCTTCCTCGATTTTGCTTGAGAGTCCGGGAACCAGGAGCTTTTGCTCTGGACGCTTTCGCGATCCCGTGGGGGAGGGGGGGGGGGGGGTGGAGGGCTTACGCCTTTCCCCCGTTCGCGTTGATTCCCCGTGTGCTCAGGAAGATCAGGGAAGATCAAGCGATGGTGATTCTCATAGCTCCTTGGTGGCCGGCGAGGTCGTGGTTTCAGGACCTCCTGACCCTCCTGGTGGGGACTCCGTGGTCGTTGCCATGTCATCCGGATCTGGTGTCGCAACCTCTGTCCGGTATTCTACACCAGCGGCCGGAAATCCTCCATCTGACCGCTTGGCCGTTATCGGGGAGAGGGCTCGTTCGTCAAGTTTCTCCGAACGTGCTTCACAATTTCTAGTCCAGAGTAGACGAGAGTCGACCAGGACGGTTTACAACTCCAGGTTAGATGCTTTTCACACTTGGTGTGAGGAGGTGGGCGTCGCCCCTAGAGAGGCGTCTTTACCTTCTATTGCTGACTTTCTGATCTCTTTGTATGACAAGGGGAGAGCTCTGTCGACGATTCGTGGCTATCGGTCAGCTATAGCTGCAGTTCATTCGGGGTTTGCCGATGGTGCTTCGGTTTCCTCTGCTCCTCAGCTAGCGGCTCTTTTGAAGTCTTTCTCCCTTAAGAGACCCTTCTTCAGACCTCTGACGCCAGCGTGGAGTTTACCCAAGGTTTTGGAAGCTTTAGCACGCCCTCCCTTCGAACCGCTGTGTTCTGCGACGCTTCTGCATACTACGATCAAGACAGTTTTTCTCATGGCAATCGCTTCTGGTCAGCGTAGGAGCTCACTTCATGCCCTTTCAGTTGCCCCTGGGCATATCCGCTGGGAAGGACGTGGGGTTCGTTTGATTCCCAAGGCTTCTTTTATTGCTAAGAATCAATCTGACACGTCGGGTTCAGTGGAAGTGGTGCTCCATCCCTTGTCAGATTTTTCTTCGGTCTCCGGGGACAAGCTGTGGTGTCCCGTTCGCGCCCTCAAATGGTATCTTCACAAGACGAAGCCTTTTCGCAAGTCGGATAAGCTCTTTCTGGTTTCTCGAGAGCCACATTCGGCGGCATCTTGGGATACGATCTCCAGGTGGTTAGTCCTGGCTATCAAGGCTGCGGGCCCTGAGGCCTTGACGCCTGGCAGGGCTCCTCGTGCCCATGATACTCGCAGTGTCAGTACGTCTTGGGCTCTTTTCAACGGAGTTTCAGTTCGAGATATCTGTAAGGCAGCTTTTTGGAAGTCTCCAAGTTCTTTTACTGCTTTTTATCTCAAAGATGTGCCCGCGGGCGAACGAGCCTTCGCAGACGCTTCTCTGAAGGCGGCTTCGTCGTCTATTTCTCATTAAATTGATAAGTTTGCTTGGTTTTTGCCACCCGGCATTAATCTGTGCTGGTCTATAGCAAAGTTGGATAGGTAGATACGTTGATTTATTGATGTAAATCATGAAAATCATTACTGATTTTATTATTTACGATATAAATCTACGTATCTACCTATTTTCCCTCCCTCCATCCCCAGCGCCTTTACCAAGGTGTGTTCTAGGGAACTCGTGATAAAGAGGAAGAGGTTACGTTGGCAGCGCTCGGACGCAAGGGTCACGGAGGGCGCTATTTGGCGGGGGGGGTATGAGCAATTTTGGCGATGTGTTTTAAGTTTCGGTTATGCAATGTTGAGGTGCAACATAGCAAAGTTGGATAGGTAGATACGTAGATTTATATCGTAAATAATAAAATCAGTAATGATTTTCATGATTTAACATCTTGGTTAAAATACATTTGAACGGGTTTGCCGATATGGTTCAACATTAATAAATCAAATCAGGGGGGTGTTTCACAAAGATCCTAAGTAGAACTTATCTATTAGTTAGATGTTGGACTTAACAATTATGGAAAGCCATTGGCATCTATAAAAATATTTTGTAAAAGTTATTTTAAAAGGCATAAAATGTTGATTCAAATCGTTCATATTTTCTATTATCAAGGAGATTTAATGTTCTTGATGTGGAATTTATAAAAAGTCTAAAATACTTGAATTTTCGCTTTTTAATATACTTTATTTTAAGGCTACAAATGGCTCTCCATAGTTTTAAAGTCCATCTTAGAGTTAAGTTCGACTTTAACCTTTGTGAAACACCCCCCCCCCCAAAGATCAACAAGTATTATAGAAGCTCTGAAACATGTCACATTTATTAAATTACTAATAGTATATGTTTTTGTTATTCTTAATTTGAAACTCTTAGCGTGTTGCCCTTTTTTTGAATTATCGTTATATCTTATTATTATTATTATTATTATTTTCACTTCAGGTCAGAAGAAGAAACTGCTGCCCTCTTTGAGAAGTATCAGCCAACCCACATCATTCATTTAGCGGCCATGGTCGGTGGTCTCTTCTATAATCTCAGACACCCTCTAGACTTCTGGGTAAGTAACGTTGTTTTTTAAAACGTCATATTTAAAATAATCAATGTATTGTGGGAAAACAACATCGTATCAAGAAACTGCTTTTAAATAATTGTATGTCAGTCAACATGACATATGGGGAGTAATCAGTGCGCGCTCAGTCCGCTTAATAATAAGCCACCGGTCCATTTAAAGTTTTTTTAACAGTTTTTGTTTTTATTTATTTTTTAGTTTTATTTATTGTGGTATAAAAAACATTGTACATGGCAGCCTTTCGGCTGAATTGAGTGCAATTTACATAAGTATTAACACAAGGATACTGCACAAAATACAATAGTATTACAAAGTCATTAAAAATAGTACATTCTTAACAACCTGTAAACCTGTACACCTTAGTCCTTAGATCAAAGAATATTGATGGTGGGGTAACGGAAGTGGGTAATGGATGTGGAAAAATAAGTGTTTTATGATATGACTTAAGCAAATTCATAGGAAGAATATAACAGTTGAATAAATTATGATCAGTGCTAAGAAAAATCATCTGTTTTGCATGCTTCAAAGTACATGTAGGCCTATTGTCATGTGGGTGCAAGGTACATTGTAATGTATGAATTGATGCTCATATATGCTTTTCGCTTTACAACGTTTCGTTATTAACAGTTTTTGTTATTTCACTCAAATTGTATCATAATGTGAAAGAGGTTTTCATTTAAGATGTACACTTCTGCAAAGAAAAATAAATAAATATGTGTTTGAAGACAAATATTGATATAAGAATACATAATTTGGGTTTTCTGTTGTACGCAGAAAACCTAAATTTTATGTTCTACCATTAATATTCGACTTCAAACACATTTGTTCGGAAGATCCTTGCAGAAATGTGTCTTAAATGACATCCTGTTCTACATTATGATACTATTTAAGTGAAATTTCCAACACTTCAGAGGGGCTTTAAGTATTAAAATGTACCGATCACATTAAAAAATAATTGTGATATGCTGCAGCTAAAGCGTATAAAATCACCCTAAAAATTCTTTAACCTCACCAGGCATTGTATACTTGTACATGAAGGTAAGAATTTATGGAATTAAAAAAAAAAAATTACATAAAAATATGAATAACTCTGACTTGGGTTTCATGCACATCATACTCTATGAAATCTGCAATATATCATTGTTCAAGAAATATTAAAAACTCATATTTTATATTCTTTATAGACACTTGGAACCACTTGCATCAAGAACAAAACATGTTTTGATGATTGTTCCACTTGAATATCGATTCTAGAATAGTCAAACCTGCTTTAATGACCACTTGTCTACAAAGGCCACATTTGTTGTTTCCCTTGAAAATGGCTTCTCATTGAATCATGTACTAAAGGAACCTGTCTACAAAGACCACCTGTCTACAAAGGCCACTATTTGTGTTTCCCTTGGGCGGTTGCTATAGACAGGTTTGTCTGTACAAATATTAAACACCTGTTTTGTCTTCTATTTCAGAGGGTCAACATCAAGATCAACGACAACGTTTTGCATAACTCTTACAAAAATGGCGTCCAGAAGGTCGTATCCTGCCTGTCGACATGTATCTTCCCCAGCGAGACTACTTATCCTATCGATGAAACCATGATCCACAACGGTCCTCCTCATGATTCCAACTTCGGTTATTCCTATGCGAAGCGTGGCATTGATGTACAGAACAAGTAAGATGCAACTTCATAGCTGCCAACTTTAACCTGTTGACTACTGAATCCTCTAGTTTCCATAGGCTTAATACAGGGAACACCCGGTTGCAGTAGACAATGGGTTAACAGAAATTCATAATTATTACGAATTTCAGATCCTCTGTACGCAATTACAAATGCACCTTTAATAAAAAGTAGTAGTAGTATCATCAGTAGTAGTTGTAGTAGTAGTAGTTGTTGTATTATGACGAACTACATGATGCGCGCACGCATATCATTGTGACGCGGGATATTGGTGCGCGCCAATAAACCTCTTACCCATGTAAGATGTGACTCTATAATCGTCTCGAAGATCTCACTTATTTGTATCCATAATCTACAGTGTGTTATACTCGACATTAGGCCATGTCCTTTCCAGGCTTATATCTCACTTGGCAGTCATAGCCTTGGATCTTGATAAGAAGTCTTTGGAGACGGGGTGGTGCACATGCCAAGGGCTTCTTCCAGATCATCTCGAGGGGTCGGTGATCTGTCTCAACAGTGAACGCTTTCCCAAACAGGTAGGTATGGAATCTCATGACGCCAAACACCAATGCGAGTGTTTCCCGCTCAATGTTCGAGTAATTTGCCTGTGCCGGCGAGAGAATCTTAGAAGCAAAGGCGACGGGTCTTCCTCCTTGGAGGATGCATGCTCCTAAGCCCTTCTGGGAAGCAAAGGCGACGGGTCTTCCTCCTTGGAGGATGCATGCTCCTAAGCCCTTCTGGGAAGCATCTACTTCGAGGGTTGTCTCTTCTTGAGGACTGAAGTATTTCAAACACGAGTCAAGGGTGATGGAATGCTTCAGCTCCTCGAAGGCATGTTGATGATCTCCCTGCCAAAGAAATGGCACATCTTTCTTGATCAGGTCACGCAGGATTGAGGAACGCTCAGAGTAGTTTGCGATATACGATGCCATGTATGTAAAAAACCCAAGGCATCTCTGCAGCTCATCCTTGCTCTGCGGTGCAGGCATCTGCTGGACATCCTCTACTTTCTGGGGATCAGGGCGGATCCCGTCGGCGGTGTAGATCGATCCAAAAAATTATATTTGATCTGTCTTGATCTTGCACTTGGTGCTGTTGAAGACGAGACCTTCACGCTGTGCTGTTTCCATGAGCTGGAGAAGGTTCCGATCATGATCCGCTTCTGTTTCACCAAAGATGGCAATGTCGTCTGCTATTCCAACACAGCCAGGGACCTGAGCAATGATATGATCCATGCGCTCCTGGAAGATGTCCTGGCTCACAGACAGGCGCGGATCCACGGGCCTAATTCTTCCGGCCCGGCTATGGCAAGCCCTTTGTGTAAAAACTAGATAAACTCTGTTTTTCTCAGATAAACTCAGTTTATCAACAGATAAACTCAGTTTATCAACAGATAAACAGAGTTTATCAGATAAACAGAGTTTATCAGTTGATAAACTCAGTTTATCAGAAAAACTCAGTTCATCAGTTGATAAACTGAGTTTATCATTGATAAACACAGTTTTTCTGATAAACTGAGTTTATCTAGTTTTTACACAAAGGGCTTGCCATAGCCGGGCCGGAAAAATTAGGCCCGTGGATCCGCGCCTGCTCACAGATAACCCAAATGGCAGACGCTCGAAGCAATATCGGCCAAAAGGCGTCCTAAAAGTAGTCAGCTCCTGTGACTTCTTCTCCAGATGAACCGACCAATACCCAGATTTGGCATCCAGTTTGGAAAAGAAACGTGCCCCACTGAACTCTGGATTCAACTCCTCTAGGGTAGGTATCTTGTGGGGGCACCGTTTGAGTGCATTGTTTAGTCGTTTCGGGTCCAAGCACAGTCTTAGGCTCCCATCCTTCTTGACACTGGTTGTCAAGGAGCTGCACCACTGTGTGTAATGGGCGACTTGCCGTATTACACCCTGCTGTTCCATTTTATCAAGTTCTGCCTTCAGCTTGTCACGGATGGGAACACTGCACTTCCTTGGCGGGTCTATTGAAGGCATAGCATCATCCTTGAGATAGATAGCGGCTTCTCCTTTGAAGTTTCCCAAGGTATCAAACTGCTTTGGGTATGCTGCTTTGAGGTCATCAATTGACTGGATCGATGGGTGGTTGGCTTGTGTAGCCTGCTCTGGCCGTTGCATCACCTCATGAAGAGTTACCACCTCCAGCCGCTTGGATGAAGGGAGCCCAACAATGATTGGTCCCTTGACGCTACTAACATACCACAGATGATCTGTCCAGATGGAATCCTTGTACTTGCAGTTTATCCTAATGGTGCCAAGACATGGTATCGGTGATTCGCCATATGCAGAGAGCTTTGCAGAAGTAGGACGAAGGACGTCTTTCCATCGTTCACCATACATATCTTGAAGCGTGCGTAGTGGGAGGACATTCCCACCTGATCCGGTGTCGACCTTGGCATGGAGACGGTGCTGTCCCTTAAGACCAGGACATCGGATGTCTAGCTTAGCATAGGCCTCAGTCTGCTCCTGGTCAACCGAATTGATGGTTATCACTACCATGTGGAAGTCGGCTCCATCACTGTCCTCTTCAGGTGCTTCGGTTTCGGCTTCAACCTCATGTACTTGGCGTTGACCTCTGTGCCAAGGCTTCGACCTTCCCCTACCTGAATTGGACGGCCACTGTCTCTTGTCACGTGGCAGGTCTCTAGCAGGTGTCTGTTGGGGCTGCTTGCTGCCCTTTGCTGTCCTGCACATCTTCGCCCAGTGCCCCTTATTCCCGCAGGCATTGCATATGCTCTTGAAAGCTGGGCACTGTCTTGGAGGGTGTCTACGACCACAATTCCCACAATTCCGTTGACTGTCCGAATGAATGGCATCAATGCTTCCTTGGTAGGCAGGAGTCTGCAGGGTCTGCAAGCATCGCCTCCCAGCCAGGATTGCTTCATATTTCCGACCCTCTTCTACTAATTGGTCTACCGAGAATCCTTTTGGTTTATCAAGGAGGTCCTTCTGATACTGTTCAAGCACTGTAGACGAAATGACAAGTTCAATGAGCCTCTCTGCTAATTCTCCGTCTGAGAAATCACACTCCTTGGCTTTGCTCCTGCACCGGTTCACAAAGTCATCAATAGTCTCGTCAGACTTTTGCCGGTATCTCATCAACTCCAACCTGTGGATCCTGAAACTTACTGATACTCTCAACTGACTCTCAAACAGCCCCCATATTTTGTCGGGCTTCTTCTGGTCTTCTTCCGACAGACCAGATGCGTTTATTTTCCTCAAACCTTCATTTCCTAAGGCTAATTTAATCTTAATTGCTTGCTTCACTGAATCTGTGACTTTTTTTTTTCTTCAAATAAGTGAGATCTTTGAGACGATTATAGAGTCACATCTTACATGGGTAAGAGGTTTATTGGCGCGCACCAATATCCCGCGTCACAATGATATGCGTGCGCGCATCATGTAGTTCGTCATAATACAACAGTAGTATCATCAGAAGTAGTTGTAGTAGTAGTTGTATTACTAGTAGTAGTAGTCATCATGGAGAAAGTCAGAGAATCAAAGTGAAGATGGGCTGGGCATGTAGCAAGACTTCAGGACAATAGATGGACAAATCGTTTAACAGAATGGCAACCAAGGATGGGAAAGAGAAGAAGAGGAAGGCAGAAGAGAAGATGGAGAGATGACCTAACATCATACATGGGAACAGCCGCTTGGACTAGGACAGCTAGAGACAGAAGAGAATGGAAATGTTATGAGGAGGGCTTTGTCCAACGTCTGGATGAACTATAGCCTGATAGATAGATAGTAAGTACATGTAGTAGTAGTAGTAGTAGTATCCATAACGGTCCCCCTCATGATTCCAACTTTGGTTATTCCTATGCGAAGCGTAGCATTGATGTACAGAACAAGTAAGGATGCAACTTCATAGCTGCCAACGTTAAAGGGATTGGGTATCTTTGCCTCAGATTCTAAACAAAATCCTGGATTTAGCTCATGCTGCAATCATAATTATAAACCTTGGGTCAGTCAGGAATCCCATGACTTTTACAAGCCGATCACCTGTCTGATTATTACCGGTAAGATATATTATTGATCAGAAATTGAAATTTCCAAAACCATTTTCCCCCAACGGTTTTTATAACACTAAAGTCTATTGGGGAAAATGAGTAGGGTAAAACCGGTCACTCAAAGATTTTCACTTTTTTGTGTGCACTTCATGATCATTTTGAAGCGCAATTTCTTTAGGGCTTCTATATGAGCGTCGAATCGGCAGCCTAGCATAGCCGGGTAATGTTGGAGCGCCTTGAGGACCTTGCAAGGTCGATACGTGCGCTATATAAGAATCCAATATTATTATTATTATTATTATATAACACCATAACACAGACACTAATAACATGTGGGGCCATGCATCTCAGATTTAACATTGTTAAACGATCCCTTTAAAGATACTATGTCCCTTTTGCAGCCAACATCAAATTCTGTAGAACTTTGCAGGAATTATGAATATGTCATGTATGTCCTATCTGTGAAATTTAAATGTTAGCAGTGTCCTAATATTCAAATTATGCAAGGAAACATGTTTATATATACTTGCTAGACTTCACTGTCAGACACTATTGAGTGACTGACTGACTTTTTTTTCTTCTTTGGTATTAAATACCATACATAAAATGGGCTGTAAAGGGTACAGCATTTGTCTACATCAATAACCCACTTCTTGTAATGGCCAAAATTAAACTGATTGAATCTTTGCGCAGCATGAAACGTACAACCATTCGGTACAATGGTCTGAAAATCAGACTATTACTTACTGGCTCTATAGCTCTTAAGTCGATTCGACAACTAATAGTCGTTATTTTCCCACTTAATGACATTTTCAAGCCCCCCTTTGTTTTAGGGAAGTTCTAAATTAGTATTATCTTTCAAATGCCATTGGAATTTAACCTTTTCATTTTTTTGGCCTGCAAATGGGACATAGTACCTTTAATGTAATGTTTTATTCCCCCCCCCCCCCCCCCCCCCACAGGGCATACCGTAGCCAGCATGGCTGCAATTTCACATCGGTCATTCCAACCAACGTCTTTGGCCAATGGGATAACTTCAACCTGGAAGACGGTCATGTGATCCCCGGACTCATGCACAAGGTCTACACAGCAAAACGTAAGGTCAAAGGTCATGGGGCCTAGCAAAATGTTAACATTTTAGGAGGTAGTGGATGTGTGTGTGTGCTTGTAATTGGGTTTTTACAGACGTGTATCAACCAGATCTGATTATTTACGTCTGGGGACCGACTTTTAATGTCACCATCCGAAAGACATGACTCAGTTTGTAACTTCCATTGTTAGCTGGATTACAGGTGCACGCCACAACGCCCACAATGCCCTAAATATGCCTTCTTTATTATGTCTCTTTTTTAATGGACTTAAATTGGGTAAGCTGTTGTATAAAAATAATAATAGAACAATTCCTATATACATTGAAGTGCATTAAATCTATGTAAACGGTCTTAAAGGCCAGCTGTACTAGTTTGGCCAGGAGGGATTAGACCACACAGCATGGTAATAGTGACAGGTGGCTATCTCATCAACTCAGCTCTCAATTTACATAAGAAAAAGAGGATCATGGGGACCAATGGTCACCAATTATGCATTGTTTGTTATATAGAGGGCGTAACTAGCTATAAGTAGTGCAGTGGGGCTTTAAAACAACTCTCTCATAAATGTATTTCTCATTTCCCTGCGAAGGTGACGGCACACCCCTGACCATCTGGGGGACCGGGAAGCCTCTACGTCAGTTCATCTATTCCTACGATCTTGCCAGGCTCTTTGTCTGGGTTCTACGGGAGTACGACGAGGTCGAGCCCATCATCCTCTCGGTCGGTGAGGAAGATGAAGTATCCATCAAGGAGTGTGCCGAGCATGTCGTCGAGGCTTTCGACTTCAAAGGCGAGGTGGTCGTATCCTTAACAACAACCGATACCATATTTAGCGTATATTACTCCAAGTGTCGTGTCTAAATAAGACCTTAGTCCTAAGCAATGTTGGTATAATACCTAAAGCTCATGGCAATTTAAAGGTACTATGTCTATGTCCCATTTGCAGGCCCAAAAAATGAAAAGGTTAAATTCCAACGACATTTGAAAGTTAATACTAATTTAGAACTTCCATAAAAAAAGGGGGCTTGAAAATGTCTTTAAGGGGGAAATTAACGACTATTGGTTGTCGAATCGACTTTTTTTAAGTGATACCTTTCTTTCTTTCTTTCTTGATTTGATTTTGTTTGGCAATCAGTCACAGTTGACTATTTTTGCCACACACTATTTTATGAATATATTAATATGTACAATTACATGTCATAAGTGTCATAAATGACCAATACAGTAAGTATTAGTCTGATTTTCAGACCATTGTACCGAATAGTCGTACGCGGCTGCGCAAAGAATCAATCAGTTTAATTTTTGCCATTACAAGAAGTGGGTAATTGATGTAGACAAATGCTCATGTACCCTTTACAGCTCATTTTATGTGTGTTATTACCAAAGAAGAAAAAAGTCAGTCAGTCACTCAATGTCTGACAGTGAAGTCTAGCAAGTAAACGGGGGTCCTTGCACAATTTAAATATTAGGACACTGCTAACGTTTAAATGTCAAAGATAGGACATACAAGACATATTCATAATTCCTGCAAAGTTCTACAGAAATTGATGTTGGCTGCAAAATGGACATAGTATCTTTAATAAGTCTGTGTATGCAATTAGATAGCAAATAGCTTTCATGTGATGTGATGTTTCCTTAATTCTTTGCTTCGTGACATCAGTACGATACAGATAAATCAGATGGTGTATTCAAGAAGACGGCCAGCAATGCTAAACTCAAGAAATACCGTCCAGACTTTGAGTTTACCCCTATAAAGCAAGGTAAGTTTCAATACCAATACTCTACATATAGGGTGGTGCGTTCAATCGATTTTTTGAAGCTAGAATCGCAAACATTAATCACAAATCAAAACGCCATTAAAAAACACAGTTACTGCGGAAGAGCATTCAAGCGATTTTTCATCTACGCTGATTCTCGCTCATTTCAAGCCCAGCCACTGCTCATCACACTGTGCATGCAGTTTTACCCAGGACGTAAAGGTCAACTTCGCCGCATGCTTTCTGAATTTGTTTACGGTCGACTGTCGGCCAAACCAGAAGTGTGCCACGAAAATGAGGTTATAGAATTATGCTTGATATCTCTGTTTGTTCAAGTGATTTTCAGCGTTTTTTCAGCATTTTATGTTTGCGTTTTTAAACATGTTTATTTTAAACGACCGACAAAAAATTGCTTGAACGCAACTGTGTTTTAAACTAAACGTCTTTGAAAACCGTGTTTCTAGGGTGAAAAAGTGTCGATTGAACGCACCCATAGGGTACCAAAGTATGTTGTCAAAGTATACTGGCCAAGTTGTCAAGGTTGCTGTCTCCAAACAATTTTGGGCTTAACAATGGTGTGGTGATCACACCAGCCGCAAACACTGCTCCAGCCTGTTGCTGGAATGATTTTGAAAGTCTTTGCGATCTTGCTCATGATTAAAACTTGTCTTGCAAAATTTTAGTTAAAGGGGCTGTAGCATGGGAAATATTGGTTGACGCCATGTTGTACGTCTTCTTTTGGACCGCCGCATGTAAACGAATGGACTTGATTAACTGGGTCAGCACGAGCTAGCGTTCGCTAAACAGACCAAAGTTCTCCTCGTATGTTGCGCGCACGTAAATAGGTAGGCCTACTGCGGTCGCGTTGTCCGTAGATCAGCCAAAAAAATACACGGGGGCGGAGGGCGGATTCGCCCCGGAAACACCATAAACAGCCCCCGAAATAGGCTCAAAATCCGATTTCGGGGGCGACATCAAAAAGTGAAATGATCTCAAATCGCCCCCGTAACGATTACGAGCGGCCGCGCGCTCTCTTCTAGCTTCGTATTCATTGTGTGCATTTCTTGGTCCGCGCGCTGAATCTCCGTGTAAAATTGTATACACAAAAATCGGTCGTAAAAAACTCGAATCATATTCCATACCTTACCTGGCTTACCATGTCGCACGCAAGTACGCCAAAAGACGTACATTTTCGCAGTTGCGAGACGGAGCGTAGGGGTCAAGTTTTTGGCGGTCGATTTTGTTTTGGTAGATCAATATTAGCAGAACCTAGACCACTAAACATCGCTAAAACTGCAATCAATTTCCATCACGAATTTACGATTGCCGCAATTTTATAAAGTTTCCATAAATAGAGGTATGAAATTAAAGCCTATTTTGTGATTATTCTCGCCATGTTTTCATAATTTTGATAATCATTTCTTCAAAGTAAAGAAAATCAGACAAAATCACTGTGACTGACACGCATACAATACAGTTCATTGCCGCTGTGCGGTGTGTGTGAGTTGAGCTGAGCTTAGCTACATGGTGTAGCTCGCTAGTAACTCCGGGAAAGCTCCAACACCGGCGGCGCCGCTGCGGCGCCGCACAGTGGGCCAGGGAGGAACCAAAGTGTGCCAAAACTAATTTCTGGGGATTTATTTTCTATAAATCCATAGGAAATGTTTGGATGTCCAGGGATTTCCGCTTAAATAGTATTACCAACATTTTCTCTGATATCTAAGCTTTAAGTTGATACCAGATTTGGCTGCCCGATTGTGCCCGTTATTATGTTAGAGCCGTTTTCCTTGCAACATTGCCCCGAAAAATGTGTTTATTTTGGTCCGCGGTGTCAGAACATGTGTCACGCGCCCCCAAGCGCCGTGATTTATGACTGCGAAGCCTTCATGATTCAGCCGCGGACTAAAAACAAACATATTTTTCGGGACAATGTGGCAAGGGGAATCGGCTCTAACATAACAACGGGCAAGATCGGGCAGCCAAATTTGGTATCAACTTAAAGCTCAGACATCAGACAAAATGGTGGTATTAAAATATAAGCGGAACTCTGCGGAAATCTAAACGTTTCCTCTGGATTTATAAAAAACATGGATAATTAGTCCATTTTTCAGTGAATTAACCTTTAATATATCATGAAAATTGTGTTTCTATACATTTTAACCAATTCATGCAACGAAATGAACTATCAGGAATATGTGAGAGCAATTTCATATCAATAAATTAAGAACTTCATGTTAAATTGAAAGATTTATAAAATAAGTCACTTTTGCACTAAAACTGTGAATATGTAGGATTTTGCTGTTTGAAGGAGTAAATTTATACCCTAGTTGTGCTTACCGGAATTAAATATTTTACTGAGGTATTCCTCAATGTATTACAGTTCAACTGGTCAAGAAGAGAATTGAAAAAAAAAAAATCACCAAAAATGAGTTTTGGCGCACTTTGGTTCCTCCCTGGCCCACTGTGCGTTGCCATGATTACGCGGACGAGCGTTGAATCGGCTGTGCGTAAACGTAAACAGTACAAATGTGTACCGATTATGCCTAATAATAATCGATGGACGTGGGGAGGAAAAGCGCCTGCACATGCAGTGTAGCAAATTCTGGCAAAAAGAAATACCATACATGGAAAGCTTAGGTTTGGGCGGACATTTTGAGATTAACATCACTGCGGGAATCGGCCGGAATCCTAATAAACATGCTACTTTTATATAAAAATTGCAATTTTTTCCTTTTTTGTGAAATTTAATGCTCATTTTCCCCAAAATGAAGCTTCCATAAATTTGGTCATTGTATTTTCTAATTGGGTTACCAATAGGCAAGAAGTGCACGCAGTATCAAGTTGATTGCTTTTCCCTTCATAAATTCTCAACACCTATTGTAAAGTTGCCTCTTTTATCATTTTTGGAGCAACATATAGATTTTTCCATGTTCGCAGGGGTATATGACACTTTTAAAACTCGCTTAATATTAAAATATGGGTGGAAAAATATTCTTTAGAATGTTTTCTTCCCCAAGCGAATGAAAAAAATATAAAAATTCACATTCGCCAATTTTGAATTTTGGCACACTTTGAGGCGATTCTGGCCCACTGTGCGCCGGTGTTGGAGCTTCCCGGAGTTAGCTCGCTAGCTGAGGCTGAGCTCGAGTCGAAGAGATTTGACACTTTGAAATTGTTATCTGTTGGTTTGCATCATTATTGCCGCGATTTCAATATAGTTTCGTGAATAGATGTACGAAACCTGAGCTTAGAATTAGTAAAAGTATTAGGCCTAGATCTAGATCCTACTAATGTCTACGTTTTTAAACGACTGTCTGATTTTCTTGTGAAAATTTTATTTTGAAAAATGATTATCGAAATCATGGCCAGAAATAATCACAATCTGGGGTCTATTATGTTACAGTTCTTGCATCAAATCAATGCATGAAAACTTAGTTATTGAACTAGAAAAAGGGGTTTCTTTTTTAATAGGCAATTATGAAGCAGGAAGCCCGAAACCTTAGCCTACTAAACAAATCTCAACAAACTGTAGGCCTATCCTTTTATGAATTAATGAAAAAGTAGCCCCAGAAAAAAGAGCCCCCGAAATGGAAAAAAGAGCCCCCGAAAGGAGAAAAAGTAGCCCCCGAAAATTTCCCAAAAATTTGAAATGGAGCCCCCGAAATGAAAAACTTAATTTTTTGCCTGCCGTAGATGTATTATACCTAATTGGCCCCGAGTCAGGCCACGGGAAAGACACATAGTCTCGTCATGCTACAGCCCCTTTAATCAAAAGCTTGTAAAGTAAAATTGGGGGAGGAGGGGGGGGGGGGGGGGGGGGTGGGAGGGGGATGTTCCACCAAAATGGATTAAATCACCAGTACACTCATGATTCAAATTTTTAAAATGTAATGTAATGTAACTAAAAACTGTTGAGACAAGGAAAGCTCAGTGATCGATTGTAATAATTATTTTTATGGTATGAAACTTGCGTATAACAGATTCATTTAGTTTGCACCATGAAGCTTTCATCAATCTGGACTACTTGCAAAATATACCTGTCTGACTGTCTTATCCTATCTTTGTCTCTCACTCTCTGCTTGTTTGTTTCTTTTGTCTGTCTGTCTTTACTTTGTCTCTCTGTCTTTCTCTGTGTTTCTTTCTTTGTCTCTCTCTCTTTCTCTCTCTCTGTCTTTCTCTGTCTTTATCTGTCTATCTCTCTTTCTCTGTCTTTCTTTTCTCTCTCTTTCTCTGTCTATCTCTGTCTTTCTCTCTGTCTCTGTCTCTCTTTCCCTGTCTTTCTCTCTCTCTCTCTCTCTCTCATTCTGTCTTTCCCTCTCTTTGCTTTTCTCTCTGTCTTTTTCTCTCTTTGTGTTTCTTTCTCTTTCTCTGTCTTTCTTTCTCTTTCTCTGTCTTTCTCTATCTCTCTCTCTCTCTCTCGCTTTCTCTTTCTTTCTCTCTCTCTCTCTCTCTCTCTCGCTTTCTCCTTCTTTCTCTCTCTCTCTCTCTCTCTCTCTTTCTCTCTCTTTCTCTCTCTCTTTCTCTTTGCCTTTCTCTCTCTCTCTCTGCCTTTCCTCTTCTTTGCCTTCCTCTCTCTTTCTCTCTTTCTCTCGCTTTCTCCTTCTTTCTCTCTCTCTCTCTCTCTCTCTCTCTTGCTTTCTCTCTCTTTCTCTCTCTCTTTCTCTTTGCCTTTCTCTCTCTCTCTCTGCCTTTCCTCTTCTTTGCCTTCCTCTCTCTTTCTCTCTTTCTCTCTCTCTCTCTCTCTTTCTCTCTTGCAGCTTTGAGGGAGACGGTAGAATGGTTTGTAGCCAACTATGACATCGCCCGCAAGTAAGCGACAAAAGGACTTAACACACACCAAGGCTACACTAGTGCAAAGGCTTCTCTTACATGGTAGTATATATTAGTACACTCAGTGTGACTGCACAATCTACCTCATTTTTATATAGAGATCTTGTACTTTCATATTGTTTTAAAACATGTTTATGGGATACACACCTGTACTATTTGTTCAGTGCAATTGCATAAACTATGTAGATCTTTGCTTTAATATTGTTTTGTTTTTGTTCTTTGGAAACACAATTCTGATAGCTTTTTTTAATGCAATTGCACAATCTGTGTAAATATTTGCTTTCATATATTGTTTAACATTGCCTTTGAGTGATACACGTAGCTATTACTGGTAGATTTTTTGTTTGTTTATAACAAATTCATTAATAATAATAATAATAATAATAATCTTTTAGTCCACTCCAAATTTTATTAAACCGAAACGAAAATTCTTTTTGCCCAATTGATCGTGAGCCCGGCAGCCACTGAGCAGCGCCAGATCGACGTTGCTCTATCCCTTATTGGCCTGTATTCCGAGATCAGCTTAAGACCGTTTGTATCAACTTTTAATTTGTTTTCTTTTTGATAAAGGAAAACTATATCATGTTCAGATACAGTCCATATAAAATATAATTCAATTTTGGTGTAATATTACTTTTTTATGTTTTTTCTGAGAAATAGTTATGAAATTATTTTCGAGTGGCGATGATGACGACCGTAGCTGCTCTAAGCAGCGGATAATACTTTTATATGAAACATTGAAGTATATATTTTGTTACAAGAGCGCATTGAAATCTAACAGAAAAGCCTAATATTAGACAGTAAAGATATGATCATGTTTGTGGGCAGTGTTCATGAGTATAGTTCATAATGATGGTGGTGGTGGTGGTTATTTTACCTGACTGCTAAGAAAGCATAAATGCTTGTAAGTAAGCAACCAGACAGCCGACGGCTTTAGGTCCTCTCCGAGGGACCTGGTAATGAGGATTAATGCCTTACCAAAGGGCACTAGCGCATCGCCTTGGTTTCGAACCCGGGTCACCGGATTACGAGACCACTGCTCTACCGACTGAGCTATCGCGCCTTAAAAAAAATATTTAGAAACCTTGATTTCTTTTATAAACTGTCTTCCTTGATTTCAGTTTAACCCTATGTTAACTGGGCTATTTCAGACCAGGTTTTTACTGGGGGGGGGGGGGGGGGGGGGTCAATTTGACCCCCCCCCCTAAGATCTCGGCCGTTTCACTGCCGATCGCCGCGAAAATTTGCATACATGTCAAGTGAAGTGTATAAAATACTATGGTAATTTCAATTTTTTGAAAAATTCACTCATTTGCATATTTATGGTAATTTATGCAAATAAGGTCATATAATTCACATTTTTGCCCATAAATCATACATTATTCATATTTAAGCATTCTTTTTCACTACATATATTTGTTACACCATTTGGAATAATAATACAACACAAAAAATTGGAAGAGCCAGGTTATTCCTTATGTTATCTGTTGTTTTGTTAATTTCTTATGTATTTCATTGTTTTTTAACTTAGGTATTTTATTGTTTTTGTTGTTTTTGTTGTTTTATTTCATTTATAACTACAATTCAACTATTTTGACCCCAAAACAAACACCTAAATTTTAAACAAGACTAAATAACCAATGTTTTATCTCTTTTTAGGAAAAATGACATTTCCATATGTTTTGTACACAAATCACAAAAATGAGCGATTTTTGGGCTGACATACAAAGCCAAAAGGTCACGTGACTTTGTAACTATACGTCCGATTTTCGAAAAAAATCGTTTTAAAAGATGCGTAAGACTCAAAAGAAAAAAAGTCATGAAAGGAAAATTTTATATCTGCCGCGGTTTTGGAGTAGTCGCGAAATTTCTACAGGGGGGGGGGGGGGGGGGGTCAAATTGACCCCCCCCCCCCCAGTTAACGTAGGGTTAACTGAATATGTGTTGATAAAGTTGTATGTGTGCTAAGCACAGGATTTGCATTCTAGATTGACCAAAGTGAATTGTAGAGAATCATGTATTCTGGGATCTCTTTGTAACAAACATGTACATGTGTTCAAGTGCTCGTATCTGGAAGTAAATGCCATGTCTTATACACAACATTCATCATTGTATTGTCCGAGTTTAGGACATTAATGTAAGAAAGAAGTGTGTATTACTATTCTCTCGGACTTCAATGCATTGTTTATTATTATTATTGTTTTATTTGTTCATATTTTGTGTGTGTATTTAAAGTAGGGTCTCATTCAAGGTTACTGTTTTCATGGTGAATCAGTTGACAAGATTAAATAGTGGTGCTCTCAATATGAATATTTATTAGTGAATAATAATCATGAAGAAGGAGGAGGAAGAGGAAGAACAAGAAGAGGAAAGGAAGAGGAGACAAAATGCATATTTAATGCATATTTAATGTTTAAATGTAAAGCCTCGGTCACAAATGCCATTAAGAGCTGCTACGAACGCCGTACGAACGATTTTCAGACAATGGAAATCAGGGAGATTCGTACGAAATTATCGTTCGTACGAACCTTTGGGACCGTAGCATAAAATACCAGAGAACAGTCGAGCCTACTTAAGGGACAACCTGTATAGGAAGACAAATAGTCTATACAGACCTCATTTTTGTTTTTCTTGAGCAGAGATTCTAATTGATTTTTTTTTTTAAAGGAACCTGTCCATAAAGACCACCTGCTTATAAAGACAGCCTTTATTTATCTCCTTGAGTGGTCTTTATAAACAAGTTTCACTGTATAAGGACCCCCCATCCCCCCCCATGGGAAAGAGACTTCAATAATGTATTCAGACTGAATTACGATATGAAATACACGACATGTACAAATGGCTGAATTGTGAGAATCTAGTATTCAAAGTTTATACTCCAAATGATTTTATTAGTAACACCATTATATTCTTTTGTGATACTTCACTGTTTGTAACTAACTTATGCTGTGTAGACTTACAATTAATATACTTTGCACCTAGATATCACTAGTTTATTCCCCCCCCCTGAATTTCAAACATAAAAGATGTCAGAACAATGTCAGAAGTGGTAGGCAAGAAGTTTAGAATGATACTGATAACTTTCTTGATTTTGAATTGTTACATTGAAATGATGATTTGTCATGATATGTTAAGTTTGAATAGTAAAGGAATCATGAATTTTGAATTCAGGTTGTCATGAAATTGAAATTCCTTGCATGGATGCTTTCAAATGTACTTGATCTATCAAGTAGCATTAAATATGACATTTTCTTTCAATGACCATTTCTTTGGAATGAGACTGTATTCTTATAGATTTAAAGAGAAGGTTGAGTTCTGGGAAGAGGTGAAAAGTAATTTGTGAGCGTTATTGTATTTAAACGCAAGTGTGGAAGAACATCAGATAAAAAAATGTTCCCTGAAAAGCATGGCCCTTCAAATACCTCCATACTCTAAATTGGTATGTAACATCATACAAATCGGGACAGATTTTTATGCCACATGTTCCTGTAGTCCCATATTCATCTTTCTGTGTACAGTGCTTGTAACTTTACCAAGACTGGGCGAAATTTCTTATTATTTTGATGATTCCAGAACCTTGCAGTACACACCAATACTTATATGCTGGATGATCAACCTTTTCTGATCGATTCCACACCGTTTCTTTCACAATAAGAGAGTTTACAGATAGCACATGGTACAAATGACCCCAAATATCCACAGATCTTTTACACATGGAGAAGTTCCACTTTGAGCATATTAGAATAATAACTGCCAAAGTCCTAGATGTGCTTCATGAATACCTTTTGTTTGCCCTCTTGAAAAGAATGCTTCCACCTGCGTATCATAGAATGTACTGTTGGTGCATAAATGAATAATGTTACATAACTTTCATGAGCGCATATCCACTATTCATCTCTGTGGGTTTTACCATTTTGGTACAAATGACCTTTATCTGCCCATGCGCAGATTGTATCTGTAAACTCCCTTATACAATCGCATGACCAGGACTCGACTTTATAACTTTAGAATAAAAAAGAAGGGATGTGTTAGAACAGCCGTGGTATATGGTTCAGAAACTTGGAATGTGAGGACAGTAGAAGAATGTATATGGAAGATGTGTGGTGTCAACCTGTCTGATAGAACACAAGAGAGCTTGTAGAAAGGTTGTGTCTGGAAGAGACTATGGTGGAAGTGGTAAAGAGAAGTGGATTGAGATGGAAGGGAAGATGATGAACCTGTTATATTAAAGAGTGGGATCTGGAAGTGGATGGTATGAGAGGGAAAGGAAGACAGAAGATTTCGTGGAATGGTGAAGAAAGCAGTATAAGGTTGGTCTAGGTCTAAATGAGGAGGATGGTCAAGACAAGGAGAAATGTAGAGAGGGAGTGTCAATATGGCACGAAAGTCAGTAACACCTTATAGGAGGGAAAATGCTGAATTTAATAAAAGATGATAATGAAATGTTACAGAAAGAGAAAGTAACTTGAGATGTTGGAGAAATGAAAGAGGACAAATGTGTCTCCTATATGCCATAAATTCAGTTTAGGAAATGGATGGAATTTTTAGTGACACATCACAATGAAAGCTAGAAGCATATCTCTGGTGGTTCTCGAGACATTGCAACAGCAAGGCGAAAACCTGCAATTTCAGAAATTGACCTCTGTAACCTTCGACTTAGTTACTCCAAAACCTAATCAGATTATCTTCCTATGGTGATACATACTATAATAAAGTCTCAAGTAGTTCTTGAGATATCGCGTTAACAAGAAAACCGGTACCAATCTGGTTGGCGGAGGCATACAAAAGTTGATGGAGGAGAAAGATTTTAAGAATTGAGAGATAGAAATATATTGGACTTTGAGAGAAGTGTAGAAGAGAAGATGAAAGAGAAATATCGGAGAGAGATTTTAAAACGAGAAAAGGATAATAGGATATCAAATTCATGATCGCAATCATTCACACACCCAATTGTACAGCACACAAACACCAGAAAAAAAGAAACAAAACAAATCTTTCTTTTTTTATATCAATCATAATTATACATTTATAGTGGATCTTAATGAATGAGTGGTTGACACACAAGATCAATACAATATAGTGCAAACAGATCAGAGCATAGAGTTAGACAGTGAATGGCTGAAAAAGTACAAAGCCATATTAAAGTTGCATACTAAACTGAAACTCACTGCAACCATATGGTATGATAGATAAAAGCCGATTTTGTGGAAAGCACTAAAATGGCATTGAGATTTGACAAGCAGTATGGTTGGGTTTTGAATAGTTAAATTGAAATTGAACATGTGACCAAGTATGTAACTCATAAAACATTGGTACATTGCAGGGCCCTGATTCATAAAACTTGCCATCAATAACAGATTACAATAATTGTTATAATTCTATTAAAGCTACTTCATTGAATGCATTTTTCTACTCAATGAGCATCAAGTTCCTAAAAAATGATATCTGAATCACTAATCACCTGGTAGGCAGTTTGGCAATAATTTTCAAAGGGTATTTTGTAACATCTCATTTTTGTCTCTCGATTAAAAATGTTGTCCTTGTTACGTACTCATACATGTATCATAAAATTGGTGTCAAAGTGTTGACTAGTACATCTTACACGTATTACGACTACTGCATAAATATCTGTGTATAATGCAATTAAAAAGTTCTTGCAGGGCTAAACTTATCTAACATGAATGCACACAACTCAGAGTACAGAAGTTACAGAAGTTTGCTATTCTTTCGGCAAAAATCAAACTGTTAACATGACTCTAATCTTATCTGCTGTTATAGCAGCAAAAGGCATTTTTTGTCATGCCCAAATTCATTGGTCGACCTACAAACTAAGTCAATGCCAGAATATTCTTAGATATCTTTTATTTTATTATTACATTGTCTTTTTTTGAGGAAAAAGAAACGATGAAAGTCAATGAAAGTGCACAGTAAACATCAGATTTGTATAACCACCAATTTTATACCTAGATGTATCACGAACAGTAACACACTGTATAACTCTGGGTATATTTTGACTCTATACATATCATATTTTTCTCTAAATGCAAACAATTCCGAGTATAAATCATTCAAATCAAGAGAAAGCTTACTATTATGAATGCAATTCCATTTCAAATGATCGGATTTATATCATATCCAGACGTCACCTCGATATGTTACATATAATGCACAAAAAGACTACAATAATAATAGTATCGGGACATTACTGCACTCCATTCATAACAGGTTCAATACGAATATGTATAAATGCAGTTTCAGATCCAACATTTAGCTTTCCATACACATTATTACATGAATACCGAGGCACTGTTATAAACATATCATACATGTATTCTCAAATAAAACACTCAAGTACTTAGCCAAATCGATGACTTCATTTCCACTTCCACTTTGTGTTGTACAGTTGTATATGGCTTTCAAATTTGAATACAAATTAGTAATATTTTTCTTTCAATAATTATGATGAAAACTATGAGCTCTTAGTATTAAAAATTGAATCCATTCCTCTTCAAAGCGTAACTCCTTTAATGGTACAGCTAGCAAGATCAAGATGTATAGTTTTTACTTTTTATTCCAAAAAATAATAGAAATGTACGTACATCAAGGCATTGATAGCTTTATTAACCAAACAATACACAAAGAAGCTGTTTGAAGGCTCATTTAGATAAAGACGCTGCACAACCACAGCATTTTTTTTTAAAGGTAAAGAATCGTACGCTTCACATTTTTGTATCTTATAAACACAGAGCTCAGTGAATACGCCCAATTCCTTTGTTGCTCTCAGTTGCCATTCATTTATAAGTAAAAGAAATGTTAAAAAACATGGTTTACTGCCCCATGTCTGAACAAGCCTCAGTTGTACAAAGACGTTACGCAATGAAAGATTTGGGTCGATCTATGCGAAGGTTAACTCCAACTTGAAAAGCCTGGGCAATGATTTAGCCAAGAACTTGATTTCAACTCAAGTCTGAAACACGCAATCATGGAAAAACATCATTCCTATTAGATTTACAAGTACAAATAATGTCCATGTATTGGTGTGTACTTAAAACTATAAAACATGACACTTAAAATGTACACATATATGAACTTGCAGTGTATCCATAAATATATGTTTAAGTATTTGTAGTGACAGGTCTCCCATAGAAATTTTAGAATCAAATCAAATTCGATGACCCATTTTTTTTTGTGTGTTTCCAAGACGAGACAAGAACCATTTTGGTATGGGTTGCGACATCAAAGGAGCGTGCGATATGCCACGCCCTTTGCCAGTTCAAACTAGAAGGCTGCCATATTAATAGGCCACACCAGAATCAATTTCGAAGAGTTTCAATGACTTTGAGAGATTTAATTTCTCTCCATTTTCCATAAATTGTCATGACTTTCCAGAAGAATTGTTTTCTACATGACTTTGCAGAAGAATTGTTCTCTTCATGACTTTCTAGGTTTTTCCATGACCATAGCAACCCTGAGGGAATTCATACACATCATTTCAATCGATTTACATTTACAAGTACTTGCAGTGAATGTTTGAGCATTTTACAAAGAGCTCATAAAATCAAGGTGCACACATTTTGTCTTCATCAAGATTTCATTTCTTTATACAAAGTCAAGGTATAAGATTTGAAGAAATTCGACACAAAAAACGATCAGTGATTTACAAATAATAAAACTGACAAATTAAATGAAATAATACCAAAATAAAACAAGTTTGAAGTAAACCTAACCAAGAGAGACAAAGAGAGAACAAATGAGAGCAGTCTTTTCATACACAATTTATATCCACTTCAACAAAAACATGCTTCTCATCGAGAAATTATCAAAATCCAAGCAACGCTTCTGTCCAATTGCAATCGGGTTGATATACAGTCAACAATATCTCTTTGCTTCTGTAAATATTACATGTACACTGTACATGTATGTAATGTGTTTATTTTTCATGCTTAGAAAATCATTAATGGCAGCTCTAGCAGAAAGGTTTGGGTGATAGATTTAGTCAGGAATTTAATTTAGGAACAACGTAATTTTCAGGAAAGAGATATGATCATTGATGTAGAATATGACTAAAATAACAGGAATAACACACTGAAATTAGTATAAGTTATTATAAGACAAGTTGAACTGGAATAATAAAGATTGATTGTAAACATGAGCGTTAGTAAAATATTGTATAAAATGAATTGAGTATATGTTAAATTGTGATGAATTTTGTACGATTCAAAGTGGTACAAGTTGAATTAGTGTAACGTGAATCCAGTCCAAATCAAATTCAGGCCAGACTGAGCATATAGAGACTTGAGTAAATAATGTATCTCATGTGATTAATATGTCTTTGTATAAGTCTACAGAGGCCACAATGTAAATATCAAACTCTCATTACACTGATTGCAGATTGAGAGAGAATGATAGTGTATGTTTCACAGTGTATGTTTCACAGTGTATGTTTCACAGTGTATGTTTCACAGTGTATGTTTCACAGTGTATGTTTCATGATGTATGTTTCACTGGTAGGTGCAACTATTTTTGCAAATAATGTATGGAATATAATCCAGATTCCAAAAAAGACACATATTGAATCAAATACACATGTAACCTTATCTCTAACAAACACTTATCATGTCAGAGTCGAACATCACATGTGGGTATCATAATGTAACCCTACCATCAGTTTTCGATAGGCGGATGCGACAAGCAATTTATGAGAGAGAAACAGATGTTGGCTAGCAGTTTAATGTGAAATTATCTTTTTATTTACTTTTGAAATACCCCTCCTCATTTTGAGAGTGACCTGACATAGTTGTTCTGCACTCCAAGCGGGATAATTGATATTACTGTATATACCGCATATGCAGGTTCTAGGCCTCTGACTGGTCAAATCTGCAGGCATGAAATGCGTATTTAAATTTAAATTTAAACATTGTCGATAACCACCATAATAGTTCTCTTGACTGATTCAAAGAAAACACACAATTTATCTACATTCTATCCTACAATTTCAATTTACATCAAGGTTAACATGTGATTAGTACACGCTGCTGAAATATATAAATAATTATAATCAAAAGTTTTTCCCGAATATAACGTCCAAGGTTGTATAATAAATCAAAGCCTTCACACAGAAGTGCAGATATACAAAAATTATACCTCTATTAAACTAGAAAATTGTAAAAAGCACAACATTTTTCAAGGTATTAGTGAATTTGGTGTAATACTAATCACAAGACATGGCTAAGAATATGATAATAAGAATGGACGGTAAGAATAGACACAAGTATGAGAGTATAAAGATCTGCAGCACGATTACTGTGCTTGTACATAGCTGATCACCGATACCTGTCTATTATGTAAACGCAGGTTTATCTGTCATAGCTGAAATTAGGGACTTTTAGATTTGCACAACGACAATGTGGATTGCTACGATCAACGTCCTTTTAATGCACTGGCCTTGAATGGACGTCACACGTATCAGTCCACGCAAATCTAAAAGTCCCTATTCATTCATTTCCCCTATCTTAAAACAAAAGGGAGCACATAACATAAAGTACAATGGAAATTCAATTAAAATAGCTAAATGTAGCCATTTATGTAGCCATTTAGCTGAAAGATACTTTAGAGTTCACTTTTCAATGTCATTCCATTAGATTAAATTTTGAGGATTCCAAATATGTCAGACATTTAAGTCTTCAAAAAAAAACCTTTAAACCCATGAATACAAAGATTGAATAATTATTTATCTTTCGTAGTTCAAATTTTCATTTCAGAAAATACAAATCACATAACGTACATTACGTGAAGCAGCAAGATTAAGTACACGTTAAGACTCCATCCATAGTGCCGAAAGGAATGTGGTTCACTAAATGAGAAAATAAGCCTAAAAATCTTCATATTGGAAATATATGTTCAAATTAATGTTTTCCAAAATACATTGATGTTTGTTCTGCTGTATCATATTTATGCGTACCCTTTCATTTTAAGATACATCATTATGTAGTCCGAAGTAGATACCGGTATCAGCGAAAAATATGTAACAATGTTGGCATGTGAAGGCGCTATAACGGATGGTAGAAGCCCTTCATGACATACTTTTCCATGAATTAAAGGTAATACAAAGTTTTGGGAAATTTTGAAAATTGGGTGGATAGTGATTCTTTGCAATTTTGATATATTTGGATGCCCCTGTGGATGTATTATATGCACTAGAAAATTTAACCCCTGAAACACTTCTGCTGTCGAGAAAAATTGAATATAAAAATTTACCGGTGCTCCTGGTAAATTTTGATTAATTTCAAATAGCGCCTACGAGTACGGCCGTAGAATGGTAGCTGCGACCATGAAAATCTCTAAATATGTAGTTGTGATAACGGAAATAGCTAGTCGGTCGATTTTAGTCAAGAAATATTGTTTTATAGCTTAATTAATATCTTGACCTTGAGAGGGAGCTATACAGCATAAGGAGTTAATTATTTATAAATTCATAACTTTAGACTCGATTTCAACCGCGACAACGATCAGTGAATATTGTAGGATCGCATTTGCTTCCAATATGTTCATTTGAACCAAATTCATAACCGCATACCAAAACTTTGTACTACCTTTAGCTGAGAAAAAAAATGTTAATGCCCACTTAGCCTTAATTTCCCATTTTTTGGGCAACATTCTTAACAAGAGGTGGCTCAATGATATATCTATATTTAATATTTTCACCTTATGAACACCATAGAATTTTCTTTCAACTCTAAGGCAGTGCAAAGTTTAAAAGTTGTGTATACCTACGGCAAAATATGTCATATCAATTTTGCATCACGCATGTTACTTTTCAAACTACACTGTACTTTATGTGTGTGTATGTGTCTAGTAAGTGGTGCGATTTGCGATAAAACAAATAAATATTTTCCAGCCATGGATAATTACTCTATACCACCATTAAAGACAGATCATGAGTATCAAACTTTAAGAAGTTCTCAATGAAGACCCCACAATAAAGTGTGTGCTTGGGTATACAAATCTTGTTTGACACTTGACAGTAATTCAGAAAAGACACATGGTTCTTAAAAAATACACCGACACACAACAACGAAATAATCTCTACGATCTACGAAGATTTTCTAAAAAAATGTCACAAAAACCTTCTCTTCTTTTCATTCTAGCAGTGTTTCCATAAAAATCAGTTATGCAATCAATTTGTACAAGTTTCAAAATAGAAATTTGTTGATACAATATAAACAACATCGACACACACACACACGTTAAAACTATATCCTTCTTCCGATCCACGTAGTTCGTCTCTCTTGTAAGTACTCTAAGATTATATATCTGGCATAATATTATCTATTTCTTTCTTTCTTTCTTTTTACAAACTCTGTACACTCTCCAGTAAGAAACACAACTGCTGGACAAAAACAAAAATTGTTTCTTCCACGCGTAGTACTGAAAGAAATGAATAAGGTGACATTGACTTTAGTACAAGACTTTGACAATTATCTTCAAACAGACCACAGGCATTCCTTTGGTCACTCAAGATTAATCACAGAAGTCAGGAATAAGACTACACATTTTTACATCAGTAGTTTTCCACAGTTAAAAATGGCACATGAACTCATTGGTCTAAAGTGAACGGCAGGCTTATTATATGTTTAAAGAGGATATACTCGATTACCAAATTTGTACAAATATCTCATAAAACAGATTTAAAGATCATGACCAACTGCCTATGATCATGTGACGTCCATGTGACCAATCACATTTAAGCTCTGTGATACAAGCTCCTGATTGGCCCAATGTGGATGTGAGATTAAAGAAATTCAAAACTTATTTATTATCTACTAAGAGCGAGAACGGTGTTAACTCTGGGTACAATAATATGACATAACTCCTTTCTGGCTCTGTGCAGACAAAATTTAACTTCAATTCAATTTATGGGATTTATGGGGAAAAAGGCAAAGGCCAAGGAAATGTTGATATTTCTGCACCACTAATTTTCTTTTATGGATTGAACCTTTCAACCAGGGGGGTGTTTCACAAAGATTCTAAGTCGAACTTAACTTAAGTTGGACTTAAATATTATGGAGAGCCATTTGTAGCCTTAAAATAAAATATATTTAAATAAAAAGTATTTTAGACTTTTCATAAATTACACATAAAGAACATGAAATCTCATTGATAATAGAAAATATGAATGATTTGAATTAACAATTTGTGCCTTTTAAAATAACTTTTACAAAATATTTTCAAAGATGCTAATGGCTTTCCATAATTTTTAAGTCCAACTTAGGATCTTTGTGAAACACCCTCCAGATCTTTTACTGGTACATGTACATAAGATGTGGTTACACAAAACTGTCAAGTTTCTTCTCATGACGTGAAATATCCAAGATTGCAAACATGGCACAGAATACTGTACAACAAGAAACATCGTGACTTGCATAACAAATGCAGTGTTGCCAGTTGATATTCAGTCAGTTACATCAGTGGTATGAGATTTTCGTGAAGTTGGACCCCTCCCGAAAGTTGATGCAGGTGAAAGTTTCCAGGTTTTGTAGTAGTGCAGAAAAGTCGACTTTCGCGGTCCTGAAGGCAGGATGGAGAAGGGGGAGGGGGAGGGGAGGGGACGGGGGGGGGGGGGGGGGGGGGGGAGGGGGCATTGTTCATTCACAAGCCAGCTTGTGGTCGAAGCTACTTAGCGTGATACCAAACGCTTGGACTGCACAGAGAGGGTAGCTGTAATCCATAGTGAATACCTCCTCACCGACACGCCCAAACTGCATGATGATGTAGTCCACTGAGGGAGAAGAAAACAGATGAAACATACATTATTTGGTTGCTCAAAGGCATCGTTAAACAATGTTAAATCTGAGATGCACGGCCCTACATGTTATCAGTGTCTGTGATATATTGTAATATTTAAGCCCTAACAACAACAAAATCGCGCTTCAAAATGATCAAGAAGTGCCTCAAAAAAGTAAAAATCTTTGAGTGACAGGTTTTACCATACTCATTTCCCCCAATAGACTGTAGTGTTATGAAAACCGTTAGGCAAACGCAAAATATGGTTTCGATTTCCAATAATAAATATCTTGATAATCAGACAGCCGATCAGCTTGTTAAAGTAATGAGGTTCCTGACTGGCCTAAAGGTTTATAATTATCATTGCAGCATGAGCTAAATGCAGAATTTTGTTTCAGAATATGAGACACAGTTACCCAATCCCTTTAAATTCATTGTGTTCATTGCTATATCCTATATCTCATATGGTTTTAATTTGAAGGTGGTTTTGAAGCATGTCGAATGCTGCATTATAAATAAGAAACATACAAATAATTTTAAAAATTCCTACATAATTTGGACTATCAATCAACTTGGATCGCTACCCATCCAAAATACTGAGTTGAGCGTACTCGCAATGACTTCATTTGGTTCTATTCTTTGTGATCTTTTGGAGCTCCTGCCTTGCTATACTCGTACAAGAGTCTTTCTCTAATTGATTTATGTAAGTCACTGCTGAGCAACCTCTGATATACATGTTTGCCTCTACAGAGGTCCCATTAGAGCAGTTGTGACATTGTTTCAACCATCCCTCCCTTCCTTGTAAAACAAAACCTTTTCAAATCTGGGCCCTGTCTTACAAAGAGTTGATATCAATCACAACTATGTACATAAGAGATAGGAGACTGCGATTGATTAGAGGACTTGCGATTGATTTGGATCAATCGCAAATCTTTGTTACACAGGGCCCTGATGGACTAAACACTACAAACAAATGTCCATGTTGATTATCGCCATACCTAACCACCATTGAAAATACAAAAACCAATGACAAGTCCAAACACTAGAATAATGAATTCGTTTTTAGAATAACGTCCAATTTTCTGGAGTGTTATTTGTTGTTGTTGTTGTTATTGTTTTCGTTCAGAAACTATTAGAATACTCACGGTCATTGTCATGGACGATCTGAAAGTTCTTAACGGAGGCTTGCGTGACTCTGCCGTGGAAATTCAGGACATAGGATTGCGTGTCTGCAAGGAAAGAAAGTCAACATCAATGGTAGAAAAATGAAATGTTTCTTGTTACAACTTGTGTTACAACAACAACTGTGTTCTTTCTGCACTTCCAACTGAACAACAAATACACAGCTTTATAAAGATACGGTTTCATCCTAGCAGCGGAAATGAAAATTAGAATGAAATGAGTTGAGTACAGTTTCATCTTGGTTCTGTGTGTATCAAAAGATTTGTCATATGTGTCAAATATTTGTTGATGTTCCCTCCCTGAATTCCAATAAATTTCAAGTGTAATTATTTCAAGAAATATCTAGACTGAAGCAATACCTCTATTTTAACAATGCTGAAGCTCATAGCAGCTTGGGATCATTAGTACATTGCAGATTATCATACAATCTTACTAAAAATCTGAAGTTATTTTTGGTTTATTAAACAAAACACAGGCTTTAAATATTGGAGATACATAGAAAAATGTTCACACAATAACTACTCTTTGACCGTGAATGCACGCAAGATTTTGAAGGGCAAACAGATTCTCATACAAAAGAAATATTGATAAAAACTATAGGCTTTCCCTGATGTAGAGGCTATCATATCCTTTGACTTTATCTCCAGTCATAATACAGTTCACCTCTGGGATATTGTTTTTATTATGTACCTCTTTTTAGTATGTTGAATAAAACTGGTCATCTGATTGGTCGAAATTGGAGTCGTGATTTTAGCCTTGCCCGCCTACGGGTAACGGGCCGCATAAATAAATTTTGCTGAGATCCCTAATGGTTTACGGGTAAAAAAATTCTTTGTGTAAGCACGAATACCATACAGAGCAGCGTGTGTGGGATTTCCGAATGATCGTAACTTTCAGTCAACTTTCCAGCAAAGATTAACAGACAGTGTCTCAGATTTTCTGTGATCTTTTAACCAATCTTTACTCAATAAAAGGATGAGGTAAGAATTCTGGGTAGTTTTTTGTTTCAATTTGGCATATAAAAGACATATCGACTGCTTTATTATTCAAGGTCTGGCTGTTTTATAGGCTCAAGGGAACATACGCATCTTGCCATGACCCCTCGGCGCACCTCTGGGTCATGGCAAGATGTGAGCGCATTCTCTTGAGCCTATAAAACAGCCAGACCTCTCGAAGCAGTCAATATCTCTTTACTATTGCCCCTTAAAGCAGTCAATAGTAGTATATTATAGGTTCTTACCATCATTCCAGACAGGAGTTTTGTTGTGCAGCTCTAGAAGATTCTCCATGTCTTTCCTCTTGAAACGTTCTAACATGCATTCACGTTCCTACACAAACACAGAAATAAAATGGCACGGTTTTAGTTATGTCGTAATGAAACATTCTAACATGCTTTCACGTTCCTACACAAGTACAGAAATACAATGGCAGGGGTTTTAGTTATGTCATAAAGAAACGTTCTTACATGCATTCACGTTCCTACACAAGCACAGAAATAAAACGGCAGGAGTTTCAGTCATATCATAATAATAATAATAATAATAATAATACTCTAGCATTTGTAATGCGCCATCGATCAAGTAAACTATTCTGAGGCGCAGAGGGAGATTATTACCCTGGCTTTAGCACGGCTGCCATTACGCCGCTCTAGCATTTCAAGGAATTAATTCCTGCAAGGTACCCATTTACATCACCTGGGTTTCATACTTAAATGTTATCACTTGCTTTCACGTTCCTTGACAGAAACGGAATAAAATGTATGTAGCCTTATAGGAAAGAAGATTGAACAATGCTTAAACGATGAATGCCTATGAAAACGGTAGCCATGTTTAGTGTCAATTAACTATTAAACGGAGGTGTCCCAGCTTGGCTTATATAACAAAAACAATGATAGTGACAGTCCTTGCACTGTAATGGCAGCCGTGCTAAAGCTGAGTTAATGGAGTGCCATGAATGGCAATATGCCAGACATGATTGCTGTACAAGATTCCAACACTGTTATTAGTATTATTACCAATTAAATAGTTATATTCAATATTTTGACAGTTTGAGATGTTTTCTAAATGCAAATGCTTGACTGAAGTTAGTCTTCAAAGCCAGTCTGCACTAGTTTGGCCAGGGGGAATTAGACCACCCTGAAGGTCACTGACAGGTGGTTATCTCATCAACTCAGAAAAAGAGGATCATGGGGGACCAATGGCCACCGATTAGGCATTGTTTGCTATATAGAGGGTGCAAGTAGCTATAAATAGTGCAGTGGGGCTTTAAAGGATTATAATAAATGATATGAGTGACTTACATTCCTAGGTTTATGTTCAACCCTCTGATGATCAAGACTCATGCCTGGAATGATAACGGTCATCTTACGTGGTCCTTTAAATCCTAGTACATTGGTATCCTGGTATAAACAAGAAACATTTACAAAGAGGTTAGAAACAGATTATTTGATATGGTTTATCTTCAACCCTCTGATGATCAAGACTCATGCCTGGAATGATAACGGTCATCTTACGTGGTCCTTTAAATCCTAGTACATTGGTATCCTGGTATAAACAAGAAACATTTAAAAAGAAGTTAAAAACAGATCATGTTCATCAAAGAAATAAATTTATCTTAGCACATCATCTTTCCTCATCAAAAAATCATCACCATCAAGTTGACAATTCAAGCAGAGATTTTTTGCATGCCTCTTCTGATATCTGAACACTGTTACTCTAATGATTACCCAGGATGTTATCTAACAGTGAAAAGTCATTATGTAAATTACTACAATAGTGAAACCTCTTTTGCACACACACTAGTACCACAAGCCCCAAAAATGCATTTTGAAAAAACTGTATGTTATGCCGTTTTGTCATGGGGGGGGGGGGGGGGGGGGGGCAGTATACAGAACAGTTAAAATAAAATTTCATAGTACATTTAGAAAGATATAACACAGCAATAATAGACGTGGCACAAACAAATACTTGTTTTCACCATAACATAGCAATTTCCATGGTTCCAAGGAGTTTGAGATATAGATATATTTCTCTGTATTACCTTAAATAACCAAGTTCCCTATCATGGACCAACTTGTGGCCCCATGAAATACTCTTGTAAACCAAATAGAATACAGAAATCAAATATACATGTACTTACATAGTAGACAACAGAAAGCTCATTGCGAATGTTGCCGCCATCCGGTAACGCGCCAGGCTTACCTGGTGCAAGGCCTCCATCAAAGATTGTGAACTGAGTGCCCATGAAATTGGCCCTGTTCAGAGGAGAGAGCATGAGAAAGAGACAAATGAAATATAGTGAACCTGAATACAAAGACCACCCAAGGGAGACACACAAGCGGTCTTTGTAGGCAGGTTGTCTTTATACAAAGGTTTTTGTTTACATGTCAATGAGACTCATTTCAAGGGAAATAATAATTGAACATGATATAGAGACATATGAAATATAGTGAACCTGAATACAAAGAGGGAGACACACAAGCTGTCTTTGTAGGCAGGTGGTCTTTATACAAAGGTTTTTTTATTCACATGTATTTCAACGAGAATCATTTTAAGGGAAATGATAAATATGTTTTTTCTATACAGGTGGTCACTAAAGAAGGTTTGATTGTATAAGTTTTATGATTCAAACAGAACAGTAGGCCAGAATAATTAATTGAGTTACTGATGAAGTTAAGGTATCAATATATAAATTGTAACTATTTAAATTGCAATTCTTCATTTGAGTACATTATTACTGACACCGAGTAAATTCTGCAAACGTTGCTACTGATACACAGTGTACTTTATTACTGTACATCTTTACTGACAATGACAATGAGTATATTTTCTGAGCATGAGCAAAGACACAGAACACATCTTTCAGTTCAGCGTTAAGTTCATTGTTTCAAGTTCATTGTATGCTTTTTCAGTGCAATGTGCATTTTAAGGTATTACAAAATTTTGGAAAGTGTAAAGTTGACAAATTCTGAGACAAATATCTTCGGGTTTACCAACAACTTACCTTAGTTTCCCGACAAAGTTTTCCCCGTCCCTGGAGAGATCTGTAGGGTCTGTCGTCATGAGATAGTTGGACGTTTTACTCTTCTTACGCCTCCTGGCTGCTAGCAGAAATTGCTGGAAAAAAACATGAAAATAAACAAAAGTGAATACATAATTTATGCCATGAATATACAAGTACAGTTGATCATGAAAAAAACTGCAATCTCTACGGTGGTCTATGTGTACAGCTTGTAAGCTGTTGTCTTGGAGGTGTAGTTGAATCATATGAAAATCATTTCATTCATTCTATAAACAAGTGGGAACACAGTAATTCATCCCATGATTATGAAATACACTGTAAACTCTATGCTGGTTTACAATGTACAGTTTGTAACCTGTTGTCTTTGAATCATATGAAAATCATTTCATTCATTCAATAAACAAGTGTGAACAAGCAAATTCATTCCATGAACATACAAGAACAGTGTATTATAAAATACACTGTAAACCCTACGGTGGTCTATACTGTATGTACAGTTTTTAAGCTGTTGTCTTAAGGCCCGGTCACACAGCCTTTCGCGTCTGTATCGCGGGTAAAATTTCGCGATTTTTTTTTGCCCGCGGTTGCCCGTGGTGGAAAATGTGCAAAATTGGCTTACCCGCGGTTTACCCGTGGTATGCCCGCGGAACAGACGCCGGCGACTGTTCCGCGTCCTTATCGCGGGTGAAGCGCGGCGGTACCGCGGCCTACCACGGGTATAATAAAGCAGCCGAACCGGGCTGTAGAAATCATAACCGCTCCGTGCTTACACGCGGTACACACGCTAATGCATGTGATAACAACGCGGTACAGACGCGGAACAAACGTGCTATGACCGTGCTCCACCCGCGATTACCCGCTAAAATTTCGCGTCCTACCGCGTGTAACCACGTCTTAACCGCGGCCGTAGCACGTCCTAGCACGTTCGTTCCGCGTCTGTACCGCGTCTTTACCGCGTGTGTACCACGTGTACCGCCCGCGATTACCCGCGGTCTAAATTTTTGGGCAGCCCAAAACTTTTTCGCGCGGCCAACCGCGTGTGAATTTCTTACCGCGTGTAACGACGGGTAAAGTACGGCTGTATCGCGTCTTTATCGCGACCTCAAAGCGTCCAACAGCGTCTGCTTCACGGGCAGAAATTTTTGGCCGTGATTCGGCCGCGATACGCCCGTGGAAGGCTGTGTGACCGGGCCTTCAGAGGTGTATTTGAATCATATGAAAAACATGTGTTAAGAGTCAGAAGGGAATTAACTCTGTTACGCGCTTTATATTAAATGCGCTTTGGTCCCTTGACAGACAAAATATGAACATTTTCAATTTCTATTTCATGGAACTTTGTAGTTTTAAAGTATTTTCTTTTTGAGCTTCTCATAGCAGTCATGTATACTAGAATCAACTTGATTATTATGTTTTCCCAAAATGGGAAGAGAATTTTTATCACAAAAAAACATGCATTGAAAACTCTCTTTGTAATTGGGGCATTATATCACATGCAATGCCTACAATCTGTTAAAATACAAAAACATCTATCAAAACTGTCTTTCCAAGAAATTATTGAACCAAGACTGCTCAATGATATCACTTAAATCGAACATTTAGTCTCAAGTTGCAGAATCCATCAGGTTCCCTGAAGGCTTGGATGAGCTTGATGATAAGCACAGTGGATTGGCTTTCAAGCAGCCTCCCTGCATCCTGATAGCTACTTTCGCCCTCTATATAGCAAACAATGCCTAATCAGTGGCTGTTGGTTCCTCATGATCCCCTTTTTCTTATGTTAATTGAGAGTTGATTTGATGAGATAACCACCTGTCAGTGACCATGCAGGGAGGTCTAATCCCTCTTGGCCAAACTAGTTCATACAGGCTTTAAATGAAACCTCCCCCCCCCCCTCAAAAACCGTTTGTACCACTAAGCACTTTCCATAACATTCAATATTGTACCTTTCTACCGTCGTCTCTCTCCATGTGAAGGTAGTATGTGGGATACACGCTGCGATCTACGCCCTTCTTATCGCGGGTGATCCGACATCTCACGGACCCTCCTTGCGGTGCTGGAGCCAAAACGAACCGATCTAACTCTGGACCATCGAGGACGCCCCCTACAGCTCCGCCAAGGTTATTGTTCCCGCTGTCTGGCCTTTGCTGTAATGACAAAAAATAAGATGTGTTGGAATATTTCATACGACAGGGTTCACGCATCTCCAACAACAAAAATACGTCTAATGGGGCGTTGCAAGAAAGTTGCAATCAATTGCAAATCCCCTGAATCAAGCATACTGTAAGTATTGCGATCAATTGCAAATTTGCAATTAATCACAACTCAACTTTCTTGCAATGCCCCATTAGTAAGAGAGAGAGAGAGAGAGGGGGAGATAAAAGCTAGATTTAGTTAACTTAATTTAATTGTTAAAACTTTAATCCTAACAAAATGCTAGGAAATTTAGGAGACTATAGTGGGGGGTTGCATGAAAGTCGAGTTGCAATCGATTGCAAATATCAGTAGCAAATTTGGAACTTGCAATCAATCGCAACTTTCTTCCAATGCCCCATATGACTTTTCTATGACTTATCAATGAAAAAAAATAGATTGTAATCCTTTTTTCTCATCAAATTACAAGAGACAGAAAGAGAGGGTATAGAGGGAAGAGAGAAAGAATGGAACAGAAAGCATGCAAATTAATAACTATGATGATTGATAATGAATGACTTTTGGTAATTTTTCTCTTTGTTATGATGACTTCATTCAAGCTTGGAAATAAATATGTCTTCAAATTTTCAAGACATTTTTAGGTTTTCAATGATACAGGTTACCCTGATGAATGTGCAGTTCGTTGCACTATCCCTTAATAAGATTATAACATTTTCTTTTTCTAAAAGACAGGGGTGATAGTGAGCACTTAAAAAAACAGTTTTCTTTTTTTCCTCAACCACCTACTCGCTTGAGTAAAAAAAAAATGGATTTGGGGAAAACAAAATGGCATCTAACAACATTCCTCCCCTTTTGAGTAAGAAAATTGGGAAAAATTAGGGAAAAATAGTGAAAGTAGGGAAAAATAAGGAAAGTAGGGAAAATAGGGAAAGTAGGGAAAAATAGGGAAAGTAGGGGAAAATAGGGAAAGTAGGGAAAACAGGGAAAGTAGGGAAAACAGGGAAAGTAGGGAAAAATAGGGAAAGTGGGGAAAAATAGGGAAAGTAGGGAAAGTAGGGAAAATAGGGAAAATAAGGGGGGGGGGAAAAGGAGAAATCGGGAGAAGAAAAAAAAAAAAAAAAAAAATCAGGAGAAAAAAATCAGGAGAAAAAAAAAGAGAAAAAAATCAGGAAACCGATTCAAAACGGGTAATTATCAGTCAGGCCTGAAAAGATCAAGCTCATACTGTATCCATTTTTATCAAAATATGGAAACAAACGAAAGGCCAAACACTCTGACAAATCACTTTTTTTATAAAAAATACCTTCTTTTCTTGTACTGGCTGTGTAGGGGTTGTGAAGCCGCCACCTCCTCCGGCCGTGTACCCTGATGAGCTGAGGTTCTGTGCAGGGGCCTCGTAACCCGTGGTCTGCACGGTGCTGTAAGGGGGAGGGGCGGGGCCGATGTTGCTAGGGGCTATAACCGCTTCGGGGAGGGTCGAGGTCGGTATGCCGTCGTCTGGATCCTCGAAAGGCACGGTGCCGGAGATGCCCATGGCTTTTAGTTTGCGTTCCGTTTCTAGGGGGACGGGAAGATATTGAGAAGAATTTAGAAAATGTTACATGATGTAAATTCATGAAATTCATTACCACAACAACCACAATCATACATGTATGTATACTAATCTTATCAGCATTATACTAATCTCCATGATGATCATCATAGGCGCATCACATCACATCAGGATGTTATGGTACTTAAACTAAAATTACTGCTTTACGGGGAACGACGTCCATACCTGTCGCTCCTTTGGATTTTGGCACTGGTTCTGGGTCAGTTGAAAGTTCTTCTACGGTAAGAACAATTTCAAGAGAGCTTTTCAAATTTCTTGTTCATTTCCATTTACCCTGACGCCCTACTCAACCGATTTTATGGTACTAAAACTAAAATCACTGCTTTACGGGGGACGACGTCCATACCTGTCGCTCCTTTGGACTTTGGCACTGGTTCTGGGTCAGTGGATGATTCTTCTACGGTCAGGACCTGGACCGTTGTGAAAGAGCCGGAGTTATTCAGTGTGTACGTTGCAGCTGGCCCATCTATACCTGCAAGTAACGACAGAGGAATACAAACGAGATGACATTGAATAAAAAGTGAACTTACACAATTTATATTACTGGTATTGCATTTGAATAGTGTATTGTTGTAAACATTTTGAATGGATGTGAAATAAACTGAACTGAACTGATACAGTAAAACCTGCTTAAGTGACCGACCACCTGTCTACAAATACCACATTTTTTGTTTCCCTTGAAATTGGTTTCTCATTGAAACCAATGCGGTCGCTATAGACAGGTTTGACTGTATAAACAAGGGAAACGCTCTCGGCGGTCTCGCCTGCATAACGCAATTCAATATGATAAACCAGAACGTCAATGACGTAGCGCTCATCCGCATCTCGCAACAACAAATATCGTAAATTTTATGTGGTACACTTTTGAACTGGTCAAAAAATAAAAATTTGATGCCCTGGAAGGTACATAATTTCATTTCATTTGCATAAAGTACCATAAATAATCAATGGAGCAAAATCTCACAATTCTGTGTAGAAGTTTAGTGTTCCAAATTTAGCTCTACCAGATAAGGCAAACCAAATCAAAATCGGTCAAGAAATGAGGGAAAAGAAGCAATTTTTGTTATTTTTGGAATAAATTTTGCATAAATTACCATAATTAATTAATGGAGAACAATTTCAAAATTCTGTGTAGATTTTTAGTGTACCAAAGTTAGCTCTACGATATAAAGCAAACCAAATCAAAATCGGTCTAGAAATGAAGGAGAAGAAGCCTTTTTTGTGATTTCGAATAAATTTGCATAAATTAGCATAGATAATGAATTTCACGATTCTGTGTACAAATTTTAAATCCCCCTCCTAGCCCTATCATATGAAACAATCAGAATCAAAATCGGTTGAAAAATAACGAAGAAGAAGCATTTTGAAAATCTTGATGTTGATGCCACAACAAAGTCTGAGTTTGTTGACCTTAAATGACCTTTGACCTTAACTTAGTGACCTGAAATTCTACTAACATGATTGGGGAGACTTGATAACCCTATAGTCCAAGTTTCATTGACTAAGAACTTATACTTTCAAAATTATATCAAAAATTCAAAAACTTAACCTTAGGTTAAGTTTTTGATGTTGACGCCGTCGCCGCCGCCGCCGCCGCCGCCACCGCCGTCACCGGAAAAGCGGCGCCTACATGTATGTCTCGCTTTTTTGCTACGCAGGCGAGACAAAAACTGATATGGGGCCTCTTCAAGTTTCATGAATGTTTTAAAAGTAAAGCCATTTACAGAATTAATACATCATGATAATATCCAAATGGAAAAACACTAAATGAACTAATACACAAGTACTGTACACAAAAAGCAGGGAGAAAAAAAAATGAAGGAAAGAAAGCTTTAAATGGCACTGCTCCAAAAAATACTATTGTACAAATGATGGAAATAATGTTGGAATAAAAGAAATTAAGATTGTTTTCTTCTTCAAATTACTCAGTACATACATGTGCAATGTACATCTACATGTACATGTATGAATCATTTGTACATTTTGCACTTTTTGTTGTACATTACACTACTTATTGCAAGCTCGATTGATCAATGAAATCCATTACCAGGACATAATATGCTTGATCAATTCTAGAAATCTCATATTGTGATTACAAATTCTCCCTAGATAATGGTTAAGTGCAATGATGGCATTTGCATTTTATGGGGCTTCTTGCATAAACAAATAGTGACTCATGCAATTCCAAGAATCAAATGAGGAGCATCGGCATTGAAAGTGGATGGCATAAGTTGGATAGGAAGATTGAGAGTTTCATGGAAAGATATGGTGAAGAAGAAAAGCAGTGAGGTCTAAGGATCGGGGATGCCACTTAGAAATGATCAGAGGGCCTGAAAATCACCAAGAATGAGCTATTTTGTACACAAAAACCTAAACTATGGCCTGAAATTAAATCGCCAGGGCCTGAATTCAGGATTTTGCCTGAAAACTGGCATCCCTGAATCCTCACTTGAGACAAGGAGAAGTCGAGGGAAGGATCGACATCACGGCACAATAGTCAGTAACCCCTCGTAAGAGGGAAAATGCTGACTTTAATAAATGATGATGATGATGGAACACAACTTGACTTTCAACCCTAAAGGCTTGTTCCATTTATTTAAGTTGACGTTCAATGCAAGAGGCACTTCAATTCAATTCAATTCATTCAATTCAATTCAATTCATTTATTTGTTCAACCATCAAAATATACTATACAATCAAAATAAGTTACATCAAGAATTTAGAAGAACACAATGATGGTTTGGTGACCCCGGAGAAAGCAGGGCTTATAAAAAAAGGGGCCTTAATTAGAAAAATACCTCCCAAATTTTCCTGAATTTCGACCACTTTTGCCTTTAATCACGATCGTTCCCCAGAAAAGTCATGGTTCGTATCACCGACACGCCTGGATTTCATCGTTTTCCCGGACCAATAAACCCACACCGTCATGAACTAGCGTGAAGTCGACGTCACGACCGGCTCCATGTAAGACGAGAGCAATGCCAGGAAATGAAATCTTCTCAGGGTACAACATCGCCGATTTTACGAGGGATAGTGATTTATTTCGTACTGATGAGACGGAGTTAATAGCAGGATGGTCTCAGTATCGTGACTTCAGAACCCACAACTGACGTTCGACCGTAGTGATTGATGATGTCCGTCGTGTTTTAGTTTGCATCTATAAGTTCAGCTTGTGCAGACATAGACATGTACATGTACATGTATGTTCACAAATTTGAATCCGGAAAGTAGATCACAGTGTACATGTAAATGTAAGTTAAACCTGGGCCCTACATGTACCTGTTTCATATTACTTTTTATCTTGTTATCATTTGTTATCACATTTGTTATCAATAACAAATGTTAAATTGCTATGATAAATTTGCTCTCAGCTATAAATCAGATGCCAAGATTTCATTAGCATTTATAACAGTTAATGTATTACTTGTTATTAATAATAATTTTTATGAAACAGCGGGGGCCCATATTAACTTAGTTAATTGATCATGGGAGTGCCAAACCTCAATATTAAAGGTATAGTAATACTAAGTTTGGTATGGGGTCATGAATTTAGTTCCAATGAACATATTGGAAGCATATGCATATACATGTATATAAACCTTTTGGTCAAGTAAGGAATCCCATGACTTTCACCAGCTGTTCGCCTGTCAGATTATCAAGATATTTATGATTGGAATTCTGTTTTGAACAGTTTTTTTATAACGCTACAGTCTATTGGGGGAAAATGGGTATGGTAAAACCGGTCATTTTTTGAAGCACTTCATGATTATTTTGAAGTGCAATTTTTTTAGGGCTTCAATATTACATCATATCGGCTTTGTAAAACTGAAACATAATAAACAATGCCGTTAAAGAACAAGGTACAATGTACTACTGGCGTCTGTCTTCCTCTCTGTGACTCTCTCTTTCTCTGACTCTCTGACTCTCTCTCTCTCTCTCTCTCGGGTGGGGTCACTTTGAAACTTATATCCAACCTTTCATGGTCAAACAGAACACTGTCAGGTTTATAAACAGATTGAAAAAATCCTAAACTTTGATAATTCATGGCGTTAAAAACTTAAAATGAAAGTTGAAACTTGCTTTAGAACTTTTTGGCAAACTTTTAGAATCCAAGAGGGCAACTATAAATGGCTTCATTTCATGGGCAGTAGGAAGTCTGGGAAGTGCTCTTAAGTGTACATCCTACGAGAAAACAAACACTGCCTAAATCGGCCTCCAATTGACATGGACCTATAGGGTGTTTGAATGGTTAAGTATCGTACCTGGGAGTTTGTATCCTAACCGAAGTCCCTCAGGTTTGTAAACCCAGGTACCCGGTCTTCTTGTTTTCTTGAATCGAGTTTGACGGAGCCTTGGGAGGGTAACTACACTACTTCTAATCTCATATTAACTTCATTGCTCTCTCGAATCATTCTTTCTCTGGCTGGCACTCTCTTTTTCTCCTTTTCTCTCTTCCTTTCTGTCTCTTCTTTTTTCTCTTCCTTAATTCCTCTCTCTCCTCCATTCTTCAGCCTTTTCTTTTCCTTCTCTTCCCTTCTCCGACTCTCTGTCTGTCTTTCCATCCCTCTCTCTCTCTCTCTCTTTCTCTCCTTTTATCTACCCCTTAATTCCTCTCTCTCTCCTCCTTGCTCCACCTTTTCCTATCTTGTTCCTTCTCTGACTCTCTGCCTTTCCCTCTCTCCCGTAATTCTGTCTCTCTCTCTCTCTCTCTATCTCTCTCCTTTATGCTCCACCTTTTCTCTTCTCTTCCCTCCTCTGACCCTGTCTTTCCATCTCTCTCTCCTTTTCTCTATCCCGTAATTCCTCTCTCTCCTTCATGCTCCACCTCTTCTCTTCTCTTCCCTCCTCCGACTCTCTGTCTGTCCCCCTCCCCCCTCCGTCTCTCTCTCTCTCTTTCTAACTTGATCACTTTCCTTATTATGTTTCACATCCTTTTCACTATTAATGTGATGAATCTTTTGTTCTTTCCTTAGGTTTATATTTTCATTCTGCCCTCTCTTTAATTCTTTTCCCCTCCTCAGTATGCAACCTTCAAATAAAAACCAAAAATGTAAACAAACATAATTCCTAAACACCTCCCTATAGGTTCAACGGCAACAACAACAACAAGAGGTCTTAATTTCAAGATTGTCAAACAATGTTTCAATACATGACTTAGGCAGTACAGTTTCTCAATAAGGAGTGTAAATATTTGGAATGCCCTGCCTAAGGAAGTACATGTAGTCAATGCTACCACCATTAACCAATTCAAGTCATCCCTAGAAAGTTATTGGAGAAACAATCCAATTAAGTTTGAACCATACTTGAGACGGGATGCAACAGTAAAGAGGGACAAATACCGTATAAAGCTAAGCTTCCAGTCTCTACACCCAAATATACCCCAGTATTAAAGTAAGTAAACTGAAAAGCTGTTGATATCTTGACCGCTGCGTTCAATCTTAACTTTAATACGACAGGCCAAAATCTTACCTTGTAGGCCCTCACTCGTTGACGAGCTATGGGTCGGGGACACCAAAGGGCGCACTTCCTCCGGTACTTTTCTGCGCGTCTTTCCGCCGGAGCCTTGCCTTTCTTCGTTGGGCTGCACCATCAAGGGCTGGTTGTGTCTCATTCGTTTCTCTTTGAGTAAAGCACGCTGGATCATATCATAGGAGAGAGAGAGAAAATGGATTAAGTGCTTTTAGATTGAAAGTGGACCCGTAATGTGACTCTGAATTCTACGGTAAAAGTCAATTTCTGGGAAAAGTGACAAAATCTCCAACACATTTCAAGAAGTAGTAATCTGTTTTCATGTATATTGTACATTCAAAAGAAAGGATACTTTAGACAATTTATATGGAGATGAAAAGGAGAGGAAGATAGAATAGGGAGGAAGAGGGGTGGAGAAGGGAGGAAGGGATGGATAGGGGGAGAGAAAGCATTTAGAAATGAACATGCAATAGAGGTTTTAAAAGGGGAAGAAAAAATTATGATATATATGGAATTGGATGTCAGCAATAATTAAAATAAACATTTAAAGAAAGTGTTTCCACATCAGCTCTAGATAGCTCTGAAGGAAAAATGAAAGGTTCATTGAATCGGCTGAGAAGATGCTGTGATGTAAGCGTATGAAGAGGAGATGGAGAAAGGACATCTAAGAGAGAGAGAGAGAGAGAGAGAGAGAGAGAGTGAGAGAAAGAGAGAGATAGATAGAAAGTGACAGTGAGAGAGATAGATAGATAGAGAAAGTGACAGTGTGAGAGAGAGAGAGATAGGGAGAGGGATAGATAGAGATAGAGAGAGAGATAGATAGAGTGAGAATGAGAGAAAGAGAAAGAGACATACATGTAGATAGAGGAAGTGCGAGTGAGAGAGGGATAGAGAGAGAGAGATAGATAGAGAAAGCGAGAGTGAGAGAGATAGAGAGAGATAGAAAGAGAAAAAGAAACACAGACAGAAAGAGAGAGATAGAGAGAAAAAAAAGTGAGTTTGAGAGAGGGGTAGAGAGAGAGAAAGAGATAGAGAGAGAAAGCAAGCTGGTAATCTCAAGGCTACCTGAGTAAAAACACTATCTTCATCTGAAAAAATACCGGCAGGTACTGACACGTGAAGCTTGCGATAAAGTTCATGCACACTCTCCTCCCCCATGGCAAAAACTAATCCATACACATGAACATGAACGCTGGTGAAGAAACAAGCATTGATTGACAAGCTGACTGCTAAAATGTACAACAAAATACAGTCCTCGAGCAAGTACATGTGTGTTCAACTTGGCAAGAAACGCTTATGGTAACAAATTAAGTCGTTTTCTTCGCTTGTACATATGTCTTCCTTCTCCTATTTCCGAAGTAAAGGGACACTGGCAGATGATACTGAACCCTGAAATAATGGAAATTGAGATGGTACTGTATGACAGTCTTGTATTCCAAAATCAAAGTTTCCTTGCAGATTTGTCGAAGAGATAGAAGGAGCAGACTCAACAGGCTGTTTACGAGGCGCGTGTATCACAAAGATTCTGATAGAAATGCCCGCTAACCAGCGCAGACACTCACTACAGTATCGAGATGACAAGCTTTGCGTCCACTGCTTGGTTTCTTTATAAAGAATCTAGATTAAAACGGCAAACATTGGTTGAGCTAGCGGTGTGTGTGATTGGTGTGTGGCGATGAAAGCGATACAGTTCGACCACAACATTCCCTCCTTCTATCGACCTGTTTACGCGTCTTAAAGTAAGGATAACCAAACCTTAAAGAATTCAGAGGCTTTTTTTATCGTCTTAAAGTGAAGCTGAGTTCTTGTCACGTGATTGTATTGTGAAAGAAACTGTGTGGAAACGATTCCAAAAGGTTGATCATGAAGTAGATATTAATGTATACACATTGGTGTATACTGAGAGATTTTGGAATCATTGAAATGATAAGAAATTGGCTCAATTTTGCTTAAAGGTAAAGACCAGTAATGGTCATGCGATTGCATTGTGAAAGAAACGTTGTGGAATCGATCAGAAAAGGTTGATCATCTAGCATCTAGCATCTGCAAGGTTCTGGAATCATCAAAATGATAAGAAATTTGGCCCATTCTTCGTAAAGTTACAAGCACTATACACAGAAAGATGTATATGGGACTACCCTATATCTCTCACACGACCATGAGAGAAACAAATTTACCAAATATATGAATTAGTAGGCGGTTTCTCGGCAAATTTTTCTCATCATGTATTAGTCAAAACATATTCTTTCACATGATTGGTAATGAGAGCTTCCATTTCATTTTTTGAAATTGGGGCGTTTCCAATACTGGTCTTTACCTTTAAGGTCACATGCACAGTACACAGAAATGTGTATCTGGGACTACACAAACAAGTGGAACGGAAGTTGTCGTACACGACCTTAAGCCGTTACTTTTCATCTTTCTAATAACCAATTTGTGGCCATTTGAAGAGTCAATCTTTCCAGGGGAAACTTCTTTTTCTCTATGATACTCTTCCACACTAACATCAAAAGAATGAAAAAGCTCACAATTTATTTGTCACCTTTCCCAAAACCCAACCTTCTCTTAATATGCGTGACTAAAAATATACATGTAGATTGACAATCTGACTTTAATGATTTAATGAAGATCAAAACATAATTCAATTGCAACCTGAAGAAAAAAAAGATTTCCCCCACAATCTTGGTAATGGTTACCATGGCGATAAAGCAATGCAACCAAGGCTGTTATGCAATGACGTCATGCTTTGCCTGATTAGGGTGCTTGTCCCAACACTTGTAAGGTATTACACAAGGACGATGTTTTTTTTTAGAACTCATTAAGGCTCGTTCAGATATGACTCGGCAAAACTGCAGTGGGTTTTTTTATAATGAAGAAGTAAAGTGTAATACGTTTCACGCTTATGTAAATGATAACACAAAGATCAGTGAACTGAATACGCACAATTCCTTTGTAGAGGATTAAAAGAAACCCAGCGTTTTTGTTTGCGGCGGTATAGCCCGCCATATCTGAACAAGGCTTTACTTGTAAGAGAATTTCAGTGTATAATTTATGCTTCACTTCATATAATATTTAGTAATAGAAAGGATACCTCAGTATTTTAAGCCACTTTCTACTTTTTAAGAATATGAAAATATGGGATAACAAAATACAATGCCTGCTTTTCCTCAATTCTACCATCTCTGTATTTATAAAGACCACTTTACTACAGTGTTAATTGGGACCTACATAATACAAGCTTTGCTTTTTAGTAGATCCCCCACTTTAGTTAGCTTTTTCAATGTAATTATTATACTTATGATTGTATCTTTTGTTATAACTATTATCATGTACATTACGTTCCTTTAATGTATGATTAGTTATAAACATGTATATTATGTTCAATTATGTAATTTTTGATAAAGTAGAAATAAATAAACTTGAAACTTGATATTACAATAAGCTACAGTATAAATTGTAACGTTGCACATGTATTCCATGAGGGTTGAAGCCATGATAAACATTGATTCCCGGAGCAGAAAAGAACTATATTTTTGTTAAATCTATGTACAAAAGCATTGAGAAAAGTGGGCAGGACCTGCGGGTGTTTCACAAAGATCCTATTAAAGTCAAACTTAATTCTTAGTTGGACTTAAACAATATGGAGAGCTATTTGTAGCCTTAAAACAAAATATATTCAAAAGCAAAACATTGAAGTATTTTAGACTTTTCATAAATTCCACATCAAGAACATGAAATCTCCTTGATAATAGAAAACATGAATGATTTGACTCAATACTTTATGCCTTTTAAAATAACTTTTACAAAATATTGTTAAAGATGCTATAAACAGCTTTCTATAATTGTTAAGTCCAACTTAGGATAACTTCAACTTAGGATCTTTGTGCAACACCCCTGGCCTTTACGGGTAATTGATGTCAACAGTGGAGATTTGATAGCAAAATGATTGAATTTACCTGTTTTTCGAGCTTTTGTTGTCGGATTTGGTTGGGTGAATTGGAATGATCGTCATCCATGATGGCACCAGGTGGACCGTTTCCACCAGAGATCCAGTCCGATTGGGGCTGACTCGTCCGATGACTATGGAGGAGGAGGAGGAAAAAGAAGAAAAGAAAGTAAATAACAAAGGAAATGATAATGATGAGAATGATTATTATTACAGGGCCTAAATTATTCCAAGGCCACCAGGGCCATTGCCTTAGATGCCCCTTTGATTGGCCTCAATGCCCCTCTCATTGGCCTTGGAGATTTTGTGTGCCCTTTCCAATTCTTCCTATTTGTGCTGTAATATAGCAATGTGCCCTACAGAAAAGTGGCCTTGCCCTAAAAATATTGAAATTTAAGGCCTGTTATTATTATTATTATTATTATTATTAATATTATTTATTTATTTGACCAATCGATAAACATACAATGAGTATGACAATCAGATAATACATGTACATAGAAATTTCATAATACATGCAAACAGCTTTAGGAAAGTGGAGAGGAGAGAGAGAAAAGGATACAATCTGCTGGTCAGGGGTGACAAAAGCAATCAAAATTGCTATTACTTGAAAGCATGTCACCCCCCCCCCCCCCCCCCACAGTCTGTCTCCTGGAAAATTATGAGTAAAGAACAGAATAAGCATTCACAATATGAGATAATAAATATATATCAGGATAAAAATAATTTGAACAATTACCATTATATCCAAGATTACTTTCATTACATTATTTTGTCATTACAATGGCTCTATGATGATAATAATTTCCACATTACCACTGCCACCATGATGATGATGATGAGGATGATGATTATGTACATTACACAGCAGTTGCAATTGCAACACTACTGAAAAGATTTTACATTAATTCATTTATAGCCTGTCTGTACTTATTTGGTCGGGAGGGATTAGACCACCCAGCGTGGTCACTGACAGGTGGCTATCTCATCAACCCAGCTCTCAATTAACTTAAGAAAAGAGGATCATGGGGGACCAATGGTCACCGCTCAGGCTTTTTTTTCTATATAGAGGGAGCAATTAGTAGCTAAATGTGTACATGTAGTACAGTGGGGCTTTAAAGTGATGCGAATTGAGAAATTAATAAAAAAGCGAAAAAGAAATAATAAAAACAAAAAACATATTTTTACACAAAAACAAGAACCCTAGTTAAATTTTAACCCTTTGAAATCATAATTTGTCCAGTATTGCCTCAAAACGAATCCATACACGTGTGCATATATAGGGGGTTAAATTGCATCAATATTTATTTTAAGAAGGCAAAGAAAGGACTAGGTGACTGCTGCAGTACATGTACATGTACATGTATGTAAGAAGTCAATCTGAAAACGCTTGCAAACCTCATGAACAAACAAATGCAACCCACCGCTCGCAATCCTATTTAATCTTCATCTTAACAAAATATGGTAGGCAATCTCTTTCCTGAAATATGAACAGTTCAATGAAATAAGAATGCGGACTAGGAAAAGAGCAATCTCGGAATTATAGCCATCAATAATAAAGCAAGCTCGGATTAATATCAGCTGTCACTGTTGCTATGGCGATGTCTAGCTGATGGACTGAGAAGAAAGCGATGGCCGCTTTAGCAAGGAGCGAATATATGAAGAAAGGGTTGCAAGAAGGTGGTGCCTTTCTCTCCAGTGTGGAGGATATTTCTTAGAGAGAGTACATTACAAGGGAGATATTAGGGACTTTTAGATTTGCATGACGAGAACGAGGACTGCTACATGTGACATCCTTTTAAGGCAATGTGACATCCTTTTAAGGCACTGACAGTGCCTTACAAGGATGTCACATGTAGCAGTCCATGTTCTCGTCATGCAATTCTAAAAGTCCCTATCATAACACAATAAACATTTGTAGCACTCACTCAGGTACTGAAAATGCAACGTTTATCATGTTTAGTAAGAGAAAAATTTGTGTAGTGTACAAGTAATAATTAAAATACTACTAATAATAATAATCATAATATAATAATAATAATATATTATCAATAATAATAATAATAACAATATTGATACTACTACTAATAATAATAATACTAATAATGAAAATAACTGTTTTCTTAAAACTTGTTTTATCAGTTACAATGTAACCGATCAAGGTGCTTTAATACGTTATAATAATTCTGCATTTTTACAGTGCACACTCTCTACTCCCTTGTGAAGCATTCCAGCAATTCCCCATCTTTACGGGCATACACATCCTCATCCAATGACTTTGATATTTGCATCCTATCAGGTACCCCAAAGCACCTGGGTGCAGAGAAGCAATCTAAATACCATGCCTTGTTCAAGCATTAATTTGGTGACTGTTGCAATGCAGTGATATTAGCGTTCATACAGGTATGGGAAAGTTTCCCGGTAAAAAATCTACATTTAACCTCGAGGGAATCGATATGACTGTATGATGTACAGGAAGGACACACAATCTTTTTACTTTTTATCTAATTTCACTTTGAAAAAATTACACTTTTTCATCCCCATTTGAGAGAAGGACTTGCATTTTATTGTGCATGGTTGTAATGTAATAAATAGTTTACCTGTCAAATTTGACACAATATGATTGGTAACGGCAATTAAAAAGCAAACCCTCTGTAGAAATAGACGTACATGTACATGTACATGTATATTTTTGCATGGTTTACAAACTGACAACAACAAAATGTGCACAATACCATGCGTCACACAGGGATACTGTATAATGCTTTACTCTCTAGTAAACACGCTTCCTTTCATGCTTATATTTCGATCATTTCTAAAGTAAACTTGAGCTGTCAGTGAATCAACTTTTGACAGTGTACAAATTCAATACAATGGGTTCATGCACCACCCACATGCAACACTGACAGCAATTATAGGTTGCTAAGATGACATACTTGTTGTTGCTAGGCAACAGTGGAAGTGCTTGGTAGCTCATCTATGCAAATTAAATGATTGGAATCAGACGTGAGACATCTCCGCCCATCTCCTTAAATTGGCAACACTGTCCATACATGTACCAGAGACCAGTCACGTTCTAAACTACCTTGGCTCCCATTCGCTGTTTAAAATATGCATTGGAGGATTAACTCTCTTTCGATTCAGAGCCGATACCGACAGAAGGAGGCCATTTTGAATATTAGCAATAAAATGAAATCATGTCGTCATGTATGTACATGTACATGCAAATCAATTTAATACTACTGTAATGTAGCAATGAAAATACTAAGCAAATATTTTTTGTTTATGTTTTAAAAATACAGACTAGAAGTTGAGGAAAATAAAACTAAGACAACAGATGTGAATACTACTCTTAAGTGAATGAAGATAATAAATGATTTACAGGAAATACATCTACAATCTGCTTTCAAGTAAATACAGATATATAATTTGATCTCATTTAAACATGTGATTAAGTGCTTGTTATAAATATTTATGTATGATATTATCCATGAACTTGTATCTGAATGAAGATTTTTTTTTAAAAGACCCCCCCCCCCCCCAAAAAAAAAAAAGAAGAAGAAAGTACATCATCCATGTGGGGTTGTCGTAGTATGGTGGTTCATTCACAAGCCTGCCAATCCAAGGGTTGAGGGTTTGAATCCCAGCCTGACACTAGTGTCCTTTGGCAAGGCATTAATCCACATTTGCCACTCTCCACCCAGGTGTACATGTAAATGGGTACCTGGCAATCGCTGGGGTGATAATTATTGCAGGGCCCTCTGGAAGAACAGCATTAATGCTGATGAGGCTTCCCAGCGTAAACAAAATTATGATTATTATCATCATTTAGAATAATTAAGTCAGCTAATTAAATTGTGAAATACAGAAGTCATTATGTAAATTTACAGACATGCTTTGCAATCATGTAGTAATGATGAATACTGAATGATAAGAATACATGAAAGTACAGTTGCAAGTACAGAAATGAGATGACATATGGCGAAAAAAAATTAAAGGCCAAAATAATTAATTAAGGCGGGGAAATATCAGGAAAAATAAGAGTACTAATGATCCAATTAAAGCTGGAAACTAATGGGTTTGCTTTGGGGATCGAACAGGCTACTTGGTTATATTAAGTGTAAAGTCATTGAAGTTGAACATACAAGTACATACATTGTATTACATGTATATCTACCAGTAATTAATTAGTTCCTTTTCTGGGGGGAGGGGGTCTGGAATATAAATTGATTTAAAGGATAGTTGAGAATGTTGTATCTTGTGTGAAAAATTATGTGTCACTCAGAAGTCGTAAGAATTATATAATAGAAATGTATGAAAGTGTAAACTTAGCGATCAAATTCTCACTAAAATGAGCAGATTATAAAAATCAAATATACCTGCACACCTACTAACAATTTAACATCAGATACTGTATCATATCTACATGTATGTATTTTGAGGAAGAGATAAACATGTATAGCTGTACTTTGAACGTACAATGTAATGTACATGTACAGGTACCCACAAGTATTTTGACTTGATAAGATTATTCTACTCAAATTTCACATTACTAATTTTGAAATTCAAGTCATCAATTGCAGCAGCTCAACAAAGCATGGAGCTGATGCATGAGTTGAAATAATCAAATATTAATGAAAATTAAACATTTTATTTTGAAAGTTTGTTTTATCTCTCCTAAGTTCTCTCTCTTTCATCTCCTTTCTCCCTTCCTCCTTATTTCTTTCTCTCCCTCTCTCTCACTTCCCCTTCTCTCTTTCTCCCTCTCTTTGTGTAAAAAATAAACCTACATGTATGTTACACTGCACGTACGTGCAATGTCCTCCTGTTTGTAGTTTTCCTGTATTAATGAGCTTCAATCTTGCATGAATACAGCATGCATGTACGACAATAAAAGAAAATCCGTCAAAACCAATATTTCATCTTTTTATATCGCTATGGTAACCACCTTGAGCAGAATAATTCCATACAAAGCCGCAAGTCCATGTTCACGTTTTCTGCCGGTAAATCTTTAAATAGAATCTGTCATCCCACTTCATACATGCTTAGCCATACATGATGAAGTGTAATATTAACATATTCAAGTTATAATGTAGATTGCTATTGACTGCAGATATATTTCTATAGGCTGATCTCTAATTGTATTCATTCAATGTCTAATTCAATAAAAACAGAGAGAGAGAGAGAAAGAGAGAAAGAGAGAGAGAGCTAGAAGAAAAGACAGATCTATAATTCAAATACTGATCATTGTAGAGTGGATGAATATTATCTTTGTTATGATAATCTGTAAAAGACTTATCTAAATTGAAAATACAGTCTTCAGTGTGGTTTATCATTCAAAACATTCGATTCGTGTTCAGAGGACGAAAAGATGATATTGATTAAGTACAGAAATAGTCTGTTTTATCATTCAGAACATTAGATCACGGTATGCACATGTAGAATTGATACTTCCAAATTGTGTTGACACATTCGGTGGGCATGCAATGCGCGAGTTCCGCACCGAACGTGAATTCCATGATCTGTGGCGAGGAAGAGTGCTTTTAACCTCTCGCCGAAGAAACACATTTACATGTATCGAGGCTGATTTAGAATTCATGACAAACTATCAATTTATCTGCACCTCAGGACTTTAACATCAAGGAATAAACAATGAGAGTAAAGTGATGAAAATCGAGTTCTGCACACACAATTACGTATATAGGAACAAATACATGTACATGTGGCATGAAAGTACACTTTTCAGCTTGTCCTTGTCATATTTCAAATATCCGAGCATTTGAAGAGCATTTCTTAGAGAAATTCTACTACAATATTCTATACATAAAAGAAATAAAAGCCTGTATATTTAGTTGATTTTTACCTTCACCAAAACCAAAGCTTCCGATTACTGATTTAGCCTGTGTAAATACCCTACATTGGCCTCATTATTTTCCTAATTAAGAAGGCTTAATGTTGTGCCCTTTTTTTTTTTTACGTTCACACTAATAGCGCTCTGATAATAAAATTACCTCTTTTTATCTCAAGCTAGCTGGAACCAGGGTACACTAAGTTTGCAAATGTATCCCTGTACATAAATTGACATACTGTACTGAGGGAATACGGATTTAGCCAGTGTAATCACCCCTTTTGACCTCGTTATCTGTCTAATAAAGTAGGCTTTATTGTGTTTTCTTGCATTCAAACTTACATGTATATCACTTTGGAAATAAAGTGACCTCTCTCTGTCCTAAGCTACATGTAGGCAGGCAAAACAATAATCTATAAAGCTTTATACAGAAAGTTTTCTCAAACCACTGTACATGAGCTTTCATCATTTCATTATCTAAATATAAAGAGGGGAGGGATACATACAGGTTAGCATTCAGGTGGGGCTGGGGGGGGGGGGGGGGAGAGGGTACTTAGAGAAACACTTGCATAAACACACACACATGTACATGGTGGTAGTAATGTTATAATTGTATTCGCTGCTTAAAGCGGGACTTTATTCAAACATCACACAAGCAACTTTGGCGCAAATCGATTTTTACACTCTCGCAAACATTGCCTCCTGTTCATCCAAGCGTAAACACATACCAGAGAAAAATGATACCAAAGGATTTGGGATAAAAAACTCTTTCATAAGATGTGTAATCATTTACTGTTCATAGATGATCTTAAAAATAATTAGCAATTTTCTAGGTGTAAACTTTTTTTTTGACTCACACTGTATGTATCTAAGCAAGATAGGAACTCATTTTCCTCATAAATGTGCATGTGCCTGCATGCCAACCTTTCACAGCACATTATTAGAAATCTTTCAATGAAAAATTTATTTACAGTCTACTTTGTACACTTTCAACATTTCAGAGTTTTCAGAAAAAGAGAGGAATCTAGAGTTTGTACCATTAGTTTGAGGGCCGACAAAAAGGAATTACTCCTCTAAAATAGGAATTGGTGGCAGCTATGAAAATATGCTCCTATCACACCACATATAAAAAGCAAGATAAACCTGTTACATGTACCTGTACTCTGCTTTCAGGGACCCATTTCACAAAGCCTTTTTTCAATGACAAATGACTAAAATCAGTGACAAATCTGCTGCCAGGGGGGCGTTTCACAAAACTTGTCACCAGTGACAAATGATAGTTGTTGTTATAAGCTACTAAAATCCTTGCTTCTGATTGGTTATCAGCAGATTTGTCACTGATTTTTGTCATTTGTCATTGAAAAAAGGCTTTGTGAAACGCCTCCCAGGTCACTGAAGGATTTTGGTGATAGCATATTCCGTGCTCTATGGTCAGTTCAACAAATGATAGGAGGGAAAAATGAAATGAGAATGCTTGGATGGAGAGGATACACATGTACATGTAGCTTTAATGTCCAGCAATCTAGAAAATGAAAATGGCAATTCCGAAGGGATGAAAAAGCCCAGTCAAGCATGAATAGCATTGCGCTCTCTCTCTCTCTCTCTCTCTCTCTCTCCATTAGGAGATTACATTTGTACTTGTTAAGTGAAGAAAGGTGCGATACGTTCAGAGTCATACAACTGCACACACTGCTATTAAACCAATCGATACATGTACATGTAGGTATTACTTAAAGATAAAGTTGAGTTCTGGTCATGCGATTGCATTGTGAAAGAAACGTTGTGGAATCGATCAGATAAGGTTGATCATCTAGCATATAAGTATTTGTGTGTACTGCAAGGTTCTGGAGTCATCAAAATCATAATAAATTTGACCCAGTCTTGGTAATGTAACAAGCACTGTACACAGATAGACTACACAAATGGTGTCGGGGCTACTAACCTTGATTTCCTTAATATCTTTCTATGCTCATTACTCAGCCAGTATACATTTTCTAATTTCTACCAAAATTGTTTGGCAAATGACATTTATTTGTACTCTTGAACATTCAGTGTAAGTTTTGTTTGATTCTGTGAGAATTCTTTTTTTTTTAAACTCAAGTTTATCTTTAAATTAATTTAAAATCAAATCAGTGCCAATCTAAATCACATAACAAACAAGATCTGAATATGTGAGGAGCCAGTGTGGCATTCTAGGGGCGTCTTGCAGAGAGAGAGAGAGATAGAGAGAGAGAGAGAGAAAGAGAGAGGGGGGCAGCAAGCAGAGAGACAGCAGCCAAAAGCTTCAAAAGTTCTGTTTGAACGCAACTTAAGTTGACTTCTGACCAATCCAAAACTTGTGCATGTAAATGTGGCGGTATGAGTTGCGTTTCATGGTAGTTGAGAAAGAAGAGGCCTCAGACGCGCCAACCCCCACGAGGCTGAACAACATCCGGCCGGAGGAAAGAACCGATCGGAAATCAACGAGGCTGAGAGCAAAGAGAAGACACAGGGTGCGTTCAAACGATTTTTCGAAGCTAGAATTACAAACATGAATCACAAATCAAAACGCCGTTGAAGAGTACGTTCAAGCGATTTTTCATCAACGCTGATTCTCGCTCATTTCAAGCCCAGCCACTGCTCATCACACTGTGCATTTTGACCTAGGAAGTATAGATCAACTTCGCCGCGTGCTTTCTGTCTGTGTTTACGGTTGACTGTCGGTCAAACCGGAACAGGCCACGATAATGACATCATAGAGTCACGATTGAGATCTCCATTCGTTCAAGCGAATTTTAGCGACCGTGATTCTGCAGTATCACGATACAAAACGCATCTTTTTCAGCGTTTCATGTTTGTGTTTTTAAACACGTTTATTTTTACGCAACCGTGTTTTAAACTAAACGTCTTTGAAAACCGTGATTCTAGGATGAAAAAGTGTTGATTGAACGCACCCACAGCACAAACGATAGCCAAGTGTCTGTGCATCTGATGGGGGGCAGCTTGCATTAGTATTTGATTCCTGAATCTATGTATTTCAATGCGGGCGCACATCCTAATCCAGGCTCATCACTGAATAAGTTTATTCAAGCGAAAGTCAGATCGCGTCGAGGTCCACAGGAATGACAGCAGACATCTGATATCTAACGTGTGCAGATCTTGGCCGACGGGATAAAATTACCACTCAAATAAGTCACTCCTACAAGTATAATAAGGCCCAGATGACAGAGTCTCTTTTCTAGGTAAGGATGGGAGTTGCTTTACCATCCACCTTCATGGCGACATCAAGGAAACATTACCCTACTACAAGTAGTATCAATTTCATACTTTTGTATGACCTTTTTTGAAGGGAAAAATAAAATGTGAAT
>JAVYIG010001303.1:165000-356876 GCA_035222895.1 Strongylocentrotus droebachiensis
TACCACAGATTTCAAACCACTTCTGTGCCATAGAGATAGAGTTGCAGAGTGGTATGGGGTCTTTCACATTCAGTCTCCAATTCGTTTCTATCTATGCCAGTTTACTTTGTAGCAGTGAGTCTGTGTGATGGTGGGTCTTTCACACCTAACACAGATTTCCTTGAAGTTTAATGTTAAACTTAGGTGTCAAACAGTGGGTATATGTACATGATCTTTCAGACATTGATTTCCTCTCATTCTCAATCCATTTTCCCTTTATGGAAGATACAGTAAATAGCTTTCTGTGATCAATGTACATTTAGGGGGTTTTCACATTGATTTTATTTCAATCCAAGTCAAATTAAGCTTGGAAGGATATTGAAGTGTGGTATGGGTTTTTTCACAGCATTTTATATAAATTCAATATTTAGCTTGAGAAAATAGTGATGTGTGGTAAACTGGTAGGTCCTTTCACATGTAACATTGATTTTCAGCTCATTATGATGTTGCAATACTACATGTACATTGTACACACATGAACATGGATGGGGCGTTTCACATTAGACCATGGATTTACTTCAGGTGGACCTACATGTACTCTGTATGAAGTTGGTCCTACAATGTACATGTAGATTGTGAGGAAAGGCAGGGTGTTCAGCAATAAGTTTAAAAAAAACCAAAAAAACAGTTGACCTCTCAATGCGATATCACTTCTTTGGTTTTTAGTGAATGGGACAAGTGTCTACTACGGGGTCTTTCACATCTAACATCCAATCTCCTAAATATCTAATCTAATGAGTATGCTCGAGACGATGCTACAGCATGGTACATTCTAAGTCTATCACACTTGACATTGATTTTCCTGCTATCCATTATGAGACTTAGGGCAAAACAAACTCATGTACCTAAATGCCTCTTAGCATTCTAAAGCCTTGAAGTAATCCTAGATCAACGGGTCAAACACGGGACTAATCTGGCCAGTATGAACCAAGCCTTACTCTAGTTTATCATCCAAGTGATCCAACTACCGGTATGTATGGCAACAATGTGAAATAGACTTAAAGTGACTCGGTAACATCGTTGCAGTTTAATGAAAAATTGTATAATTTTTGTATGAAATGTTACTTATTCCTTCTACTGTACTAACCCTCTAACACGCAAAAAATCCTGATTTTTTTTTCAAACTACAAAGATATTTATGGTTTTCTTTGAATGCGACACTGTGTGTCACCCTCTAACAGTAAATTCTCCCAACCATTTTTGCATTTTCCCAACCATTTTACCATGAAAACAAGACATAAGACAAGCTTTAAAAAATCTTTCAACACTTAAATGTCTAGAATGGTATACAGTGTACATGTATATTAGAGCAAATTCATTGCTTTGTGAAGATTTTCATTCACCTAAAATATAATTAAATTGAAATAATTAATATACATGTAGTTGGAAGAATTATGGAATCGATCAGATCAGTTTTTCCAAATTGTTATCATTAACAATGGTCTCATTTTCACTCAAACTTTCAGATTATCTTTATTTGTACATGTAGCATTAAAGTCACTACCTTAATAATTAGCACCATTTCCTCTCATCTGAACAATGTTACAAAGTCCCTTTAAGGCTTGTTCAGATATGGTATGGCAACGGCTGAACAGCCGTAGTAAACAAAACAAAAATATTAACAAAAAATATTAAAAACAATGTTTTTTAATGCGTAAAAAGAATGGGTAGTGAGCCCAACAAAGGACTTGCCCTAATTCATTGAGCTCTGTGCTATACGATAGAAAATTGTGAAGCGTATTACACTTGACTTAACGTTCATATCTGAACGGGCCCTAAGGGGATTACATTGATAGAATATTTATTAGGGATGATGTAAATAACAGTATCAAAGCCAAGCATTATATGAGGTGTCACTTTCACCATCTATGGTATGGCAAGTATTTGAGTAATGACGAGAAACTATTTAGTATTAAAGCGATCGTTTAACAACGTTAAATCTGAGATGCATGGCCCTACGTGTTATCAGTGTCTGTGATATTGAAACCCTAAAAAAATTGTGCTTCAAAATGATCAAAAAGTGCCTCAAAAAGTAAAAACCTTCGAGTGACCGGTTTTACCATACTCGTTCTCCCCAATAGACTGTAGTGTTATAAAAATCGTTTGGCAAACGCAAAATTTGATTTTTTTTAAAATTATTTTCAATCATAAATATCTTGATAATCAGACAGGCGATCGGCTTGTAAAAGTCATGGGGTTCCTGACTGGCCTAAAGGTTTATAATTATCATTGCAGCATGAGCTAAATCAAGGATTTTTTGAGAGGATCTAAGACAAAGTTACCGGATCCCTTTAAGTACATGTACATGAACATGTACATGTACTTAAAGGGATCCGGTAACTTTTGTAGGTGTCGGGTTGCACTGCAGCAATGTTCTAAAAAATAAAGTTTTCAAATGATGTAAGTTCTGGAAGATACGACATTGTAAGATCAAACATACAGGGTCCTGTACATGTAGGTGGTTGGGGTTAATTGGAACAAGAATATAAAGGATTCTCCATTCTACATACTGTACATGTATCTCAACTTATCCAAGCATTTCATGTACGTTAGCTATAAATGTACATGTATGTTAGACTTTCACCCCCAAAAAACCCACCCCTAAAACTTAGCATCTGGTAACTTAATTCATCAAAATACTATTTTGTACAGATCAAAAAAAAAAAATGCTTTGAATAAACGCTATTGTTTCAATTACACCTGTAGTAAAACTGAATAGAAGTCATGTAATATGCAGCAAGCAGCACTAGAAATGTGTACAAGATCTTTTGCATGAATGTGAGGTCTCAAAGTATTCATGTTTTGCCATATCTTGCCTCAGTACCAGACCTGCCAACCCCTTGAGTTAAAAAACTGTGTTCTTTAACCCCAAAAGTTGTATTTTACTGACAAAAATTGTATTTAAAAAACACACAGGATCAATGCCTTTTACAGTTCCTAACATCCAGGAAGAAATTTTGGTATGGATCATTGGTTGAATAGCATGATTTCGTCATGACTGGTGTGTTTGATGAACCAATGAACATCCCCAAATTGCTGATGTGAGATGTGTACAAAAAGCAAAAAAAAAAAATTGTTGTTGTTGTGGAAAATCATATTTTAATGATGAAAATGGTACTGTTGTATTTACTTCGAAAAATCGTACTGGCTGGCAGCACTGCAGTACCGCTCAAAAAGTTAATTTTTTCCCGAGGTGAGAACATGTTCAAGGCCATGATGACAAGAATCATCACTTCACGCCAACATAGCATTCCACTGCCACACATTGTAGAGAATGCTCAGACACGAATGCAAAGTATTTCTATCCTGAATTTTGTATTTCATATATTGATCAGTGAAACGCAGCAAACGGACACACGACCTTCCATGTCTATTTTTGTCCACCTCATCCGCTTCAGTGAAATATCAAATTGAGCATTCATAATCAAATTTGAAATCAATAAACAAAGATACCTGTAGACATGTAGGATATATGAGCATGTTTGTACATGTTCAGTATGGCACAGCGAGTTTACAGTACATGTATATCTATGAATGACAATTTTAACATCCCTAGTTTTAACAAAATGTACACTGAGTTTGTTTTAGAACATGAAGAATTGATCATCAATTTTCTGTCCCATTATGACGATCTATCAGTTATATCACAGCATTTAAAATAAAATTGTTACTGTAAACAATGGCATGGAAAAGGGGAAAGAGTACGTAGGGTGACTTTTACAATTGGTGTTGGTGTCATTGGTACTGTACATGTGTATAAATAAGAATGGGGAAAAATATCCCATGGGCTTTTAATTTTGTTATACTAAATCTTTATCTCAAAGTATCAATTTGTTAGACTCTGACAGACTGAGATGAAGCGTAACATTTCAATAGAGATAGGGGAATTCAAACTCGGTGGCCGCTCTTTACAACAAATATGTTATTACAAAAGCGTACTGTAAATTGTATTGAATTAAATTCAATGCAATACGAGATGGCCCATTCTTTGCTTACAGCTCTCTCTCTCTCTCTCACAGCACCATGAGAATGAAAACAAAGCCAACAGCAACAAAGACTGCTGGAAAGCACAACAGACTCGAGAAGGCGTAATAGCCAGTGGCCAATTTTGACAGCAATATGAACTGGAAACCACTCCGCATTAAATAAATACTTCAGACAAACATGGCTGATTTTTATAGGGAAGGTTCAAGCCGTACTGCAATAGAACACATCCCTTCCCTCTAAGTGCTTTCAGACGATGCCGCGGGTAGTCGTGGCAACGGGGGAGATTACTTACCTTTTCAGGGGCGTCCATTTTGAAGGCATTGGCGCAGATCAATTACATTAGGACACTCTAGGCCCCTTGCGTCACTAGAGCATTTTAACGCTATCATTCTTTGATAACACAAACTGTGACACCAATTCACTCAATCAATTTGCTTGTGTACATGTTCTCTGAATACACTGTGTCAACATGTACAATTCCAAATGCGACCATTATAATTGAAGGGAGAATATTTATAAAAGATTTCTTTCCTTTGCAATGATTTGTCATTTTCTGCAGTTTACCATTATAATGACTTTCATGACAAATGCTATGAAACAATTTGCATAAAGAGAAGATTTTGATATTTAAAGAACTAGCTTGTACTAATTGTGAATAAAATTTGATGGACTTTTCAATTTTTCACTTGTACCAAACAAATAATGATTAAAGAAAAAGAAAACCTAATAATTTTTTTTTACAATTAAATCCACATTGTTTAACTTTGGGTTTTATTACTAGAACCTGTGAATTCTTAATTTTTTCTATATAAATAATCATTTTGTAAAAATAATAATGTAAGAATAAAATATGTCCCTTATGAATTTCAATTTATTGTGAATATGCCTTTGGGGGATGTAAAAGATCTACACAGGTACCTGTACAAGGGAAAATTGAATAATTGTTAAAATATCCAATCAATAGTTGTAATTGATATGAAATCTCCAACAGGTTAGCATTGTTCAGCTTTATTCATCGTCTGCACTGTAAGCATGACCTTTGACCTCAATCAATGCCGAACAAAACAGGCCTGATAAGATCGCACAGATTCTGACTTCTTTATCGAATACAGAACACAATAGGCTTACATGTACACAGTTGTATAGAATACCGGTATGCATGATGTACTGTAGATAACCATAAATAAAGACATGTGTGCTACTTCAAGTCTACAGGTTTGTACATGTATGTGTAATCTAGCATTTTATTTTAGCTTTCTAAGAAATAGTCTGCGCTACATCTACATGCATGTATACATGTGGGACCATTACACTCTTTATGTACATGAGGTTTTTACACACATGTACTTCCTCCTCTCAGACAAGTCAATAGTTGCTAGGCAACCATCAACAATTAAATCATCATAATGAACCGATGCTGAATGGGTTACACAGACCCAATCTTCCCCCTGCAGACAGGATCCTACAGTAGCTTAGATTGCGTGTTGAAGAAGCTACACTGTACATGTATGTGGCATGCGCATGATCACCTGTTTTGTAACACACTGTATCAAGGACAGAGCGAGAGGGAAGACGGGTTGATATATTAATAACGGGTTGTAATGAAATTAGCATAAGTAGCTCAAGCAAGAAACAGAAGTCAGTAGCACTGATTTGATAAGGAGGTTGGTGTTCGGTCAGATACCTCCAGGGAGTAAATATTTACACTATGGTTTATGACTGACTAATTGGAAACAACCCCTGTATCAAAGTCATACTGACATGTTGTATGACAGATAAGTGACTTGATTTGCATTTCACTACACTACATGTCATTTCTTACATTGAAGTAGTGCTGTAAGTCAGACGCTATGTTCGTGTTCGGTTCGGTTCGGCAGAGTTCAGCAATTTTTCACCCGAACTTGGTTCGGTTCGGGGTTCGGTAATATAATAGCAAGCAGCGTTATAGCCACGGCGGTCGGCACTGGGCGGGCCGCCAAGCCTGCCGTGCACGACCAGCACGGAGGACCTCTGCACACTGCTTCCGACCAGTACGAATTTCACATTAAAAACTGCTCTAAACGTAATTATTTGTGAAGAAAAATGCTACTTACATTCGTATTTCCGTCTTGAATCGTGTTTTATTTTCAATTTTAAAAGAATCATGTTTTCAATTTGTCAATAAATGATATTTTTTAAAGATTTTCCGAGACGGTTGTTGTCTAATGTTAGAGTCATAAAAGCTGCAATCTTGAATAGAAATTCAGGCTCGTCAATAACTGTTTTGTATAAGTTTTTATTTTTAATAGGAAAAATATAAAATCCCTATTTTTCCTGAATAAATAAATACCATACTATAATATATATTTATTTTTTAAAATTTATATTGTAAAATTTGTCCGATATTGTTACAATTAAAATATTAATTTTTTGTTGAATGGGTTTGAGCTGAACATATTTTGATCACGCACATGTATACTTGTTTATGGCTTGCGATCGCGACGTAGCGTGGTCAGGATTTGGGATTTAAATGGCGCCAGTGAAGTCGCGCCCACCACTTGATAGGTATAAATCACAAAGGCGGAAAATGGGAAAAAAGTAAATATAAAATGAGCAATCATGACATGAAAATTAGGTACAAAATGACAAGTTTATTAGCTTGCAAAAACTTTTTATATTTTTCTGCCGAACATCCGAACCAGGCCTTTGCGTTCGGTTCGGTTCGGAAGTGCCATGTTCGGCGAACTTTTGTTCGGTTCGGCGGTTCGGCTACAGCACTACATTGAAGTCTACTTGCATAAATACTAATTGTGTATGTGTTCAATCAATAGAGACAAAGTAAATATTTCAGTGTTATAGACTCTTAATAAATTACAGTAGCCCTTCCCATTTCATTTATTATCATTATACGTACGTACATGTCATATACATGTATCATCATTATTTTTTATTATCATCATCACTATTTACATTACTATTATTACCATTGTTATCATTGCCATAGTTTTTGTTGTTACCGGTAATCATCATTATTATTATCATTATGAATTCTAAAGGATAATTGAGTCCGATTCACTTTCATTGTCAGATTAAACAGTGCATACGCAGGGGTGGTTTTGGGGGTTAACCCCCCCCCCCCCCCCCCCCCCCTGAACAAAATATTGGTCGGCATCATTTTCCAATTTCCCGGACAAAAACAAATAAAAATATGTGCTCTTTACCCCATTTTTAAACACTCACCCATTAGATTCTCTGATTTCAGCTTCAACCGAGGCCAGCTGTGCATACTGGTTTACATCAAAAATTCATTCTTGTTTAAAATCAGAACTAATGTGGGTGGTTGGTTGTCAATTGCAACTGAATGACCTTTTATAAGTAACCCTGTAAGTTGGGGCTTTGATCGGATCGGAAGATCAGAGCGTCACCCTTGCACCCGTGATCGGTATCGGCAAAAATAATTTGTATTGATCGGCGATTGGAAATTACTGTCCGATCTCACCTGATCAGCTCAAGATCGGCCTATCTTTAAGCAGAGTCAAGACATTGTACTGTACATGTACATTGTACGACTGATCAATTCATTTTAGGGGTGACAGGAGATTGGGGGGATATTTACTTTTTTTCCCACACCGGTAAAATGAATAGCCTTCATAATGACTAACACCACTGCTCCGCTCCACTTGGAAATCCTTCTTTGTGTTTATAAAGGAGGGGGGGGGGGGGCATCGAAGTGGTATGGACATGTAAACACCAACGCTACATGTTTCATACACCCTGTGTGGAGACATTTTGTCAAAATGAATGCCTTTATGACCCTACAAAAATTGACTTAAGTGGTTGAAGAGCTTGATAGATATATTTTTACTACCGTGATTCATAAAGTGTTATCCCAACAGTAGAGTATGTTTAATGATCTACTAGTTTGTGCCAAGAATTCCTGTAGTTTGCTTTTGAAGTCTTGAAAGAGAGAGAGAGAGAGCTGTGAGTTCCATTGATACATGACAGTTAAACCTGCTTTAGTGACCACCTGTCAACAACAAGCACATTTATTGTTTCCCTTGAAAATGGTTTCTCATTAAAACATGTACTAAAGGAACCTGTCTACAATGACCACTTTTTGTTTTTTCCTTGGGTGGTCACTATAGACAGGTTTGATAGGAGTATAAGTACATGTAAGCCCAGGGGAAAGAGCACATGGATATCACTCAGGTGCAGCAAAGTGGCATGCCATAGCCTTATCAAACGTGCAAAATTAAAAAAAATTGGTAACTAAATTAAAAGCCTGAAAACAGAGCGAATGGAAAATGACCGTCTGGGTTTAGAAAAGAAAGATGTCATCCCGTCTCTTTGATTACCAGATGAAATAACATGTTTTGCTCATGTATGTTTTTCCTTCTTCAATGAATAATACATTTCTCTCAAGGAGGATGAAAGCACAACAACTGATGCTGAATACTGATCATTCTGATAAATTTTCCCTTTAATTTTCCTTTCACTCAATCATTTATCATTTTATCCATTTCAAATTTTTAATAGAGAGACTAGGAATATTAAGCCTACACTGTAAGATTAAAACCTTTGGCTTTGATCCAACATTCCCACTTCCCTGTCTTTCTCCATAACCTACATGTAGCTATCTGAATTATATCTGCATGTACGCCTACAATATTCTCTTTGAGTCTTTGAGATTCTTGTTTCATTATGGCCTTTAACATGTATGCTCGGCCTTTTACATCATGTACACAGAGCTGCCAACCTTGTGCGACCAAAAAAAGGAATCATGATGGCAAAAAAAAGGAATTTCAAGCAAAAAAAAGGAATCCATAAAAACGAAACTTACAACCACACGCGACACACTTCCAATGCAGAAATGTTCATTCATCATGCTGTTTTTTCCATACAAGCAGGTAATTTTTTTGGTGGTTATTTTGGTATTATCGGCATTTCATTTTTTTTGAGAATATTTTTCTCTTCAAATATGTTTTAAAATTAGTTTTCTATTGAATTTGTGATCAAATCACCATTTTAGGGCAGTTGTTTGACGTGCGGTATGTAAAAAAAAAAAAAAAAAAAAAAAAAAATAATAAAAAAAAAAAAAAAAAAAAAATATTAAAAAACGTATTTTATGAAGAAAAAACGTAATACCGTAATTTGGAGGAAAAAACGGAGTAATTCCGGCAAAAACGGAATGGTTGGCAGCTCTGTGTACAGTGTTAGACAGAAATAACCATCTGATTTGGGTCATTTCTTTAATAAAACTGACATTTGTTGTCATTCCCCAATACAGATGGTACACCAGAGATCTCGTACCCTGGGGGTGGCTATGTGCATATTTTCGTCCACGACATTTTCTCCCCGATTTTCTTTATTTAGATCTTATTTACTGATTTCTAAATCAGATGTAAATTAGGTCGGTATGTCATTTGTCCTAATTACAGTTATCAAAATTTGATAACTTAATATTAAATGTATAATTTACAGACTTACTTATATGAATTATCCAATTTGTATCTCCGAACTGTGAAACAGTACGTTCATGCACTCGAAAATAGAGCTATATGACCCGGCGGCCGGTATATTTCCGGGTCAACCTACGCCAATGGCCAATTAGAGCACTCGTTTCGTGGGAGTTCGTTGGTCAAGCCGTACGTAGCTACGGTAGCTATTGGACGTTCGAAAAGAAAAAATGAATATTCATCAACTAAAACCAAGACGGATAATGTTGACGACGAGACTTTCTCGGATTAATCATTAATTTAGGATCTAAATGAGCAAGCTATCGTAAGTCAAATAAGCTATATATAAGTTATTTTTAATTTTTATTATAATTGCAGCAGTTATGAGGATGTAAAGAGTGAAAATCTCGTTGCATATCTCATTCATCGCGGTCCGGTCGAACCGAACCATTTGTTCTGTACAGTCCCGTACAGTCCCGATGGGACATACTTCAGTCTCTATAATCGGAGGTCTAGTGGAGCCAGACGTAGTCTCAGTGGAACAACCGACGATTAGAGAGACTGAAGTTTTCGGTCTAGTACAGTGTATGCTCTCTTTCTTTCGGAAAGATTTCCTTTTGGGACAGCCATCTAAAATTTACAGCATCCCGGTAACTTAGGGTTAGTGATAGGATTATAAGCAATAATAGTGAACAAATCTCAAATATCATTCATTATCACCCTATCACTAACCCTAAGGCCATGTAAAATTGATTTCATGTTGATCGTCCCCGCCCGCTTCCTTTTTGGGGGCCGCCTCCTATTTTTTGTTATTTGTTATTTATTTATTTATTTATTTTTTTTTTTTTTTGAATTTTTTTTTGAATTTTTTTTTTTTTGAAAGAAAAAAAACATGAAAAACACTGCTAAAATGGCTCTATTTCTGATTTAAAAAAAAAAAAATTGTCGGCGGCCATCTTGAAAAAAAATAGCCTCGACTGTCAGGGAAAATGTACCGAGCGGCCATTTTGAGCGGCCATTTTGAAATATCAAATATCAAATAACATGGTACACCCTCCTCCTCTTTTTCAAAAAATCCGGACGATCAACATGTAATCAATTTTACATGGCCTAATGGTTAGCATGTGAGCGCATGTGCAGGTTTTAGCGCTCACATGCTCATGCAGTAAATTTTAGGTGGCTGTCGACTGTCCCAAAAGGAAATCTTTCCTCTCTTTCTTTCTCTTTGCCCTGCCCCCTGTACCTTGGGAGTTACTTTCTAGTTTCATCAGCTCTAGACCCCCCCCCCCCCCCCCCCCTGGGCCTCTGTTCTCTCTCTCTCTCTCTCTCTCCCTGTCTCTCTCCCTCACCCATGACAGCTATTAATGACAAACGCTTTAGATCTACATGGTGGCAAAAAAAAAATCATCTGAGAATAAGCTTTTGAAACCCCAACAATTATCCAGTCAAATCATCACAAGGACCTTCCTGTGAGAATGGTATAACTTGACTTAGGTCAACAATCCAACATTCTCTTTCCTTCTCACTGTCATAAGTCATTCATCAACTTGCAAAAATACATAGATCTACAGGACAGGTAGTGATTGCAATTAAACAATTTGCACTTGCAGCTCACACTCCACCATTTTCATCCATGCTGCACTGACCAGCTGACCAGCTGACTGACTAAGTAGGGATGTTACAAAAAAATTAAATCTCAGAATTCAAGCTCCTGCTTTATGCCATTCGACAGAGCTTGATAAGACCTTTTATTTGATGCCTCATTCATCATAATAGCCCCAGTAATAAGAAAGTTATGCCAATTTAAAACGTCCGGAAATCATGTATTTAATTGCTTTGTTTTCCTTTGTTTTTAAACCAAAAGTTGTGATTTCAAATGTGACCGAAAGATTCTATTTCATGACATAAAATTACCCCAAAATGTATGTAAATACACAAAAAACGCTAATCGGGCCGTCATTTTTGCATGACATTTTCACATTCCTCATCCCAAAAAACATATTTCTAATCGTTAGATTTTGCTGAAATTTCACCAAAAGCAAATTCACATGTTAACCAATCGGTCTAGATACTTTTTTTCAAATCCTGTAGGTAGGATCAGGGTACAGAATGGCACTAAACACGGCTCTTGTGAAACAGTGCAGCAAAACAAACCGCCGAAAACATAAATCATAAAAAGTTTAGTATGAAATGAAAGATAACAATGTCATTCTTCTCATCCAATAGAAATCATGAAACAAAAATCTAATCAGCCCATCAAAAGATCACATTTACGTAGGCTATCCAAATTGGTCTCCAATAGTGCATAACAGCCCCATGGCAGAAACCTTCTTGGCGAAAGCACACACATTGTAACATACCTAGACTAAGTTCTAATTCCATAATATTATATTTTTTTATTATTAGGGTCTAGACTAGATCTACTAGACAGTAGACTATCCCCAAATAAAAGTTAAAACCACAAAGCATGAAAAACTAAATTCATCTCCATGGATATAATGATGAATGTTGGATGAATGATGGCACTGCTCTAGCTCTCTTCAGCTCCAGCTACATGCATGCGAAAGCTCTGTCTTTGCAACGGTTCGCGCAACACCCCTTCCCCTGACGTTTGGGCGGGGGCACAGGCTAGCGAATGAGTAAACCAGCCGCAGCTCTAGCACTGTCAATTAGTAGTCGCACTGCACTGCACTGCGCAGCAGAAGCCGAATTTTCAGTATTAATCAGAAGAATAACTAAAGATACTCACTCTTTATGATACATTTTTAGATTTCCTACGATATCCTGGTGATCAAAATCAAATTTCTGGACAAAGTCGTGAAATAAAAGCGAAAATCGTGTCAGACTTCAAGCTACTGGCTTCGAAACCTGTCAGTTCATTCGTCGCCCATTAGTAAATTGTGTACATAACAACGACTCTCATTGGCCAATGGCATCCACGTGACTAAAATTTATTTGTATGATTGGATCGTGATGAAACAGCGATAACGAGATAAGGCCATGTTCATACATCCGGGAATGTGTCTCCATTGGAATCGTGACGCTTTTAGTAAATGAGTCATTTAATTTGAACCTGCCATAGTTTCAGAACAAAATAATAGGCATTGTATTGGTATAAGATAAGCCCGTTAAGCATGAAATCAATGAAGGCCTATCATTAACATTGTGCCGGGTAATCTTATCATGTTCTGCAGAATTTACTCATGATGAGATCAATACCTGGACTGCAAAATAGAATTAAACTCCCCATACTCGTACATTTTTCACTGTTACACTTTGCTTAGTACTTTGCTGTAATTGTGCTCAATCTTTAACAAAATTGGAGTTTAGAGGAAGCTCGATGGCAAGGGGTTGATTGCCCCCCCCCCTTCCCATTCAATGGTTTTGCACCGGCGCCCGCCCCCCCCCCCCCCCACTCACACACATTGGTCCCCGTAATTCGATGATTTGCGTGTGTCTTTAAGGAATCACTCTAAAGGTAAAGTTTTAGTAATATATCTACTTCAAAATCCTTGGGGGGGGGGGGGGGGAGGGGGGCGACGAGATCCGCCCCATACCTTCTACAGGCGATAATTAATGCTTATTCGATTTCGGTGTACATGGTGAGGGATAGACCCAGGCCGTCTCGGAATTAAGAAATATAATGAATAGGTAGGCCTATATCCACTGGCGTACTGATGGGGCTCGAAAGTGGTTTATTTCTAAGTCGACACCAGTGATTTACAAAATGTTGCTGAAATGACATGACTTTCCGGGATTTTTTTCTCACTTTTTGGGGGGTAAATATTGTTTTGTTATGCGTTTGTTGGAAAATGACAAATCCCTAAATTTATAGTCAAAAAAATAAAATAAAGTGCCCCTTTTTACTTCGAATAAGCGCCCCTGTTTAATTGTAAAGAGGTGCCCGTTCCACAATCTTATAACCGCCTCTTACCAACTCTGATAAGAGCCCCTGCACCTCCCATAATTGCCCTATTCAAATCTGAGAGGTGCCCATTTAACTTAAAAAATTGCCCTTTTCTTTTGTAATAAATGGCCTTTTAAAAATCTTTGAGGAGTGCACCTTCTCACCTCTCATTAGTGCCCCTCTTTTTTTCTTTTTTTACACGTGCCCCCTTTTTTTCTTTCTACTAGTGCCCTTTATCCTTCTGAGAAATAACCCCTTAAAAAAACAAGAGCCACCTTCCCTTCTCATAAATGCCCCTACTCACACATTTGATACATACCTCTATTTAAATCTCGTAGGTGCCCCTTTTCCTGTCACAAGTGCCCTTATTCATCTCAGGTGAGTGCCCTTTTCAGGTACAAGAAGTGCCTCTTACCACCTTTGATGGTGGTGCCTATATTCACCTCTTTCAATATTGTCTCTTTTCAAATCTGAGAGGTGTCCTTCATATTTTCTTTTTACAAATGCCTCTTTTTATTCCTATAAGTGCCCCTTTTCATCCCCGATGAGTGCCTATATTCAATTTTGAGAGATGCCAAATTTAACTTTGTAATTAGTGCCCCATTTCATCTCTGATAAGTGCCCCTGTTATTTTGACACACCCCCATGTCCTTCCTATTTGATGCCATTTTCCTTCTGATAATTGCCCCTCATTCTCCTTTGTAATAAGTGCCCTTTTCCATTTGTATAAGTGTCTTTTTCATCTCTGATGAGTGCCCTATATCAGGTGTGAGAAGTGCCCCATTTTCACTTTGACACGTGCTCCTTTTCTTTTCTAATAAGTGTCATTTTGAACCTCTTTTTCCTTTCACCATAAAATGTGCTCATAATTGAATACAACTAAGAGCAGTTTTTCATTAATTTCGCTCGCATTTAAAGTTAATAAAATTATGTTTCATATTAATTATATCTTTTCGGTCTTTCATGATTATATTGTGCTTAAACCCCATCAGAGTTGTGTGTTTTTTTCTTCATAAGATGTAATTATTTGCACTGCGCGACCTCGCAAAGCTTAAAAAGTTTATTCGCTCGCTCGCAAATAATTCAGATCATCAAGCAGTATATGAGACTAAAAGGAAGAAAACATACCTTGAAATCATCCATGATAATGTAATTACAATGAAGGGATATATACCAATGTCTTAAAATGGCATATTTTCACTTTGAGGTTTCCCTTCGTAGATGCCCCTTTTTCCAGAAAGTGCCCCTTTTTGTTGTCCCCCCAACTTTGTAAGACGCTCCACCGCCCCTGGATAATGGAAGGGATATTAAATTATCATCTCATTGCTCAACGTGTGAAGAACATTAATTCAATCAATTAATTTCTTATAGTGGGTAGATGGCTAGATGCAAAGTCCTCTATCCTCATAATAATCAATATAACAAAAAAACAGTACGCCATAGCTAAAACGTAGTTTGTAGGCCCACATCTTGACCGTTATCGTCAATATCCGCCTTCCCCTTTCACAAACAAGTGCACAATATTCCACCTGGTGGTGATGCGGATTTTTTTTCTTCTGCCGCCCAAAAATGTATTGGGATAATTATTCCTATATTTAAGAATAAGGGAGAGAATACAAACCCTGATAATTATAGAGGCATTACTTTATTGAGTTGCTTAGGTAAGCTGTTTACATCAATTTTGAACTATAGGGTCACTCAGTTTTTTGAGGATGAGAGTTTGTTAGGAGAAGAGCAAGCTGGCTTCCGGTCCAACTATTCAATCACAGATAATGTATATGTTTTAAAATCTATTATTGATGTTTATTTAAAGAATTCTAAACGCCTTTATTGTGCATTCATTGACTATAAGAAAGCCTTTGATTTGGTTGACCGTGCAGCATTATGGGTTAAAATGTTTAGAATGGGAGTAAAAGGCAAGATTTTTAATGTTATAAGGAACATGTACAGGTGTGCTAAATCATGTGTTGCTAACGAGGGAGACATGTCCAGTTTATTTACATGCAATATTGGAATGCGTCAAGGTGAAAACCTCTCACCTCTCTTGTTTGCTATTTATTTGAACGATTTCCAACAATCTATAGGAAACTCGTACAAGGGCTTGGAATTTTTGAATACTATTATTAAAAATAAGTTGCCTTTTGATGGTATTGAAATATATAAGGAGTTATTTTCTTTGTTATATGCTGATGACACAATTATTCTAGCAGAAACTCCTGAAGAGTTGCAAAAAGCCCTAAATGCAGTGAAAGATTATTGTGATACTTGGCACTTAACTGTTAATGCCAGCAAAACAAAAATTGTTGTTTTTTCACGTGGGAAAGTTAGAAGAATTCCAGAATTTGTTTATGATGGTGGTGTACTGGAAGTTGTTTATGACTTTGTATATTTAGGATTGACGTTTAATTATAATGGTAACTTTAAAAAAGCAATTGCTAAACAGGTCACACAAGCTCGAAAGGCGATGTATAGTATGTTAGTAAAGGCAAAAAGGTTGCATTTATCTGTTGATACACAATGTCATTTATTTGATCACTTAGTTTTGCCAATTCTATTATATGGTGCTGAGGTCTGGGGCTATGAGTGTATAGATCAACTTGAAGTTTTCCAAAGAAAATTTTTAAGAACGATATTGTTTGTAAATAAGTGCACACCTGACTGCATGGTTTATGGTGAAACTGGACGTGGTAAAATACTCGATAAAATTAAGTGTAGGATGATTGGATATTGGGTTAGATTAGTTAAAGGGAAGCAATCAAAGTATTCATTGATTCTTTTTAAGTTTCTGTTGCAGTTGCAAAGTGAAGGACAAAGTTTAGTTAATATAAAGTCACAATGGGTCGAGTTTCTTGCAGACAGTTTTGACTATGCAGGACTTGGGAACGTCTGGCGAGCTCAAGGAGAAGGATACAGTGCTGCCTGGATTATGAATACTATGAAAACCAGGCTTTCTGACATGTCTATTCAGGAATGGAGCGCAGCTACCTGGTCAAATCGTATTTGCACGAACTATAGGATGTTTAAGAACGAGTTGGTTTATGAAAAATACCTGCAGATATTATGTCAGAAGGAAGCAATAACTTTAAGTAAATTTAGATGCAGAACACATAGATTACCAGTTAATAAAGGTAGATTTGATGCAAATGTAGTAGATGATTTGCAATGCCTAATCTGTACACCAACAGATATTGGTGATGAATTTCATTATATTTTTGTATGTCCATTCTTTCAAAATGAAAGAAAAATGTATTTACCAAATAACTTGTGTGGTAGTAGCTTAAGACCAAGTTCGTTGCACATGGATAAGGTTTTTAATACAGCTCACGCTTGCCAGCTAAAGAAATTAGCAAAATTTGTTAGAATCATTATGTCATATTTTTCAAAAGATTCAAGGGTAGATGGTAATACTGTAAATGATAGCTCACAAATAAGCAATGTTGTTAGGCACACTCGTAGCGGTAGGAGGGTGAATTGCCCAGTTCGCCTTGATTTGTAAATATGTTCATTTGTATTATCACATGTTTATCATTGTTCATATTATCACATGTTTATTATTGTTCATATTATTGTTCATATTATCACATGTTTATTATTGTTCATATTATCACATGTTTGTCTTTGTTTATATTATCTTATTATGTTTATCGATTTACATGTTATCACATGTTTATCATTGTTATACTATTGTTATATTGATACTATGTTGTAAATATGTTTGTACTCTCATACCCCGAGAGGGGGTCGATAGAGTCAATAAAATCTTACAAAATCTTACAGCCTGGTCATTTTCGTCAACAATTATTCGTAGAAGTGCTCTTGCAAAAGAGACTATGCCATTTGCTCATATAGATATATTATTATTACTATATTCATTTTTTATTGTTTTTTGTCAAACGATCGCTCAGTAGACGAATACAATTTGGGGAAGAAAGTGACCGTTAGCCTGCACATTGACTAAGCGTGACTAAGGAACACTAGATGGCGCTAGACTCATTGCTTCACAAAGCTGCTTTATAGTAAGAGATTCGATCATACAAAGTCAAAGAAGGATCGAGGGCTTGAGGCACAACTAACTTGGGACATTCGACATGCCATAGGTTTTGCAGTGGATGCACGTGAGAGTTTCGTCAAATTTGAATAATGATTTTGGAGGTTCAATGTTTATTCATGAGCAGTGACGTCAACAACTCGCCAATTTCCGTTTGTTTCGTTCCTTCGTGTCTCCTTAATTAGATCAAGATTAATTTCGTTTGGCGATTGGCTATTATCAAAATGCTTTATGTATTTTAGATCATGCATGAACATTTGTTTCATTCCCACAACCTCCTGCGATATGTCGACAAATATCTAGAAATGGTGGTTGTATGAATCGTGCAACTTTTAAGTTACTCAATTACAAACAATGAAACATTTTTCTTATAACTGAATGTCTATTATGACAGAAGTTTGTCAAGTAAACCTCAGTGAAGCAGAAAACCTTTAGGCGACCATCCACATCGACGTGGTACCATATAATACCAAAAAAAGTAAGTAAAGATCAATTTTGTGTGAAGATCTCTGAAATGATTGTGATGTGTTTGTTATGGCAGTCCAGGGGCTTTCTACATTAGGGACTTTTAGATTTGCGTGGACTAATACGTGTGACGTCCATTCAAGGCAGTGCATTAAAAGGACGTCGACCGTAGCAATCCCCATTGTCTTCGTGCGAATCTAAAAGTCCCTAATGTCACAATGTATTACTCCCTAGCTATCCCATCCCCTTTTCTTTTGTCTGATCCTGCTTGAATGAACCCTAATTTAAGTCGTCGACGGTAATATTTTTTAGAAACAATCAGAAGATTACGGTAGATTATCTCTTTTGAGCACCATAGCCTTCATTTACCATGTGAGTCAAAAAAAGTTTACACCTAGAAAATTGCTAAATATTTAAAAAATCACCTATGAACAGTAATATACATCTTATGAACGAGTGTTTTATCCCAAATCATTTGGTATCATTTTTGTGTGGTATGTATTCACGCTTGGATAAGAGGAGGCATTGTTTGTGAGAGTGCAAAAATCGTCTTGCGCCAAAGTGATGCCTATATGGTATGTTTTATGTTGGGATTAGCAGAGTGAGAGAATGAATTGAAGGTATCAAATGGAATGCATTGCATACGCTTTTTGCAGAAGCAAAATCACACACACACACATGCGCCCGCACAAATGTTCGTTGATATTTGATATTCGATATTGTGTGGCATGATTGATTTTGTTAGGGATGTTATTTGGATCTGCAAAGACCGAATTAAAACCCAAATCCCAATTGTTTTATTCAAACATCACATAAGCAACTTTGGCGCAAGTCGATTTTTGCACTCTCGCAAACAATGCCTCCTGTTCATCCAAGCGTGAACACATATGGCACAAAATGATTCGAGATAAAACACTTTTTCATAAGATGTATAATAATTTATTGTTCATAGATGATTTTTTTTAAAATAATAGGCAATTTTCTAGGTGTAAACTTTGTTTTTGACTCACACTGTAGATTCGTTTTTGCTCCACTAGTGTGGCATTATGCGATTCAGGTCCAGATTCAGCGTAGTTCGGATGTAGATTACATCTATTAAAAAAAGAAAAAAAGAAAAAAAAGGACATTAAAACAGTTATAAACTGATAACCAGTTCATGCATGTGGTACTAGCATGAACTTTACTAAGTTTTTTTTTGTCTTTTAATTGTAGATTCTATGGAAACAAGAAGCAGTTAATGACCACATAAGTGCACCAGAGAGCATCGGAGGCCCGTTTCATAAAACGTTTTATCTATAACAGATGCTAAATTTCTATGACAAATTTGCTCTCAGCCAATCAAATGCGAGGATTTCAGTAGCTTATAACAACTATCGTAACTTGTTATCGATAACCAGTTTGATGAAACAGGGCCCTGATCATCACACATTATGGTGTAGATCTAATCAGGTACAGAACACGTTAGCTGAACTCTGGCAAGGTAAGTTTGGATTAAAGAGAAGGTTGAGTTCTGAGAAGAGGTTCTCGCTACCCTAAATAGGTACGAAAATCTCGAAATTCGCGAGACGAGGTAATTTTCACTCTCTCGGGTCGTCACTACAACTTCCGGTATAGAGTCCCATCCCAAGTCACGGCCTTCATCCACCCCCATTTTTCAGGGTTCTTACGCTTGGAATCATGAGCCCAGCACTGTGCAGCCTCACAAAAGAAAACCATCGTCACTGATGTCAAAAGACGCAAAAAACAACGAATGAAATGTTCAAATAAACGTTGAAATATTTGCGAAAAAAAAACAAGACCGAGCAGACGACATATTCGGTGCATACGCTATCGCGCCTAGTAATATAGCGCCTGCACAGGAAGCTGTAATGTCGAAAAGCTATCCCATAATGCAATGCGCGTTTTCAGGATTTTCCCCGGATCTCGGCAGAATCGCTATTTGGGGTAGCGAGAATGAGCGTTATCATTCTTATTATGCAAGTGTGGAAGAACATCAGATAAGACATGTTCCCTGAAAAGCATGGCTCTTCAAATGCCTTCTTATTCTAAATATGTCATGTAACATCAGGGTAGGATTTTTACGCCACGTGTTCGTGTAGTCCCATATACATCTTTCTGTGTACAGTGTTTGTAACTTTACCAAGACTTGGCCAAATTTCTTATCATTTTGATGATTCCAGAACCTTGCATTCTTATATGCTTAATGATCAACCTTTTCTGTTCGATTCCACACCGTTTCTTTCACAATGCAATCGCATGACCGGAACTCAACTTTATCTTTAAGTTCGAAAATATTCAGGCTGTATAATCGACTAACTGGGCATGGACGAATACTCTAGAAGAACTCCCTTACAATCATCCTTTACCATTATCGTAGCTTGGGTTCAATAGTTGAGAGAGTGGTGGTGGAGATGGGGGGGGGGGGGGTGGCTATTAACAACAACGATGATGATGATGATGATGATGATGACGATGATGATAATAATGATAATAACAAAATAGTTGTAATAATCATAATTATAATAATAATAATATAAATAATAATAATAATTAAAACAAAAAATAATAATGATAGCAATAACAATAATGATAACAATAATGATAATTCTGCTTTTACTACTATTACTAATACAAATAAAAACGATATTGCTATTATTATTGTTATCATCAAAACAAAATCAATCGGAAAAAAGAATACAAATAAACAAATATCTTATCTATTTCAAGGCTTCTTTATTGATCTGTCTGCTGTATAGAATACAGATTGTTGCTCACAAGAATATATATTGTAAAATTTATCACAATGTACATGCATCATTATGCACTAAAGGGGATTTCTTTTGCAGCTCACACCTTTGGTTGACACATAAAACAATCACAAGCACATCATTCAAACTAATCATATGTGAGTTATCATTGCTATTTCTCATTGTAATTATAAATCATGATTTCTAGAGAAAAAATAAAGGCACTCATGAGGCCATTTTGGAATGTTTGATTTTAATGCACAATAAAGTCGTTTTTTGACATCAACATTAACCCTTTAAAGAGAAGGTTGAGTTCTGGGAAGAGGTGACAAATAATTTGTGAGCGTTATCATTCTTATTATGCAAGTGTGGAAGAACATCAGATAAGATATGTTCCCTGAAAAGCATGGCTCTTCAAATGCCTTCATATTCTAAATATGTCATGTAAGTGTAACATCGTAAAAATCCAGGGTAGGATTTTTACGCCACGTGTTCGTGTAGTCCCATATACATCTTTCTGTGTACAGTGTTTGAAACTTTACCAAGACTTGGCCAAATTTCTTATCATTTTGATGATTCCAGAACCTTGCAATACACACATTCGTATATGCTAGGTGATCAACCTTTTCTGGTCGATTCCACACCGTTTCTTTCACAATGCAATCGCATGACCAGAACTCAACTTCATCTTTCAGGACACGAATTATTTTTCGGGCTAAATTGATCACAAAAATGTTCTTCAAATTGGCAACAACAATGTTTTATCTTTCATTGCTACATTGATGTAGCAGTGTGTGAAAAATGTTTGCCCTTTTCTATATATTATATGTTCATCTTGCATATCTTTGGGGGCTCTGATTCGAAATTTATGGAGCCAAATTGACCACAAAATGTGGAAAGATTGTCATGAAAGGGTTATTTGAGAGGTATTGTGATACATAACTTTGAGTGCAGTACAACAATACTTTATATAATTTGTATCTTTATTTTTGTTGGCAGAAAATATGTATCTTTCTTCAATTTCAAAGCGGATATAACAGATATTCTCACAATTATTGTCTACAACACTTCTCCAACACCAATTCAAAACTAATGACAATACAGCAGACAACACTAGCAAGCATACTCAATTTTTTAAAGGAATCTTTGCTAGCTGTTCAACAGTGACAGTATAACAGCTTTCACATCCACGTTAAGTATCCAATCTAATCCTCAATATATTTAAAATAATGCTTTCCTTGCAGTAACAAAGTGTTGCACACACTGCTCCACACTATTGGGTCACGATGTACGCGCGCTTGGAATCCTGGGATTAAATAAATTGACTTTTGATTCTCAATACCACACAGCGCCCGGCAAACTATCGCAATTATTCTGAAAAATGGCAAGACTTAAAGGGCAAGTCCACTCCAAAAATAAATTACTTTCAATAGAACCAGAAAAATCAGACAAACCCATCAAAAATAACTAATAAGAAAGTTGTGAATTTTTAATTACATGAATAACTTTGAAAATCACTACAGAAATTGGCAACTCACTCATGAGTCTGTAACGTCATGTCCTCACTATCCACTAAATATTTCCTTTATATTGATAATATAAATTTCCTATTTCCCCCCTAAGAATCTTATTTCTTCACACCAGCATCCAAGTTAGATTGATAGTAATATGTTTGTGTGTGGATGCACTAATATAGAGTAATTTTTTCCCAGTTAAATCATGAAAAATGGGAATTTTGATAAATTATTCATATAAAAATCAATAATTATGAATATACAATATTCAGAAAATAGTATAAATTATTCAAAGTTCATACAAATTTGTGTGAAATGTCATGCAAGCATTATGATACAAATGATATAACCTGGGCAAAGGCATGGGGAAATCAAGTTTTGGGGGATTAAAAGGGAAATTAATGGGATGAAACTATATAAAGCAATCGACAAATAGTGAGGACATGACGTCACAAACTGATAACCAAATTGGCAATTTGTGTAGTGATTTCAATAGTTTTTTAGTTTGACAAACTTTTTCAAAAACTCATAACTTCGTTATTAGTTATCCGATTTGGCTCAAACATTTTTTGATTGGTTTGAGAAATGTATATTGACCATCAGTTTAAGTAATTTGAATGCTACACATGAACTATAATGCTAAAAGTACGCCGTCGCGATGTCAGAAAATCGTTTACAAGTTTTAGCAAGATGTTTTCTTTCACAGATATGGCAGAAACAAGTTTCTATTTAGCTTTGCAGTAGAACAACAGCACAGAGAGCATGTTCTTTCATCAGGGAAATAATACTTTTCCTTTGCTTGCTTGGAGGTTAAAGGGAACCTAGAGCAAGGGATTAATGCTTTCACTATTCTTCTTGTCACTTTATTGCACAGTAATGAATATTCATATATTCAAATTAAAACTAACATCCAATTCCAGAAGATTCAAACAATCATTTTTTGTATTAAATTTTCATTGTGGGTTTTGGGAATCTTTTTAAAAGACCAAATCTCTCATTCAGCTTATACATGTGTATTGTGTCTAGATCAAGCGACAGATTACTTAAATCGTCTTCTTGACGAATTCAATGTCTATTTTTTATTATCATTATTTTTTAAATATTGATTATAAAAGGTCTGTAAGGCCGATTTGTTGAGCTCGATCGTTTGCTGTCTCTAATCCAAACAAAGTTGGCAATTTTTCCGGTTAAAAAGGGGGAAAGAAGGATTGAACGATATCTATAAACTAAAACATGATATACACCTCACATACAACATTATTATGGATAAACAATGGGTGATCGAGAAATGGATGAAAGCCGAATAATTATACCAACTGCATGCAGTATTTGGCAAGTTTCGAATCGAGTGCTCGATGCGTGTACTTTCATTTTGTCCCCGCGGGTTTAGTTTCCCTTCTTTACGGAAATCATGCCCGTTTCCATGAAACAATTAGTATTCTTTTCCCTTTTGTTTCCTTTTTTTAAAACTTGTCTTTTCTACCAGTATCGTCTGTTGTTATATTATTACTGGACATGCAATGAGGAAGTGGTTATTTGATTAGTTGTTGACAACATGCAATGTTTAGAACACATCAGTGATACTTTTGCAATTTATTGTGGATCTTCTACCTAGCTGAATAGAAACCGAGTCTATATTTAATTATAACTGGTGATTTGTTAATTAAATACGTGTATATGTGGTGAACAGACCCCATGATTCTACTTGGGAGTAAGAAAATATCAAAATTGACTGATTGACATCATGAAGAATCTGGCGATCAAAGCGGCAGATCACCTAATTCGTCTCCGTAACGAATTCAATGTCTATTTTTTTTTTTTGGGGGGGGGGATTCAATCCCTATTAAGTTCTTTAAATATAACCAATTCCTTAATTGTACGAACCAAAGCACTGGTAACGTTTTGTAATATTTAACTTCTGTATAGTGCATAACGTGTTATTTCAATGTTATCATGCCATTTTCTCTTGGCCATTTTGGCATCTCAATAACGATGAATCGATTAAACAGATGTATGATTTATTTGTTGTATTTTCATTAAAATTATTCTTCCATCTGTATATATTACAGGGAACTGCAGTTTCATTGTAAATGTTAAGTTATTTTGCCATAAGGTTGCAAATTATAAGACTTACTTGGTTAAATTTGTAAATGTTTCTTTGTGGTCACAATATTGTTCAAATGAAACCATCAATTTGTCTATGTATTTCTTGAAGATGTCTAAGCACTCCTAAACAATCTAAGTTAGTTTTCTTTCTTTTTATGTGATTGGCCTATGTTTAGTAGCTTCACTTCAGGTGTCTCGTTTTATAAGTGTTTTCTAATGCTCCAGTACATTATGCTTCAGTTCGGTGAAATGCAATGACCTTTTTAACGAATGTCAGTTGCAAGAAAAGATTTCCACTGTTTTTAAAGGGATAGTTGAGTTCTGTTGCAGAGGGCGCTACACAAAATGATTTGTTGTGAGATAATGAAAAACAGAGTGTCAAATTTGAAAGAACATACAATTTAAATGACAAAATCATCTTTGTTTGATCAAAATCCGTTCAGAGACGACTGAAATATCAATAAATATAACGATTTCTAATATTTGTGTACCACCACAAATATTCCATCATTTAAAAAAGCCGTTGAAAAAACGAAATAGCGTCTTTTACGTTTGATTTCAGCTAATGCCGATGTTGGCTTTTTTGTCGGCTATTTCGTGTTGGTTATATTAAGCCCAACTATCCGGCTCATGTATTGTTATTATTAATTAATCAATTAATTAACGGTCACCGTATATTTTTGAAAGTGAAGCTGAATTGGTATGATCGGATTGGCTAAATTTCACACATTTTGGGGTCTTAAATGACCTTCATAGCAATTTTAGGTCATCAAAGGGCACTAGAAATGTCATAGATAAGAGCAATAACCATGCACTTTGAATGAAATTGCGGTCTGAAAACAGAACTCAACTATCCCTTTAAAACAATAAGGTTGTGAGAGATGAAATAACATGAATGCTTGTTTCGAGATTCTCTGGATACAAAATCTATGTATTAACCGGCCAATCTACTACGTATATATGGACTGTATTTAACCTATTGATTTCACTGGTTGAAACAAAATGTAAAGGTCGTATTTTCATTCAGGGTGGCTCAGAAAAAAAATGCTAGACCTGTGATCTGCAGTTTCAATGATATAATTGACACAGTGTCATTTTTTTTAAATTTTAGAGTAGAAACGTCTTATCCAAGTAAATTGTCAACATGATAAACAGTTTTAGGCTTAGACCAAATTGTAATTATGATTTCTTTCAAAATTATTGAAATTGCGTAGCACAGACTAACGTATAACCAAACATGCGATAATTTATCACACGTACTTTCTCAATAATCGAACCTTCGCTTTGTTAATTTTAAATATGACACGAGATATATAATATACCTGTATGCAAATAATCCTAATTGACTCTACTTTAGTGTACACATGTTTATATGCGATTTCGTGTAAATATATCGATCTAAACGTAAATCAGTCCGTAGCTTGGATTAGAATATTGTGAAATGTATAAAATGCCTAATTTCATTTTCGCACAAAATAAGATATGTTTATTGACATTTATTACATTAAAAAAAAAGAACACTTTAGGAAAAATTATAAATTCATCAAAAGTAACACCTTTAAGATGATAAGTACACTGCGTGCATGTATAATGCCACGTTATATGAAATGAAAATGTGTTGCGACAACAATCATATTATACGTGGATATTCAAGAGCTATATCAAGAATTTCAAAGAGTTTCAGGTGTAGGGAATGACAGAATAATCATATACATGTTTAATATTTTGAACGCAACTATGGAAATAGTTTTTTAGTATTAAATTTACAGTGCGTCCCAGAAAAAACGAAACCGAGAATTATCGATTTAAGAAAAACATAACTTAGTCACAAATATAATTTATTAATGACACATATTTGTAAAGTTTAGATCCTCCTCTTTCATTTGATGCAACTCATATGATGCATATTTCACGCATGAGTGATTAACAAATATTTGAAGAGAGGGTACCAAAAAGTCATTTGGCGGGCGGCTTCTAACTATAGCGCCGGTTGGAGAGGATGGGTCCTGACGTCCTGACGACGGATGGTCAACCTGTTCGAAACGTCGGGCCACTCCTACCACACATCCTCTCCAACCAGGGCCATAGTTCTCCTTGGAACTTTAAGCTAAGAAAGATAACCAACAGTCTTTTTCAAGACTACACCAACAGTCCTTTTCAGAACTACACACACCCAAGAAAGAAAGATTACCAAGAGTCCTTTTCACCGCACCCTTTCGAGACAACCGGCCTGTGGGGGTGTATCTGTCTTTTCTCGAATGTCTTCGTCAACGCAACACCCTTTCGATATACGCCGTACATATCTGTATCCAGCGGTTTTTAGGGTATTAATGAATCGTTTTCATTAACAAAATTATTTTAGGAAGTTTCCGTCTAATCTCAAAGTAAAGAGGGCCAATAAAAAAAAAAAAAAAAAAAAAAAAAATCGCCGTTAAACTGCAAGACGGCGTGTTACATTCAATATCACAATAAATAATACCTCTCCCCCCCCAAAAAAAAAAAACACCACACACATGGGTGGCCTTTCATCATTAAAAATTAATTGAGAACACTCACCTATATTAATCTGATCACCCAAACCTTGGTCAATGTGAAACTTTAATGTTTATTCATAATTATACTGGCTCTAACCTGTTCCATTTTCCAAATTTTTGAACGGGTTCAAGTTCGATAAAAAAGCAAGAAATTGTATCTTTACCGTATCATAGCCACACATTGTAACACATAGCTTCACATAGCGTTAATATTTGCTTTGTTCATGAGTAATTCAATTTTCAAAGGTTAGGATTCAGCGTCCTCCACGCATAGTAAGTAATTTAGTTATTTTGTATTGAGATACGTAATTAGGCGGCAAATATATGCTTCTTTACTACGAATTGTGCCATGAAACATGTAAAACATGGCCTGTTTCTCCTTCATTGGGCATGACGTCATTCCTCCTTGAAAATGTTTCTTTGTAGTTTCACGTGAATGCATGCCTCCTCGAAAGAGACGAACAGAACAAACGTTTCCAGGGAAGGAGGTTGTTCGAAAAATGCACTCGCTTTATATTTATCGAAATGTTGATGATTGACAAGGAATAGACAAATGAAAGAGGAGAGAGAGCAAGGCTAACAGTGGAATAGGAATGACAGATATTTGAATTACGATTTAGTTCACTGCACAGGACTTTGGATATTGTTGAAAACGATATAAATAACAACTGCACATTCCGAGAACCCCCCCCCCCCCCCCCCCCCAGTCGGGGTATATTATGCTTGTAACATGCAGAATGCAACGGGACTATCTGCTACAAAAGTAGAATACGAGCGTTAAAAGAGAAGAAGATTAGGATGTCTGGTAAACTGGTGCTTCTTCAAGTATGAAGGACATAATTCAACGGCTTCACGAGGAAGGATTGGGTAACATCAAGAGCGTCACAAATCTGCTCAAAAAGGGTTATAACATAATAAACCGGACATACAAAGATGAAAACAAACGTTTACATAATGCAGTGCAAAAAGACCATAGAACTGTCATTGAGTACCCCATAACCCAAGTTGATGAGATAGAGAAGGGAGATAATGACGATTGGGCTGCATTACACATGGCTGCTCAGAATGGTCATCTTGACACCACTCAATATCTGATCAGTCGAGGAGCTGAGGTAAACAAGGGAAGGAACGACGGTAGGACTGCATTACACAGTGCGGCTCTTAATGGTCATCTTGATATCACCAAATATCTGATCAATCGAGGAGCTGATGTGAACCAGGGAAACAATGACGGTGTGACTGCATTACACATGGCTGCTCAGAATGGTCATCTTGATATCACCCAATATCTGATCAGTCAAGGAGCTGTGGTGAACCAGGGAGACAATGACGGTAGGACTGCATTACACAGTGCTGTTCTAAATGGTCATCTTGATATCACCCAATATCTGATCAGTCAAGGAGCTGGGGTAAATAGGGGAGAGGATGACGGTTGGACTGCATTACACAGTGCTGCTCTAAATGGTCATCTTGATATCACCCAATATCTGATCAGTCAAGGAGCTGGGGTAAATAGGGGAGAGGATGACGGTTGGACTGCATTACACATGGCTGCTCAGAATGGTCATCTTGATATCACCCAATATCTGATCAGTCGAGGAGCTGAGGTGAACAAGGGAAGGAACGACGGTAGAACTGCATTACACAGTGCTGTTCTAAATGGTCATCTTGATATCACCCAATATCTGATCAGTCAAGGAGCTGGGGTAAATAGGGGAGAGGATGACGGTTGGACTGCATTACACATGGCTGCTCAGAATGGTCATCTTGATACCATCCAATATCTGATCAGTCAAGGAGCTGTGGTGAACCAGGGAGACAATGACGGTGTGACTGCATTGTATAGGGCTGCTCAAAATGGTCATCTTGATATCACCCAATATCTGATCAGTCGAGGAGCTGAGGTGAACAAGGGAAGTAACGACGGTAGGACTGCATTACACAGTGCTGTTCTAAGTGGTCATCTTGATATCACCCAATATCTGATCAGTCAAGGAGCTGGGGTAAATAGGGGAGAGGATGACGGTTGGACTGCATTACACATGGCTGCTCAGAATGGTCATCTTGATATCACCCAATATCTGATCAGTCGAGGAGCTGAGGTGAACAAGGGAAAGGGTGACGGTGTGACTGCATTACACAGTGCTGCTCTAAATGGTCATCTTGATGTCACCCAATATCTGATCAGTCAAGGAGCTGAGGTGAACAAGGGAACGGATGACGGTGCGACTGCATTGCATAGGGCTGCTCAAAATGGTCATCTTGATATCACCCAATATCTGATCAGTCGAGGAGCTGAGGTGAACAAGGGAAGTAACGACGGTAGGACTGCATTACACAGTGCTGTTCTAAGTGGTCATCTTGATATCACCCAATATCTGATCAGTCAAGGAGCTGGGGTAAATAGGGGAGAGGATGACGGTTGGACTGCATTACACATGGCTGCTCAGAATGGTCATCTTGATATCACCCAATATCTGATCAGTCGAGGAGCTGAGGTGAACAAGGGAAAGGGTGACGGTGTGACTGCATTACACAGTGCTGCTCAGAATGGTCATCTTGATATCACCCAATATCTGATCAGTCAAGGAGCTGGGGTAAATAGGGGAGAGGATGACGGTGTGACTGCATTACACATGGCTGCTCAGAATGGTCATCTTGATATCACCCAATATCTGATCAGTCGAGGAGCTGTGGTGAACAAGGGAAGGAACGACGGTAGGACTGCATTACACAGTGCTGTTCTAAATGGTCATCTTGATATCACCCAATATCTGATCAGTCAAGGAGCTGGGGTAAATAGGGGAGAGGATGACGGTTGGACTGCATTACACATGGCTGCTCAGAATGGTAATCTTGATACCATCCAATATCTGATCAGTCAAGGAGCTGAGGTGAACAAGGGAAAGGGTGACGGTGTGACTGCATTACACAGTGCTGCTCTAAATGGTCATCTTGATGTCACCCAATATCTGATCAGTCAAGGAGCTGAGGTGAACAAGGGAACGGATGACGGTGTGACTGCATTGTATAGGGCTGCTCAAAATGGTCATCTTGATATCACCCAATATCTGATCAGTCGAGGAGCTGAGGTGAACAAGGGAAGTAACGACGGTAGGACTGCATTACACAGTGCTGTTCTAAATGGTCATCTTGATATCACCCAATATCTGATCAGTCAAGGAGCTGGGGTAAATAGGGGAGAGGATGACGGTTGGACTGCATTACACGTGGCTGCTCAGAATGGTCATCTTGATGTTACCAAATATCTGATCAGCCAAGGAGCTGGGGTAAACAAGGAAAAGGATGACGTTGTGACTGCATTGCACAGGGCTGCTCAAAATGGTCATCTTGATGTCACCCAATATCTGATCAATCAAGGAGCTGAGGTGAACAAGGGAACAGATGACGGTGTGACTGCATTGCATAGGGCTGCTCAAAATGGTCATCTTGATGTCACCCAATATCTGATCAGTCAAGGAGCTGAGGTGAACAAGGGAACGGATGACGGTGTGACTGCATTGCATAGGGCTGCTCAAAATGGTCATCTTGATGTCACCCAATATCTGATCAGTCAAGGAGCTGAGGTGAACAAGGGAACGGATGACGGTGTGACTCCTCTACACAATGCTGTTCAGAATGGGAACCTTGATGTCGTTAAAGTCCTTCTGGATGGAGGAGCACTTTCTGACACGGGAGACATGAAGGGGCAAACATCTTTAGAATTGTCTTCATTCCTCGGGCACCAAAGGATCGCTGATCTATTCATCCACCGTTCCCAGGTAAAAATAATTCAAAAAATGCTTCAATGTCCAATTCATCTATCTTGATGTATTCAATACATGTATGTAAATTAACAAGTACTGACATTCATCTCATTTAATATTAGGCATAGGCTACCTATCTTCTTTTTTTTTTAAGTCTTGGCCAACTCGATTTTGTATCACCAATAAAAACCATACGTACTTAAAACACCAGTTAGACTACAATGCTGTTTTGTATGTACTTTATAGATGAGTTACAACGTTTAAGTTTTCATGCTGCGTATTTTCTTTATCCAGCTCGCCCAAAATGATTTAACTGATATCCACCTTGCCATACAACACGGTCACACGTCCATCATTGAGAAGTTAGTTTCTGAGGGAGCTGATCTCAATGTCCAGTCAACTGACGGCCAGACGTGTCTGCATGAAGCCATTAAACTCTGCTATAAGAGCGTGAACATTGTGCAAAAAACTGACACTCTTAGAAAGGTGAGTCATATACCCAAAGAACTGAAATAATTGGTAGAACGCTCATATCTATTCACATACTCATATCTACGTGTGGCCGTCAAACGCGCTGGGGATACGCTCGAGTGCACATGCCGCCATATTGCTTAGTCCTCTGTCTTTTCAGGTATCAAACCCCAGTTGACCACGCTCATATTGACACAGTTCAATTCTATTTCGACCTTTTCTGTATGCCATCATCTTAGATTCACTTTCAATTTTGAAGTCTGCTGTCATGTTTCAATTAATGGCGTGTGTTATCTTATAGCATACGAGATACAAAAGGCAGAATTGTAGTTTTGTTTCAAGACCAGAATTTAAAAAAAAACATTTTTATTTTTTAAACATCCTCTTTTAAGCTTTTTTTTTTAGTGGAAAATTATTCATTTGTTTACATAAAAAACAGTTCAATGATAAGAAATATTATATTGACTGCTATGAGAGGCATTGCTGTTTCTGTAGGCTCAAAGTGCCCGCGGCGCGCTGAGGGGTCATGGCAGGATGCAACGTCCCCGAGAACCAGTATAAAAACAGACATGTCTCGAATATAAAAGCAGTCCAACTACCTTTTATATACCGAATTTATAAAAAAAAATACACAGAATTCTTAAATCTGTGACATTGTCTGTTAATCTTCGTTAGAAAGTTGCTTGAATGTTACGATCATTCGGGAATCGCACACACTAAAGGCCCTTTTACACTTTCACGGATCGCATCACGGATCATCCCGGATCGTCGCTCCGGGATCATCCGTGTTATCTCCGGCATTACCGTGTATACACCGGGGAGGCATCCGGCGTGATCCTTGGCGTACCGGCATATCCGGGGAAAAAATAAGCTTGCTTAATTTTTCATCCCGGAGTTCACGGATGAAACAATCCGTCCTCTTCCCTGAAGGCACCGTGTACCTCCGTGTAGCCGCCGAATACATCCGGGACTGTCCGTGTAGACACCGGGAGGTCCGTATTAACACCGGTTTCATCCGGGTTTGAAATTCCGTATATCAAATGAGCGCCTACAAGCTCAAGTCACCCGTCAACATTCCGGAGATATCCCAATAGACAACGTACACCTCCGTGTAAGGACCGTAAAAGTACCCAGTAGCCTCTGTGCTCTTCCTTGAAATCCGTGTTAGCTCCGTATGCGTTTCCGGCGTGGTACGCGTTGCTACCTTGTCTGTCCGTGGAGACACCGTACTTGCCCGTGTATACACCCAGTTCGGAACGTATCCACACCGGCATCGAGAAGAAATCGTGGTGTCGCACGCCGGAACACTCCGGATTAAGATCCGGGATGATCCGTGATGCAATCCGTGAAAGTGTAAAAGGGCCTTAAGCGACCAAATTGCACACACATTGTATGTATCCGAGCTCGCACACACTTTTTACACGTGAACCTATGGGGATCTCAGCAACATTTAACGTTTCCGCCCCCTTTGGGCATATTATAAAAATCTATTGACCGTTAGGCGGGTATGGCTAAAATTACGACTCCAATATCGACCAATCAGATGGCTAGATTTCTAAAGAGAGGTTTATCGATAAGAATATGTTTTAAAACGATTAAACGGATATGAAAATATTAAGATCACAATAACGACATTTTACTAAACAATTGTAGGAATTACGTCGTTTGAAAATACGCGGATTACAATATTTTGAATTGATTGAATTCACCCAACAGAGAGGGAAAAATGGAGAGAGAGAGAAAAAAAGGGATATGTTAAGAAGTAGAGATAGAGAGATGGAAAAAAATTATAGATTATAGATAGAAGGGGTTAAAGAGAGAAGACAACGGGAAATAAAAGAAGAGGCAAATGAGAAAGAAGGAGGGAAATATGAATTAAAAGAAAGGGAGAGAGAATGGATAGAGTAGTAGGAGAGACTAATAATATCTATAATAATAACTTTGATTTCGAACACGTATGAGCCTTTTACGTATTTTGTTAGTATTTTGTGGTCATACCCCATTAACACCAATGAGATTGACAGCAGACCGACGAGAGTCTACACAATAAACTAACTTTACGGCCATATATCGGTCAGTTCTGGAGTCAACAAAGAGTCGTTTTGGCGGAGTCACTGACTTATACTGCTCTTCTAGGTTATACGTGACTCCAAGAATCTGATAATCGTGATTGGCCCGAGAAATATGTATGTTAGTGTTTGGGCGAATGTTTGTGTGTGTTGGGAAATTTACAACGAAAATAGTGATTTCCACTGCTGTGATTCCAAGAGGCAGCGTTAAACTATGCGTATGATGCTTATCCAACCTGACTATTGATGGACGATGCTGTTCTAATAAAAGAAAAGTATATATGTTTGTATGTTTCAGATCTCTGATGAGTATTACAAGGGCGAACTATCTCCTGAGAAGGCCTTGGTGTTTTATCTCCTAGAGAATGGAGCCAGGTTAGATGTGAAGGATGAGACAGGCAAGCTACCGATCCAGTATGCCAAGGACGAAGTGATCAAACAAATGATTTTGTCTAGGTGATACTTTCAGGTCTAAGAAAATGACATTGTCCCATTCAGCCATTTTACTGTGAGACCAGGGATTTATCAAAACGCAAATAAATAATTCGTATTTCTATTTTGCTCCTTTGAAATTAGGTAACGGAATGACATATTCAAAATGGAAAAGTCCACTAAGTGTTATTGTAAATCTTAAAAGTTGATCATATCGTGTATGTGTTGTTCGGACAATAAAATAAAAATGTACATTATGCGACAAATGTGACGATTTGGAATACATATCATCACAATCATCATCATCATTATTATCATAATTATAAGTATTATTGTTATTAGAACTATCATTTAATCAGTTAAGTAGCAGCTACATGTGAGCAACAACTGAATTGAATTTGATTCATGGTAATGTGTTTATCTGAAACGGAGTCTTGGGTTTCCTCAAATTGAAAGATGATTCGCTAGACGTTAATATTTACAATATACATGACCTTCAACGTAATTCAATTTTCAGTTAACAATTAACTTAGTTTTGTCATCATTGAAGTATGTGAAAAATTGACTTGTCCCGATGTATGTTTCTTGAGAATATGACATAATAAAGCTTACATGTACTAAGTATTCAACAAAATGCCCTAATTCAACCAGTTCACTTTTCATTATAAGTAACGAAAAAAATACCAAATACATCAAATTTAGAAGGGATTTGAATAACCTAATCGTTAACTGTATAATGTTTGTTTATTTGTATATTTTTCAACAGAGGAACTACGGATGCCGAGAAGAACGATTATGACAATCTTCCGGAAAAGGCGCAAAATGATGGAACAGACATTGTAGAGCCAATAGACCACGCCTTAGGTGAGATACGTCGGTTTTATGCGTCTGAGGCAGGTGAATATCTTTATGCCAGAACACATAGGTATATTCACCTCCAAAGTAAGAATTTGTTGATTCACTTTATTTTGATAAAGATATGAGGTCACAGGCAGATGACTGTAAACCAAGTATGAAAACCTACCAAACTTTGCTCAAGTGTCCTTTATAAATAATCGTTCATGTATATCATCGTTTATGTGAGGTTATGTTCTATGGTAGTATGGTCAGCAGTGATGATAATGATCCAGATTATAAAAAAAGAATAAATATGTTATAAATGATATGGGATTTTCTTCACTGTTTGGTTTGTGTCAAATAACTCGAGTCCTTGATATTATATTTTCCCCATTTCCAAATAGCAGGTGGGTTGCCAGGACTAGATTTCCCTCGGAAAATAGAAGCAGCGCAAGGGCCCTCAGGAGAACAGACCATGACACATAAGCCTATATCAACCATTGACCAACCTCTTCTAGATGACAAGTCTTCCAAGAACCAAGGTAATGTGGCGAGTGGAGGTAACACAATTGTCGGCTTATTGAAATAAAATATGCGTTGCCATTCAATGAAACAGTTTTCGTTAGAGAACTCCAAGCAAGTACGTACACATGGCACTGTATCATCAAAACGCGTTGTAATGGTGAGAGTATGATCGTGTTTTTTTAATTTGGTCGAAGATAAATATGAAAACAGGACAAATAGAAGATGTGTTGTTGACTTAATTTGTACCCTGGCCTTAACTGAGCCATCAGCATATAATGTTCTGCTCCTTTACCTAATTAAGATTATATATTATTTCGTCGTCAAGAAATGGGCCCATTACCCTCGGAAAAGATTCAAGACAAAAGTTTCAGAATTACATTGCACGGAGATGGAATTAACAACTTTTGTTAGTTACTAAGTGGCTTTAGACCAAGAAATTACGCGTTCCCCCTCAAAATATTAGGTAACCTGCATACAAGCATTATGCAAACATTCAACATCCGCCATGAGGTCTAAAAGTTTTTTTTGCCAGGTCCATAATTATATTATTTGTATTCCTTTATTGCAACAAAAAGTTGTATTTCAAATACAAATACAACCACGAACAGATACATAACACTGGTACCAAATAATGAACGCAAAGTAGCCGTACAGTATGATACATGAATTATATGAATATCAATGTAAACTCATGATACAATATTGCAAATGATTGGGGCACACTTACGAACTCACCGCACCTTCATTTTGTTTAGGTGTGCGCATATGGGTGAGTTTGGTCGGAGGATGAAGATTTAATGAGTAGGATAATAGTGACGATGATGATTATGATAACAGTGATGCTGGTACCTCAGTCACAACGGACGAGACCGATACCAGACCGATGACAAACCGAACAAACGATGACATTACACTCAATGGCTAAACATAGGTCAGCTTGGAGTCGGTCTTTTGAAAGGTCTGCCGGTGTGACTGAGGTATGATGGTGGTAGTGGTAATGATGTTGACGGGTGTTGGTGATGATGAAGATGATGATAATGATGATGTGGCAATGATTGACGATGGTGATGATTTTTGTGATGATGGTGATGGTGATAATCGTACAAATTTTGAAACCATGTTGGTCAAGTAGTTTACACAATCTTTTACAGGTGAGAAAATTAACAAACTTGTACATCCTACCAACATTTGCTTTTCAGTTGGCAAGAAAGTCCACTGGGATTTTTTGACAGACAGTCCTCAAGAACTTAGCATTCAAGACAATGAAGTAGTAATATCATGCGGCATCAGATTCTCACCTTCTGGAGCCAAGCTCAGCGAAACTATCAAGGTTACATTGGACCATAATGCACATTTCAACAATCCAAGACGTGCAGAGATCGTCTTCTACACCCGCAACAAAGGTCTGGGGCAACTATAAATTGTTCCGATCTTTATTTCTTCAAAGTTATACTAGGCATTTGGTTTGGGTACAATTGAGTACCAGGTTAGGACTGCTTGATATTGTTAGGGTCAGGTGTTGTGTTAACTCCATTGTTACAGTTAAGGATTCGTGTATTGAAGGAAATTGAAGCGGAGCAATTGTCGCAGGAACAAGTATCATATTCAATTTACCGCAGCTCAAATGCCTTTTTCATGTAACAGACAAACAATTTTGACATACAAATATAACAATGAATATAAGTAAAATGAGTAGAATACATGTTATCTTCAGGTTCCTCTTTTTATTTTATTTTTTGTTTAATAAGCGAGTTCGTAATTAGGATTTGCGCATGTACAGATAAAGGTCATTCGTACCAAAATTGTAAAACCATCGAGACGAATACTCGTATCGTGCTCATGAAAGTTATGTAATTAGTATTCATTTATGTACCGACAGCACATTTATCTGATACACAGGTGGAAGTATTCTTCTCAAGAGGGCAAACAAAAGGTATTCATGAAGCCCCTCCATCACTTCGACAGTGCTTATTCTAAAATGCACAAGTGGGACGTATACATAGTGTAAAAGATCTGTGGATATTTGGGGGTCATGTGGTCCGGAGCTATTTACGAACTGGCTTATTCAGTAAACTTAGTTATAACTTATTCATGGACCAGAAGATGATCTTATGGGAACATGGGGCATATGCTCCTATCCTCACCCCTCTCCTCCCCCCAGAACAATAAAAGGGGGAATAGGAAGAAGAAAAGTAATTGGCTGATGACCTTTGTTCAACTACATAGTGAAAGTTGATGCATACTTAGCTATATGCTGTCTCTCAATAATTTGTTGGATTATATATCTTTAAATGTAAATAGCTTCACCATTAATATAACATTTGTCCCCCCAAAATCCAGTTATATACAAGTCTCTTGTAGACCGAATATTTATGTTATAATTCTCGTTGTTATAGACTCAACAACTTTCGTGAGAATTCCCGCATCCACTGACGGTTGTCCACGTTGTGACGTCAGATCAAAGGACTTGGATTTCTACGTGGATCATTTCAGTGATTGGTGGATTGTGGCCTTAATCAAACGGTACTTCGTCGGAAAGAGGGTCGAGTGCACGCCATATATACGACCACCTGTCACGAAGGGGTTCACGCACTTAGTGCTACTCTGCATATATGACGATCTCTCGGATGTTATTGAGGTGAGACAGAGATAAGGGCGCTGGGGGCGGGGGGGGGGGATGATGGGTGGTGTGTCGGAGCATATATTTCAGCAAGTGAGTCGAAAATATAACAACATGTCATTCAAGAGGGTCCTCAAATGTCAGCATTTTCTGCCAGATATTTTACACAATTTAAAGGTAATACAAACTTTTTGGAAATTTTGAAAATTGGGTGGACAGTGATTCTTTACAATTTTGATATATTCGGACACCCCTGTGGATGTATTATAAGCACTAGAAAATTTAGCCCCTAAAACACTTCTGCTTTCAAGAAAAGTTGAATATAAAAATTTACCGTTGCTCCCGGTAAATTTTGATAAATTTCAAATAGCGCCTACGGCCGTAAAATGGTAGCTGCAACCATGACAATCTCAGAATATGTAGTTGTGCTTTATAATTTCCCAACAGGAATAGCTAATCGGTCAATTTTAGTCAAGAAACATAGTTTTATAGCGTAATTAATATCTTGACCTTAAGAGGGAGCTATACAACACAAAGAGTTTATAATTTACAATTTTATAACATTATACTCGATTTCGACCGCGACAACAATCACTGAATATTGTAGGATCGCATATGCTTCCAATATGTTAATTTGAACCATATTCATGACCCCATACTAAAACTTTGTATTACCTTTAAGGCAAAAACGAAACAAAGAATTATAATTCCCCCTAAAGTTCTCTCTATAAAAAACAAGGAAGTTAACATATTTCTTGCTATGTTATGATTTTATGATGTCACTGAATTAGTTGCTGGGGGGGGGGGGCATTTGCCTTTTGTAATACTTAATATGTATTTTATATCCTAGAAATGTAAACAGAAAAATATATATTTGTTTATACCTATATATATATATATATATATATATATATAAATATATTTAGCTTTTTCTCTTTCTTTATATATACATATATCTATATATATATAAAGAAAGAGATTGAGGGGGAGGGTGGGAAGTCTTCTTTACCATAAATTATGTTTTGCTCCAATAGAAAACAAACAAGAATATGAAGGAGTACAGAATGCTTTATCCGCCCCAGCAAATGTTCGTAGAATGGAGGTGTGGTGATGTCAATATCGCGTTGTTCGATGGCTCAATGGAAACAGGAAGGAAAATTGGCAAAAAGGTATGTTCTGTATTTCAAAGCTAGGATTATCAAAGAAAATAGGCCATTTTTGTAATGTCATGAAATTCAATGCAGAAGCCTAATGTTTGTCCATATACCAACCAACAATTGAAGTATGCAATTCGCATTCTGACTACTGAAATATTATTATTCGTAACATGTGGATGAAATAATTTATAACGAGGCACTTATCAAAGGTACGTGAATCGAATTTAATGAATTAGGAAAATGGTCAATTGTAAGGATTTTATTGCATTGACGACTTTCGTCAATGACTTGTCTTCGTTCGCGTTCTGATTTGTTATTGCATTGACGACTCTTCGTCAATTTCTTGTTTCCGGTCTGAATTCTTATTCTTGTTCTTCGTCGTCTTCTTCTTCTTGATCTTATGCCAAAAATCCCTTTCGCTTTGCACGCAGTGCTTGTTGTTCCTATCTAGGTCTTTTTCTCTGGCCCGATTCCTTATAAATTTCGTAGGCGTACTCTCTGAAATCTAATCTATAAAGTCATTTAAATCTTAGTTTTTCGAAATCACTCATGCGTAACCGTCCAGGCGCCATTTTGTCAATTTCTGGTCCATTGTAAGGCCTTTCTTTTTTCCTTCCTATCTCCACTTTCCTAGATCCTACAGACTTCTAACAAATTCATTTAGATAGTCAAAGAGACGTTCTTCTTTAATCTGCGAGGCATAAGCTGCTTTTAAAATGCCATCTTCGTACTCGAAATTCAAATCCGAAATCGAATCTTTAAGAATCTTCTTAAAAAAGACTAACACCTAAAACCCGTCAATTGCCATAACTTTCTCATATCAATTCATTTTTTTCTCAAATTCGTACAGTATTTTCATCTTATCATTGCACATAGCCATCTATAATTTTACGCACATGTAGTTACGCATAACAAAAATAGCGTCCTCTTTAGTTAAAATAATACATGTAGCTTTCTTTCTGTGGCCGTAGCTCCATCGTGTTTGGCCACACCCGTACTTTTGTTGATTTAGATATTTCAAGATTTGCCCTTTCCAGCTAAGTACAAAAATATATACCCTTTCACTCACCGTCTTTGAGATAATTGCCCTCCAAATTTGCAGTGATTTGTCAAGAAAATTGCAAAATAACTTCAACTTGTTATAAAATGGCGATCTTTACGATCCTACGTCAATGAAACTCAGCAGACAAATATGTATCCATACCCTTGACAACTGTCTGCCAAATATGTTATAATTTGATGACGTCATCGTAAAGTAAAGGCCAAATGTTTTTTTACTATGCAATACATAACAACCCGTTAATAATGCTTGCAATACATTACGTGTAAAGCAATGGTGTCAAACTGACCGCAATGAACTGCCTTTTCAAATGATACCAAATACGGTATCATGTTTTTTTTAAAATTAGATGTGGAAATAAAACTTGTACTTGAACTTGAACTATCTCTTTTCACCTTCTTATTTTTCCTCTAATACCTAGTCATGAGTATGTGATTTATATAACATTTAACAATATTCTTGTTTCATTTAGAGTGTGTGGTAATGTTTTAACCGACAGATTTACTTGAATTTCTTCTTCTTTTAAAATAGATACTAGGTACAAGGGAAATGAACCTCGTTAAAAGTAAACAATTCTCCTTTGAAGTGAAGCCACTCGAGTCGGGGGCAAGCCAAAGGTTTCTCGAATTCACCTTGGATCAAACAGAGTCTACCTTTAACCCTACCCCGATTCATTTCGACTTGAAATATGATGGTATGTATGATGGAGGGACCACAATTAAGCTACACACTTTGATCTAAAAGTCTAAAAAGACTAATAATTACGTGTTGACTTCTAAGAAAAATTACGACCGACAAATGTGCATAATGTACGTGTTTCATTTGAAGTAGCTTTTGATCCGTTTAAAATTCCGCATGAGCCTTCGCGTAAAACCCATGATGAATGACTGGATACTGACTATGATGAACAAGGCATAACAAGTATACAAAAGCAAATTTCATTGAGGTACAGGGTATTTCAAACATTATCATAAAAGGATAAATTTATTCAAAGTTCAAGATGTATGTGTCATGTGACAGATTTTACTTCTTCAACAGTTAATACTCTCCTATTCGATATCACTACACAAGTATAGAAGATATCTCTACATGAGTGTTTCTTAAATGGAGTAGTGCAATTTTAAACAGGATATAGCTATTCATATATTTCTACAGTACATGAGGCATTGGGAAGAGTGCAGTATCTCAATTTCTCCAATAATAGAAGAAGAAAAAAGAGTTTCTATAAAAGAGTAACAATTATCAATAATAGTCTTTTAAGTTCTATGCAACAATTGTTTTAAAACCAGCCTGAAACATTAACAAAAATGGACCTGACTTTTAATTAATTAACATATTTATATACAGTTTTCTTTTTTTATATAAATGTATGACAGCAACAACATTAACAAGAGCGCCATCAACACCAACAGTGGAAACAATAGCAGCAGCAGGAGGAGCATCCCTTCCCGTGCATGCCAGTTTACAAGCAGCAGAGGTGTCAACGCAATCAGGGTATGTAACCGATCTATAATATATTTGAAAGAGTAGGCTGAGTTCTGGTGAAATAAAAAGCAGTTTGTGAGCTTTCTTAATCTGTGAAAGTCAGTTTGGAGGAATTGCGTAGTAGAAATGTCGCCTGAAATGGATTGCTCTTCAAATGACCTTTCATTTGAAATATTACTAGAAGAAACAGAAAGTTTTGGATCTTTTGTCTTGAGTGCATGATATATTCACCAAGAATTCGTCAATTTTGTTAGATTTGTATCATTCTTAAACCCCAAAGTATGCACCAATTGATATATACTACATGATCAACCTTTCCCAATTGCTTTCACACACTTTCTTTTACATTGTAATATCAAGACTCCATTTAAATAATACATAACATGGGTTATGAACAAGGTCTTCTTTTAACTTTAATACGTTAATTAATAGAGATTAAATTTCTCTCGCTATATGGCGGAGGTATTCAAGTAATCAACATTTCCAAAAGTGATCCCAAAATTACATACTTCAAATCAGATACAGAAAAAGGTTAATTTCAAGGGAAGTTCACGAACGAAAGAGTATGTTATTTACCTTTATTTTCCAATAGCAAGTAAGTGCTAAAAAGGGTAACCTGTTCACGATTAAAACAAAGAAGTGAATTCGTACGTACCCGCTTTTGTGAAAGCAGGATACCTTTTGTAGATGTGTACTTAGTACGCTAAAAGATAATGTTACATTTCGTGGCCCTTTCTGTACCCGTTATAATTTATTACGTAAGAAGGCATATTTTGAGGATACTATTCTTGAAAGTGTGCAGATCGAGTAGGCGGTTATGGTCGCCTCCGCTAACAATCAGGATGTTTCGTGATACATTTATTCATTAACTTGCCTCTTAATCCAGGGATTGAGGGTTGGAATCCTACCCCGTCACAAAGGTCCTTTGACAAGTCATTTATTCACATTTGACACTCTCCACCCAGGTGCAAATTTGAAAGAACATAATATTTAAATGACAAAATCATCTTTGTTTGATCAAAATTGGTACAGAGACGGCTGAAATATAACGATTTCTAAAACTTGTGTACCACCACAAATATTAGATATTTTGACAAATTTGAAAAAACCGTTGAAAAAAACGAAATAACGCCTTTTACGTCGTATTATCAGCCAATGCCGATTTGGTGTTTTTTTGTTGGCATTTTTGTGTTGCTTATATTACGCACAACCAGCCGGCCCATTATTAATTAACGGTCACCGTATTTTTTTTTTAAAGTGGAGCTGAATTGGTATACTCGTATTGGCTACATTTCACACATGTTGGGGTCTAAAATTACCTTCATAGCAATTTTAGGTTCTAAAAGGGCACTGGAAATGTCATAGACAAGAATAAGAGCAATAACCATTGTCTTTGAAGGCATTTGCAGTCTGAAAAAAGAACTCAACTATCCCTTTAACATACTATGATCATATTATCATCATTATTAATATCATGATCATCATCTTGCGACATATCTTCGACTATGAAGTTACACCACCGACTTGCAAATATCGTATTAATCGTTTCATTCCTCAGGTTTGATCTCCAATCAGATGCAATATTAGACAGGCTGTCGAAACGCATGCCTGCTGAGAAATACACATCGCTATGCACACATCTTGGCATCGAATACTACGAAGCCGACAAGATCCTAGTTCGAGTTTCCAATGACTACCAGAGAGCTACTAGGTCTTGCTTGGCACAGTGGAAAACAAGGACTGGTGGTGATATGGCCCAACTGAAGACTATTCTTCAGGAGATAGATGTTGGAGATCTAGCAAAATATATTGAATAGTCGTAATAGCTCCAGCAACTCACCTGAAGTAGTGGAAGAAATTAAAACAGAGGCTTAGGTGTGATAATGTAAGTGTAATATGATATACTTATTACATGCCAACCTTCCACAGCTAAAAAATAAAGGACTCTATGCATGTGAAAAAAGGAATCCATTATGCTTCTACACGGAATCTGTCAGAACAGATGGTGTGTCTAATATATTTGAGAGGTAATGCGGTTTATGGATTTCTTAAATGGAATTTTTAGATGAAAGGTTGTTCACGAAACCTGTGGCTTCCACCACCTTTTTGTCTACGTTACACAATCCTCGGATCGAGGGTACTACGGAAATAAGTGAGAGTAAATTGTCTTAACACAGTAGACAGGTTGACTGACATATTCAAATTGATGGATGTTTCTTCCTGGGGACCTAGAGACGAGTTATTCTAATAACCTGTTTTAATGAATTGACTACAATACTTGGAATCCAGGGTGCATACATAACTTGGTGCTATATTGGGCAAGTCTCGGAAAAGCTTCTCGGTTGTCAAGAACAACCTTTCTATATAAAGTATGCATAACGTTTGAATATGAAGTCAACTTGATGTTTCTGTTCACAGTAAACAGGCCATTTTCGTAATGTAACCAAATTTGATGCATATGTCTTTGTGAAGTGCCTCAATACAAATGATTTCATTCATCTGATAAGAATAATAGTATTTCAATAGTCAGAATGCAAACTGGATATATTAAGTGTTGCTAGGTAAGTCAAGCCATAGTGTTTGTCCTACCTGACAACAACTAATGTATGCAGTTCGAATCTGTATATTGAAATACTATTATTCTTATCAGGTGACTGAAATAATTTGTATTGAGGCACTTCACAAAGATGTATGCATTAAATTTAGTTACATTACGAAAATGGCCTATTTCGTGGAGTAGAATACGTTAGACTTCCGTACAATGGTAACAACGAGGTTTGGTATGTGTTTGCTTGACCGTGGTCGCAAACGCAGTCATTACTAGGAAACTAGAAATATCAGAAAGTAAACGCATGATGTAGGAGGGTTCAGACATGATACCACCGATCACTACTATCCGAACGTTTAAACAGTGGATGTCTGCCATTTCCGTCTAAAAAAAAACCCAACGAAATTCTTGATATATTAAGGATAATAATAGCACATATAATAAATGAATAAATAAATCAAATAATAGCGCAACAATGGTCACTCGCGTCTTTATGAAGCTCTGTGTTATAATATACAGAAATTTGAAGCTTGTTAGACTTTACGTCATTATTGAAGGAAAAAAAAACGCCTTGGTTTTCCCGCGTCATATCAGAACAAGGAAGTCTTCTTCTCCTCGAGTCAGTACACAAGCCCGGTTCTGTGGAGGACGCAGGATTTAGTGGTATCATTCTGCATCCATATCACCAGAAACCCATTTGATTTGCAATAAGGACAATACTCATTCCTTTTGAAAAAAATAATAAATCAGGTTTAACATTATCATTCGGGAGATTATAACCGTCTATTGCATGGGTTGAATACTGAACTAATTTATCATTCACGTAGGCTTAATTTAGACAAGAAAGCCTTCACAAAATTCAACGTTACTTTCTTAATGTAGAGAGAGAAAGCTTTGATAGAAGCTTGCGCATCAACTTCCAAAACCGCCAACTCTGCCACTGTGACTGCTGTATTTCAGTAAACAGAGTTGGGTAAAATTGTGGACAGCTTAGGTAGAAAGGGGACATGTATGCTTCTTGGGTACATTTAAAGCCAATAGAAAGTGATCTTTCCAAAGAGAAACGAATGTTCCATTTTTTAACCAAACATAGATCTTCCCCACTTGTTTTTAATAGAGTGAAGGAAGTCAACAACAACATCATTTGCAGATTATTCCATTCTGGCAATTGCAAATGAAAAAACAAATCATTTTGAAATCGGCATTCTTACATGAAACAAAAGGTTTAAAAGGACAAAATATATATGTACACAAAATACCTTTTTAATGTTATAAATATCATATTTCTTGACTTAAATATCATAGACGTAAGAATACACAAGTCATCTACCAATGAATATGACATCAACTGAAGTCTGAGGACCTACAGTATATTCATGAAGTTGTAAAACACATTTCTTCTTCATTGCCATGCATGTTCTGAAACAAGATAACTGTGCTTCAAACGTTATGTTAATCATTGGTATATATTATCATAACATGCAATTGTACTTGGCGTAAAATATTGACAAATATTACATCACAATGTAGAATAAAGCAAAATGTCATTTTATTGAACGTGTTTCCAATGAAAATATTCGAATATTTAAACATATGTATATCTTAATTACAGGCATGTATACAAATGTACTATACTTTATATATTTACCACTATGGCTGTTTTCCATCTGTACAATATACATAATATACTGTGTTGTTCCATTAATAATGTTAAACGCTTTGTTCGTGTTTTCTTGTTAGATATGTTAATTCAACATTGAAATCGTTCTGTTATATAAAGATAGATGTATACTGATTTGAAATATTGTAAATATTGCTAGAAAATACGTTACCTTGGCGTGAGGGAGAAGACGTGGCCTCTCTATTCGTAGAATATTGCAAAAAACTATTAACTTTGATGGAAATCATAATCACTTGCCAAAGGTGTGTCCAAACCGTATACATAAATAATTACAGGGAGCCTAGTGCCCTATTTATTTTTAAATCATGTACTTATTGTAAAATTGACATCGTCTCTGAACTTATTGATTTATGCTGGGAAAATCTTTTTGGACTCAATTAGATGAACAAATTAGATTAACTTAATATTTGTTTAGGGTTAAAAAGCTTTGTTGTAGTTATTTATTAGATAATTCATCGGATACAGTGGTTTAGGACTGGTACAATAGACTGTAAGTGCCTGCACAATAAAGTAGGTACATGTATGTGCTTCTTTGTGTAATTTAGATTCTGATATTGATTGAGCAGACTCTGTGTTTACTTGGTATTTGTTATTTTTCTAGGGTCATTTTCACAAGAAACTGTTTTTCTACTAGTCCTTTCCATAATCCATACAGTATTTTGTATGAATGTTTGGATGTTTTTTTATGGTTATGGTTAAATGCGATATGTTGAATCTTGAATGACCGTCATCGAACATTCAGAAGCCACATATTCTATCTTCGTGTTTCTGAACTAGAATATCGCATTGATTTTTTTTGTTCCTTTTAGGGATTCAATCCCTATTGGATTCTGTAAATATAACCAATACCTCTTACCAACCAAAACACTCGTAAAGTTTTGTAATGTTTTACTCGTGTATTATATATTTACTCGTGGATAGCGCATATCGTGTATACTTGGAATGAATACTCTTTACAATGTGATCATGCCATTTTCTATTTGCCGTATTTCGTATCTCACTGACGATGCATCGACCAAACAGATTCATGACTTTACAATTTTGTTTAAATTCGTCAAGATGCGTTGTAATATTCAGAAGGCTATCCTGTATTGTATATACATGAAAATACCTAATTTCATTTTCACGATTTTTTTTTTCTTTTCTTCGTGACATTTGTTCCCGGCCCCCCCCCACTCAGGTTTCAAAATGACCGCATGCGTGTTGCCAAAATGTCCTTTTTGTAACAAAAGAAAAAGGTCGAGCCGTATTGACTTTACACACCGGACTTTTGCTGAAAAGGGGGGGTGCGGAAAAAGGCTCGTATACAAAAGAAAAAGGTCGAGCCGTATTGACTTTACACACCGGACTTTTGCTGAAAAGGGGGGGTCGGTTGGAACACGCATATGCGTACCCTAAATAACACTGAGTGGGGGGGCCGGGCATTTGTTACTTTCACAAAAGGAACATTTTAGGAATAGTGACCGAATCATAAGAAGTAGAATTTGTAAGATTATAAATACAACACGTGTATGTAAAGTACATATGCAGCAACATTTTCTATTCTTCCATTTCTCTCTTTTTCTTGCTTTTTGTTCTGTTGTCTTATATATTCTTGTGTAATTATTAATATTTATGTCTCATCTGTCAGTCGTCATTGTCTCATTGTCGTCATTGACCTTTCCAGTGCTCACTATACTTTATCGTAACAAGTTTTCAAATTACGGATTTATAATTGTATTATTATTCTGCCACTTTTTGGTAATCTATGTATATATATGTTTTTTGAAGTCGATATATTTACATGTTACACAAATTATCGTTATTTGTCGTTATTTTGAGGGATCCACATTTTACAAGCTCTGCTTTTCAGTGGATCCCTCCATTTCCACAGGTTTATCTTTAAAAAACAACAACATTATACTGGATAATTATGTATACTTTCTATTTCACAACTTTAAACCATGTAAAATGTAGTATATTATTGAATGTTGAATTGTATATCTGATTTCTTGTCATAATTACTGTTCTGTTGGAAATGAAAAATAAAACTGAAACTGAAACTGAAACTGAAATAAAACACGTGTATGCAGAGTGCCAAGTTATATGATAGGATTAGATGTGTTGAGACAACAATCATATACATGTATATTTATAGAGCTATATTTTTAAGCATTTCAAAGAGTTCATTGTTTAGAGAATGAAAGAATGTCCATGTATATGTGTATCATATTGAATGCAACTATGGAAATATATATCTAGTATCAGATCTGTGGTACATTAGTAGTGTATGGGCCGGTTGACAGAGAAACTAAGATATTAAATAAATGTTAGAAATATTTGTCATATATAATACATAGTCCTCTAAATAAACGATCTGTTATTTGTATGAGTACGTATGAAATGTGGTTTAGATGCGTGAGTGTGTGCGTGTGTGTGTAACGGGTGGTGTGAGTGTGTGTTTTTTTTCTTTGGGGGGGGGGGGGTTATAAGGTGAAGGTGACATTTTGTATTTCTTGTAAGAATAAAACATAAAGATACAAATAATTCTTGGTGGTATAATTTGCGTCGATTGCAGTTTTCCACCAGCTCGCTTTATTTATTCAATAATAATTGTATTAACTTTTTTAACTTAAAAATAACCCAACACATTTTGTCAACGTCCTCTGCGTGATCCAGGCGAATGCTTTGAGAAACAAATATACATTATACTAATTATAAACAGGTGAACGGAAATGAAGAGTAGAACAGTTTTGGAAACTCCCGTGGAAATAAGTACAATGCTACAAAAATGAGAGAATAGAGCGCCATCTGGCGTATATGGCTTGTCATTGTTCAAAATTCACCCTGCCGTCAACAAAATGTGGTACCAATTAACGAACGTTGAAAATTAGTCAATCCATCGGTCAATTGAATTTTGCGTTGCAGCAGTCACTACCCCGTCTCCTTGGCAAAGTGGTTAAGGCAATGGAGTTTTAAACCAGGTACCCACGTTCGATTCCATCAGAGACATTATGTCAACCTATGAAAACAAATCCGGAAAAGAAGCACAGCAATTGGGAATTTTCATTTAAAGCGGGACTGCACTACATGTAGCTACTTAAGACCTCTATGTAGCAAACAATGCCTTAGAGATACCCGTTGAACCCCCATGATCTACTTTTTCCTATGTTAATAAGCCAGTTCACGGTTGCAGTCTGAGCATGAGCAGATAAAGGTCATTGCAGAACAAATTTTGAAATACACGGAGACGAAATACTGGATACGTGCTCATGAAAAATATGTAACATTATGCATGCACATTCAGTGCACTCCATGGTACACAGGTGAAAGTATTCTTTGAAAAGGGGGAACAAAGGCTATTTCTATAGCACCTCCATCGCTGTAGGAGTGACTATTTCAAAATGTACAAAGTGGGACCTCTTCATGTTTTGAAGATCTGTGGATAATCGGGGTCATTGCAGTAAGGTGCTAACCGTGAACTGGTCTTTTGAGAGCTGATTTGATGAGATAACCACCTGTCAGTGACCCCGCAGGGAGGTCTAATCGCTCCTGGCCAAACTAGTGCAGAAAGGCTTAAGCTACACAACCACTATTCTCTCACGTTTCCTTTCGCATTTCGACATCTATAACTAACTTGTATCGATGGTCTTTGTCATCACCAATTCCCACTCAAGCCGTACATACCTCTACAAGCGTTTTTTTTTTTTTTTGGGGGGGGGATTAGGGAATCATTGTCTTTAAAAAAATGTTATTTAAGAATTTAACGTCCAATACTGTTTCATATGCGAGTCTAATCACGAATGGGTGACATCACGGCTATATCCCCCTTTCGAGACAACCGTGGGGCGGGGATGGGGTAATGGTATTAGCCTGTTATCGATTGTCTAAGTCAACGTGAAACCCCTTTGACGTAAGGAGTACATGTCTTTATCCAACGGTTGCCAGGTTCTCAGGGAAACACTCTCCCAATCTCAAAGAAAAAGGTCAATCAAAAATCACTGTAAAACTGTAAGCGGGTGTGTTACATTCAAAATTACAATGAACCCCCCCCCCCCCCAAAAAAAAAAAAACTCACACGTATTGGAAACCTTTCATCGTTGTTGAAAATTGGTTAAGAACACAGAATTATAATATTATTACCTATGCCTTGGTCACTGTCAAACGTTAGGGACTTTTAGATGTGCACGTCGACAAAGTGGACTGCTACGTAAGACGTCTTTTTAAGGCAGTGCCTTATAAGGACGTCATGGTGCCTTTAAAGGACGTCACACGTAGCAGTCGAGGTGCAAATCTAAAAGTCCCTATTAATGTAACTTAATGATTGCACTGGCTCTACTCCGTTCAGTCTTTCAAATTTGAGAGACAGGAATGTTATCTTTACCGTACCATATAGCCAGACATTGTACAATGTCTTTTACAAGTGTAGCTTTTCATCTCTCAAACGTTCATATGCATGATGGTATCTTTGCCTTTTGTTGAGCATTGTTTCTTTGCTAAATATATTACTCATTGCGGATGTAGTATCGAAAATAATATCGCTAGTGATATTCGTTTGTCTCGCAATGTGGTCAATAAGGAATCTCAAAGTTCACGACGTTTCGTGCGCTATCTGCAACACTTTGTCAGGTGATAAAAACTACTGTACTGTAAGCACTTGGAAGCATGGACTTACACAACTTTTTGGATAAATATTAACATCTCTCCCTTTGAAAATATGGACAAACAAAATATAGTGAAATTCATCTCCTATATCAGTGGACAGGCAAAGTGTGCACTGCATATCACAATGTGGTGTGTTCGCATCAAATCGACCTTTGTTTACAGGTAATTTATGTGATCTACGCCTAAAGTTACAGAGAGTAAAAGCATCAGTTTTATTTAGCTTTCAAATATATGGTTGCTTTTAAATGTTCTATAATTTGTGTTGTGGTCTAGTAAATAAGTCGTCGGACTTTGGATCACATGGTCAGCGGTTTGAGTTCCGCCTATCGTATGTCGGGGGTACGATGAGGGTCGGGGGTTCGGGGGGGGGGGACTCATTAATAAATACGTTGTAATGTCCACTTGTTTTTCTGAGCATTTTTAGAGATACTCTTTATTATCAGCCTAATTAGTAATCCATTCAGCCCTTTAAACTATTTTATCATAATGCAAAATGAAATGCAACTGTCTAGGAAGGAAGTTTTGAAACATATCTCTGGTAGGCGTGTCGCCATCTCGAAGGAACTCGAGTCGTTAAGTTATGTTTGTAAATTTATTTCTTCCCTTCGACAAAACAAGATGTGCCATCGTTGGCTGCTCTGTGAATCGTTCACTGAAACCAGGGAGGTGAAAGAAAGGAGTGGAATCAAGCCGCTTCCTTTGACCCCAATAACGGGACATTAAAACATGCACAAATTAGCGCATTTTCCTAAAATATTGAGTTTTTGTAAGGATCTAATTTTTTTTAAACCAACTCTGGCACACAAATTATAGGAAGGGCGAAGTATTAAATTTAAAAATCATTTGATGCACTATTCCCAAAACAATCCCTATTTATAAAGTTTATAATTTTCACTGGAATTTTGCCATTAATTTAATATTTTGTAATAAATGTGAAACTATAGTGCCTGGCCTCCGAAAGTCCCCGCAGTGGAAGCGCGGCTCGGAGCATGGAACTTCAAAGCCAAGTGGAATGTTACACATCACATTGTTACGCTTTAGAACTAATGAATGCGTTTGAATAACACTTTCACGATTTTCGGTTCCCGCATAGTTCACGCACTGAAATTGCATCATGCGTGCCAATGCGTGGACACTTGCGGGAAGGGGCGGGACGATGCGCGGCAATGCGCGGCAATGCGTGAAGAGCGAAAAAAAAATTCAACATGTTGAAAAATTTTCCACGCACTTCCCGCATTGCAGCAGTGCGTGAACAGTGCGCAAACTATGCGCAAACAAGTCGTGCCAATGCGTGCCAGTGCGTGGCGTAAAAACAGTGGGTACCCCACCCCCGGGAATGTGGCACGCACTTCACGACTAGTTCACGACATGGTCCCGCATAATTTGCGCAGTGGTTGCGCATCCTTCGCGCACTTTCACGCAAGGATCGCGCATATCAGTCACGTGATGCGTTTTGTCAAAATATTCTTGTTTGAGCCAGCAGCAAAATCATGGCTTCATCCTCCTCATCAGATAATGATGGGACAGAGAACACAGAGCATGAAGAGAAAACTAAGCGAACAAAAAGAGCACGTACATCTAAAAGGGATGTCCCACAGTACAAGTGGACCGAAGACGCTGTTCAATTAATAGCCGATTTTGTGAAGGAAAATTCAGCACTATATGATAAGATCCAGAAAGATTACATGAATGTTGCTACGAAGGGAAGGATGTGGGCGAATGGCGGTAAATTATTGGATCCACCTGCCACTGGTAAGTTCTCAATTTTGATGGTTGGTTAGTTAAGTTCCATACCCATGTTTTAAAAATCCTCCTTTTGTTTTTTGTTGTCTGCATTACTAGTTAATAAGAAAGTAATTTACTGGGAAAATAATTGTTGATATTTTCCTTTATAGAAATTAAATGTTTATATTTTTTATTTTTAGGGTTAAACTTCACCACACAAATAGCCTATTTATTGTTTTCCTTGTTTTTAATGTAGGGGACCAGTGTAAGAAGTTGTATGAAAATAAGCGAACTCGGCTAGGAAAGATATTGAACAAGGAGAAAAAAAGTGGATCTGGGCAAACCAACAGAACGACACGTGATGATGAGATAGTGAACACGTGGGGATTTCTGAAGAAAACATTGTTCGTGGCAAGACAACGGCAAGTGACACGGTAGGTATATAAATGACCAATTCACAATTTTTATATTGAAATATTTGAAATATTGGAATAACCTTGAAATAACCTTCAGAACCCTTTTCATAATTTTCATTTTGATGTTTCTTCACCTTGCAGTTTGATAGAGAAGGGGAAGTGCACGAACGAGAAGATGATGAAGTTTCTATCATGTCAGTTTCAGAAGATATGGATAATGAGACCTTGATCCCGTTGAAGGATCGGGTCCCAAAGTCGGCACGCTCCGAAGCCTCTGGAACTTCTGGCAGTAGAACTCCAGCTTCTCGATCAAGTACTGTTTTGCAGAATAACCTCGACGATGCTCTCCGTCAGGTAGGCATTATAGAACTTTTTTTTTTTTTTTTTAACAATTGAATACATTACCTAAGCCGGATCCGCTTTCAATAGTTCCATTTGGAAACTATAGAAATTAATTCACAACAAAAAGTATCATTGAAAATTAATTCTTCGACAATCGATCTAAATTTGTTGAGTATATGGCAGTAAATGACAGTAATCAGACCCTGACTTTAATTGCCTTACTAAATTACATTTGGTTATATTGTTTATGCCTTTCAGGTTCTTTCAAGAGCGGATAATTTGGGCCAGACAGCTGCTTTGACAGGTCAAAAAAAGATCGTCCATGATTTTGCCTGTCTTCTGGAGGGCCATATGCAGAAAATTCCAGAGCAATCGTGGCACAGTTTCCAAATTGAATGTCTGCAACTCGTTCACAATTTCAAACAGCCAACCAGGCCAACTCAACCATGTCAACAGCAACCCTCGTCATGGCAGTCAAACCAGTGGCCAATCAATAGTCATTGGTCCAGTTTCAATCAATGGCCTCCAGCAAGTCCATCCTTCAACAATGTTGGGATGCCAGCCGCGCCTTCAGCTGTGCCTGTACCGATACCAACGTCTTCTCAGCAGTCCACTGCTTCGACCCCACCCTCCCGACGTAGTAATGAGATGGTTTCCTCGGTTCTGGAAGAGCTTGCAGAAGAAAAATAATGTGTTCAACAGCAGCCGGTGATTAAGAAAAGGCAATACTGGTTGCAAAACTAACGTCTTCCATATCGGGACACTCTTTCAGTACTTACCTTAATTCTTACATGGTAAAAAAAAATAAAAGTAAAAAAGAAATTGTTATTTGTTGTTGCCTTTGCAAGGAATTTTATTAAAAACCCACTCGGCAAGAAAACCATTTATTTATACATTTGGAACAGAGGTATAATATTTTCTGAAACGTAAACCAGAACTACACACTGAAGAGCAAGGGTAAAATGTGACAGTTTGATCAAAGTCGGAAAATATATTCCAGATTTTTGAATGTTCTGAGTTCCAGGGAGAGCTTCGATGGATATTCTCGATTTAGACATTTTGACATATACTCATGCATGATGCTTTTATTAAGAAACAAAATGAAAGGTTTACTGAGTGGAAGATTAAAGTTAATGCATCTTTTTGGTTCCTACGTTTTTACATTTGTTCTAGTAGTTGATTAGTTCATGTTACTCACTTGTTACAACTTTAAAGTGTTCAAAATATCATTGAGAAATCTTGGTAATTATAACATGTCTATAAGGTAGTTCAAATTAGAGATTCAGTTGTCAGTCACCATGAAACTAAACGTTATCCTGCAGACTTATTTTCTTTTCTTCATCACACGTTATTTAAATTGCATTTATGTGAGCATATCCAGAATGCCTAAGTTTTCTACTAGGTTATGTTTCTTTTATTAAAAAACACGCAATTCGTGCATTCTGATTGCTTCTGATTACAAGTCTCTTATTACACACAAAAAACAAAACATGTAAAGTTGTTTATATAAAGAGTAACATATTGACAAATCAAAGGCTAATCAAAGACTGCAAAGATAGGTGAATATCAAGGCCTTTAATAAAATGGGTAACTATAAGCACTTGATATTTTTCATTGGATTTCAAAAATGATTGTTAAGTTTCCGCACAATTCGTTCAAGTGCACCTATTCATACGAGATAACACCGTCAACTGTTTGACTATTACATATATACATATGTTAATAGCATCTTCTTAAACGATGTAAAAGCATGATCGTATCAATAAATGATATTCAATTTCCCAGTTTTTCCTATCTCTCACAGATGTTTTGTGTAAAATATGATTGATGAATGGATACAATAATTCATTAATAAAGCGCAAGCTGAACGTCTCCAACGTCAGTCTACCGTCTGATCCGCGTTCAGGAAGCGTTTTTAATTTTCAAAAACGCTGGGCCGACGCAGGCTAAAAATGCAAAGGTGTGACACAGCCTATAACACGTGACTCTTGGTCACGTGTCATGACGTATGTCATGCACTTCCTGTCTGATATAGCTTATTATAACTTTTTGTTTGTAAGAATCCGTTTTAATCCATGAGTGGTTATTTTTCAAAACATTCAAAAGGTTGAATCAATAAATGTATCTGTACCCGTGTTTATATCGACCCCCCAAAAAAACCAAACTGTTCTTCTTGCGTTAAAGTGTTGCAAAGGGGGGATTTAAAAACAATAAGATATAATAAAATACCTGCAGAGAAGTGCATGGCATACTTCATGCCACGTGACCCAGCGTTGCCAGTTAGCATGATAAATAACTTTTGCATTATATTCATAACTTTCTTATTTATTGTCCGATTTACTTCAACGTTTTTGGTTTTGTTTTAATTGTTTTGTTTTTCGTCTGATTTATCTGCTTTTAATCAATACAAGATTTTTTTCTGGTGCGGACCCAGTCTTTAAATGTGCGTTCGTGTGTATGTGTGTGTGTGTGTGTGTGTGTGTGTGTGCGTGCTTGTGAGGAGTGGGGTTTGTGCAAGCTTACTAGAAATACGAAATTTCTACATATGCCCCGACACCAACTGCATCACGTTTAATTTCAACAACAAAGCTTACCAAAACCCCTTAATTTCCTGACAACATTAATTGATGATACACTGTAGAATTTTTGTGTACATAAAGACAAACACATTATAAACACTGATCTCATATCCTAAGTTTAAAATCAGATGTACAACAGACGGTTGATATTGGAACGATGTCGGGCCTTGTTGAAATACATAACCATTCAAGAAATAAAATGTCATTTGTGTCAGTGTCATTTGGCATTTTTTGTGGAATTGAGCTAGTGCTATACTGCATCACAATAATGTCATAGTTAATCTGCTTAGGTTATCATCTTTTCTTGCCAGGAAACTGCTCCAGCGCGGGAGGTGTAATAATGTGATAGATATGCACGTTGGCTCTTAGCTTCCTTGATAGAAGTGTTTCCTGTCGGAGCTCTCAGACCGTGAAACACAGGGTCGTCTCTCCATGCACCAGGTATCATCGCATGCGTAGATGGATCTTCATGGTCTACATCTGATGCCAGTGGGTACCTGGTTAATATCAGATTATGTAGGACGCAGGCACTCATAATGATTAAGTTGGTAGTTTGGGGCTTCTGCGGAAGTGTAGTCAGGAAACATCTGAACCTAAATCAAGTAATACCATAAAACAAGAGCCCATCAATATGAAATATATATATATTTTTTACGATCTGTGCATATGAATCTTGATTTTAAAATAATCACGCTTCATTTGGAGTAAAAACAAAATATTGTACTTGTTATTTGGAGAAACTAGATATACTGAATACTAAAGAAAAAGATCACTATAATAAATACAAACAAAATGAGAGCATCTGCTTAGTGTATCATTTCAGATTTGTTAGCAATTGCAGTCTCGCATGGTATTTTGTGCGTAAGCTGCAGAAATAGCAACATGTGTTGATAAAATAAACACCATATAAAAATTCTACGTTATGCTGGTTTAAACAAAGTGGGTTATTATGATAACAACTCCTTTCTGGGGGGAAGTTAAATATTTTTATTCAATGTGCTTGAACTTTTAAAGCAATAGGCACTGAGAATGGAAATGAATACAGAAAGAAAGTGAGACCTACCTGTGAGCCAAAATACCAAACGAGTTTTCCACTACTCGCCTAGCTCGGCTTAGTCTATAACTGAAGATGATCTCCTCATGAACTTGGGACCTATGTGAGAAGGGCTTCATTAGCCAGGGCTTCATCGCAAATGCATCGTCAGCCACAAATTGGAAAGGTATGGGCATGTCATCATTGGGCATTGGTTCCGGTGGCGGCACCCCTGCTCTTTCCCCTTCTATGGCATCATACAAGTTGCAGTTTTTCCAAGTTCCACCATCTGAAGAGCCACCCTCTGCTCCAACATCCACATACAGAAACTTATATTCTGCATCTGCTACAGCCATGAGAACAATACTATGGAAACCTTTATAGTTAAAGTACAAGGACCCAGACTTTGGCGGCTTCCTGATTGCCACGTGTTTGCCATCGACGGCACCAAAGCAATTATGATAGTTCCATCTGGAACTGAACTTCTTGGCCACATCCTTCCACCCATCTTCAGTTTTTGGACAGCTGAGTACTTCCTTTTTATACACTTCAATGAGTGCATTACATACTTCGGGAATAAATCTCGATATGGTGCTTTTCTCAACTCGAAAGCTGTACTGTAATGTAGCATATGAATTTCCTGTTGCCAAGAAACGGAGAGTGACGGCTAGTTTCAGTCCAACTTCTAGTGGTTCTCGCATAAACGTTGTTTTCTTCTCCAGATGAGGCGTTAGCTTTCCAACCATTTCCTCAAACAGATCAGGAGTGATTCTCAAGAAATTCTTATAGCTCTTTTGATCCTCCCTATGCAGCTCTGCCAGTAAATGATCAAAATGTCCGTGGATGTGGCGTCTTGACAGCCAATCTCTCACCCACAATGTCCTCCTTTTTCTTTTTCCTTTTTTCTCCTCTTCTCGTCTTTCTTCAAGATCTCTTTCTTGTTGATAAACTATTAATGCTCCTGCAGCTACATATAAACACCTTCTCTGTTCTAAATTAGCTTCTTCAGAATTCAACATCTTAATGACGATAGTTATGCTGAATTAATGAAAAACACGAGAGCGAATAGACGTCTGCCTTGTTTTTTGTGATAGTTAACACAATGCGCAAACTAGTTGTGAATAGTCGTGAACTATGCGTGAACTATGCGTGAACTATTCGTGAACTATGCGTGAACAATGCGTGAACAATGCGGGAACTATGCATGACAGTGCGTGTCACTGAAGTGGCACGCACTGTCACGCACTGGCACGCATTCAATGCGGGGCAGTGCGGGACCAAAAATCGTGAAAGTGTCAACTAGGCATTAACTCGAACCGGGTCGGCCAAACTATGTGTATAGATGGCTCTGGTATACATAGGCGCCGGAAGTCGGGGCAAAACGCATTTTTGCTCCCCCCCCAAAAAAAAAAAAAAAAAAAAAAAAACGCACCTCCCCCTCCTAAAAAAGAAAGAAAAGCAGTAAAGGAGTAAAGATGGTTTGTATTTTTAACCCAAAATAACATAACAATACTAAAATCCTGAATTAAATCACATATAAAATTCCATTCAAAGAAAAAGAAAGTTAACAGGAATTAGATTTCCTAAACATTGCGCATGCCACCTATATTTATCAATAGAGGTTTTTATATAGCGATACGCGCATATCGTGGAAATATTGTGAGAGGATGGAAAAGTGGGGGTATTTCTTATTCGATACCAGTCATTTACAAATGTTGCTGAAATGACATGATTTTCCGGTATTTTTTCTCAATATTTTTGTAATTCATACCTTTTTTTGCGTTTGATGGAAAATTAGAAATTCCCAAATTTACAGTCGGGCGAAAATTATGCCTATTTAGAAGCCTTCATGTCAAGGCCTGCAGAACGGCTTGACTCGGGGGCCCGAGCCCCCCTGTTACACCCACAAATGTAATAACGCCCACAAATGTAATAACACTTTACCCACAAAATGTAATAACACCCACAAATGTAATAACACTTTACCCACAAATGTAATAATTTCACCCACAAATGTAATAACCACTTTACCCACAAATGTAATAATTTTGAATCACCCACAAATGTAATAATGACTTTACCCACAAATGTAATAAATTTGAAGGGATATTTTGTCGAATTTGTTCACAAATGTAATAATTTCACCCACAAAATGTAATAACCACTTTACCCACAAATGTAATAATTTTGAATCACCCACAAATGTAATAATGACTTTACCCACAAATGTAATAAATTTGAAGGGATATTTTGTCTATTTTGTTCAAAACTAAAACCCTGTAATAAAGCATGGGTATAGCGCGCAGTCTTTACTCCAGACCCGGTTATTTCAAACATTTAAAAAATCTTCAAAACTAAGACCCCATAATCCTTTCCCTGTGGAATAACATGAGAATCGAGCGTAGTCTTTCCTCCAGACCCGGTTATTCAAAAGTAAAAAAAAAAAAAAAAAAAAACTTTTAAACTAAGACCCCACCATCTTCCAAACTAAGACCCGGTAATAAAGCATGGGTTTAGAGGGTAGTTTTTCTTCCAGACCCGGTTATTTCAAAACTTTTTAAAAATCTTCAAAACTAAGACCCCATCATCTTATTCCTGTGGAAGAACATGAGTATTGAGCGTAGTCTTTCCTCCAGACCCGGTTATTCAAAAGTTTAAGAAAAAAAAAGAAAAAAAAAAAAAAAACTTTTAAACTAAGACCCCACCATCTTCCAAATTAAGACCCGGTAATAAAGCATGGGATTAGAGCGTAGTCTTTCTTCCAGACCCGGTTATTTCAAAACTTTTTAAAAATCTTCAAAACTAAGACCCCATCATCTTATTCCTGTGGAAGAACATGAGTATTGAGCGTAGTCTTTCCTCCAGACCCGGTTATTCAAAAGTTTAAAAAAAAAAAAAAAAAAAAAAAAAAACCCTTTTATACTAAGACCCCTCCATCTTCCAAATTAAGACCCGGTAATAAAGCATGGGATTAGAGCGTAGTCTTTACTTCAGACTCGGTTATTTAAATTTTAAAAAAAATCTTCAAACTAAGACCTCACCATCTCATTCCTGTGGAATAACATGGGTATAGAGCGTAGTCTTTCCTCCAGACCCGGTTATTTCAAAAGAAATAGAAATTTAAACAAATCTTCGAAACTAAGACCCACCATCTTATTCCTCTTTTTTTTTCATTTAAAAATAAATTACATTATTACATATGTGGATACAACACGTCACAAATAAATGATTGGTCGGCGGTCACACGAACTGACGAATCAGTCAAAATGGTCCATATATATAACACACAGAGGAGGGACCGATATATATATGTTACATATCGTGAACATATTTCATAATCACATGCATAAAACAATCAGCGTCAATATTTAAATACATTTAAGGTCACTTATTCGATTACTTTTTTTCTACGAACATTGAATTCCAGGATATTTGTGGGCGTTAGAATATTTACATGTCTTGATTAAAAAATCGTCGACCGTCAACGAACCATCGAATCGGTCCCTCCTCTGTGTGTTATATATATGGACCATTTTGACTGATTCGTCAGTTCGTGTGACCGCCGACCAATCATTTATTTGTGACGTGTTGTATCCACATATGTAATAATGTAATTTATTTTTAAATGAAAAAAAAGAGGAATAAGATGGTGGGTCTTAGTTTCGAAGATTTGTTTAAATTTCTATTTCTTTTGAAATAACCGGGTCTGGAGGAAAGACTACGCTCTATACCCATGTTATTCCACAGGAATGAGATGGTGAGGTCTTAGTTTGAAGTTTTTTTTTTTTTTAAATAACCGAGTCTGAAGTAAAGACTACGCTCTAATCCCATGCTTTATTACCGGGTCTTAATTTGGAAGATGGTGGGGTCTTAGTTTAAAGGCAGGCTTTACTACTTCAGCTAGAAGGGATTAGACCACCCAGCGAGCCAGCGAGGTCACTGTGACAGGTGGCTATCTCATTAACTCAGCTCTCATTTAACATAAGAAAAAGAGGATCATGGGGGACCAACAGGCACCGATTGGGGAAGTTTTCTATACAGAGGGAGCACGTAGCTACAAGTAGGACAGTGTGCCTTTAAACGTTTTTTTTTAATTTTTTTTTTAAAACTTTTGAATAACCGGGTCTGGAGGAAAGACTACGATCGATTCTCATGTTATTCCACAGGAAAAAGGATTATGGGGTCTTAGTTTTGAAGATTTTTTAAATGTTTGAAATAACCGGGTCTGGAGTAAAGACTGCGCGCTATTCCCATGCTATATTACAGGGTTTTAGTTTTGAACAAATTCGACAAAATATCCCTTCAAATTTATTACATTTGTGGGTAAAGTCATTATTACATTTGTGGGTGAAATTATTACATTTGTGGGTAAAGTGTTATTACATTTGTGGGCGTTATTACATTTGTGGGTGTAACACCCCCCCCCCCCCCCATCCCCACTTTTTGAAAAAGTATGTTACAGAGAAAATGAAAGAAAGAGAGAAAAATAAGTGACCTGCCAATGTCACAAATGAGGTATCAAAATATGCTCAACTGACCGTAATTAAATGCCTAAAACCCCAAAGCTTATGGGGGCTCCGCCCCCGGACCCCACCAAGGGCCCTAAGGCGGTCCCCTGGATGCTCATCTGACCTTAATTAAACACCTAAAACCCTAGAGCTTCCGGGGCTCTGCCCCCTAGACCCCACCAAGGGCCCTAAGGCGGCCCCCTGGATGCTCAACTGACCGTAATTTAATACCTAAAACCCCTGAGATTCCGGGGGATCTGCACCCTGGACCCCACCAAGGGCCCTATGGTGGGTCACTGGATACTCATCTGACCGTAGTTAAATATCTAAAACCTCTGAGCTTCAGGGGGTCTGCCCCATGGACCACATCAAGGACCCCTGGATGCTCATCTAACCGTAATTAAATACCTAAAACCCCTGAGCTTCCGGGGGCTCTGCCCCTGGACTCTCCGACAATAAGTGACCTGTCAGTGTCACAAATAAGGTATCTAAATATGCTTTTCCGACCGTTTTTTAATGCCTAAAAACCCTGAGCTTCCGGGGGCTCAGGCCCTGGACCCCACGCCAATTTACGCTCTCCCTGGTCGTTAATAGTCCACTTTGAAAAACGTTGCGCGGGGCCTGCATGTAACGTGTAAGAGTGGTGGTGATGTAGATTTTTCTTTTGCCCCCCCCCCCTTCCAAACGTTTTTGCCCATTACGCCACTGCCCCTGGAAGGTGGGCCCCCTGGAATGTTTGCCACCCCAATCCCAAACTGCTTCCGGCGCACCTGCTGGTATAGCCTACCTACTGATATTTTTTCAACATGCTGATATTATTCAAATAATGTACGACTTTAGTTATTGATATCAGTTCGTATATTATTATTAGGCGTAATCAGTCGGCCTGTCATTGACGAAAGTTCAATGAGTATATTACAGATATGCGTTCAGATTCGACACAAATATGGAGTAGTGGTTCTGGAGGGAGTGGGGGAGACACTTGGAAAAATATCGAGGGCACGTGTAGAAAACTACAAAACGAAAAATAGTTTCAGTTTTATTTGCTGCTGAGAAAATTTACCTTCTAAGCTTTTATTCGAAGTCGCCATACCATTTACCTGCATACACTGAATGTGGTATAATGAGTAAACAACAAAATACAACATAAACCATGCATAACTTGATTACACCTAAAAGCGATAAGTGAGATATGAAGAAAAAACCCTACATGGTATTAGTGCACGTATCAAACGCAGGTTCCCTGGTAGAAAAAAAAATGAAGACAAAAAGAAGGAAAACAAATTTAGATATAGCGTCTTGGTTAATATTGGTATTTGCAACAAGTTTTTAATCTAAACGTTGATGCTTGTATCCAGGCGCGTACGCAGGGGGGGGGGGGGGGGGGGGGGGAGGGGGGTTGGGGGGTTAAACCCCCCCCCCCCCTTTGGTAATTTTTCAATTTTCAAATTTCGGTTGGCTGAGTCGTTGTGAAATTTTCGGCCCGATTTAAAAATGTTTAAACCCCCCCCCCCCCCCCCCCTTGAAAAAATCCTGCGTACGCGCCGGCTTGTATCACTTCTATGCTTTTTTTTTCATTCCTTATCAGTAACTTTATCGTTTTTATAATTAACCTTTTATTTGTTTAGTGGTTAACAGTTTTTATATTTCCAGTTTACCTGTGCACAGAGCAAACAAATCGAGCATCGGTGTCAAATGTATTTAATGTTGCTTTAGGCATTCTCCGGTTACATAGTGATGCTACGTAAAGAAATGTTATAGATAGCATGTCCCTTTTGGCCTCAAATGGGACATTTGTTGTCCTAGAGGGGGTTTATCCTAGGTTTTTTTTTTTTTGTTTTTTTTTTGTTGGGGGGGGGGGGGGGTTGATTGTCCATGGGGTTCGTGTCCAGATACGAGATAACATACATCAACAGCTTCATGATGCAGCATAGAGAGGTACAATCAAAAGCGTTACAAGATGGAAACAAAAGTTGACATAATGCGGTGGAGAAAGACCAGAGAAACATTATATATGTATATCATATGCATTTTAATGGCATGAAATTGAAAGAGGTCATAGAAATTTAACATAAAATGAAGATCTCCCCCTAATAGCTAATAGTTATAGTGGCCATGCCTTAAACTACAATGCATGGCGTACCGAGTAATTCTTTTTCTGTTGGGGACCGGGGAAAGTGCAATGAATTCTTGATAATTAATGAGATGTCGATGTGCTATATTAGTGCCCTTTTGTGAGGCATTAATCCTCATTACTGTCAGTTATGACTTAAGGACGTAGGTCACCTAGTTGATAAGCATAGCAGCATAAATATGCTCTAGCAGTCAAGCAAAGCAGCCATTCGTAAATTATTATTCAATACAATCTGAGAATATAGATATAATGACTGCTGTGAGAGGAATAGTTGTTTTATAGGCTAAAGGCGATGTTGCATGTTGCCATGTGATGGCAAAATACAACGTCCCCGACAGCCTATAAAACAACTATTTCTCGAATATTAAAGCAATCATTATGATTCAAATGATTCAAATGATTTCTCATAATATAATAATAATAACCTTTTTTTTAAAGTCCACTCCAAATTGTATTAAGTTAAACCGAAAATGGAAATTCTTTTGCCCAATTGATCGTGAGCCCGGCAGCCACTGAGCAGCGCCAGATCTACGTTGCTCTATCCCTTATTGTTGATCGCCAAACAAGGTAGCAGCAACTCCCGTCTTTTAACGTCTTTTAGTATGACGCGACCGGGGTTCGAACCCACGACCTCCCGGCTGTGAGGCGGACGCTCTGCTGACTGAGCCGATACAACGGTCATGCAAAACATAATACAATGAATCATTATATTACAAAAATATGCAATAAAACGACAAATATAATAGAATACATGTGCTTATACTTATATTGGTATACCAATCATGGTAATCAAGTTTGTTTACGCCATCGAGGTCTGGGCAGGTAAAGACCTAGTCATATAGGCGCACTCGATTTTGTGTGCTAAAATCTTTCCCATTGAGATTGGACGCATATATCCCTACGCAGTCTACGTGCATTGCGCGAACATGCGAAATTGGTAAAAACAAATATTTACAAATCGAGATTCAAATCTTTTTTCTTGTATTCCTGAAGGTAATATTAAAAAAATTAGGTGTCATATGAAAGAGCAGGTTTATCTCCATATTTCCAAAGGGGCGTCTTCTCGTCATTAAATCAATGTGCTGCGTGCAAATGTAGCAACCAAATTAATCGCACACAACCTGTACGGTAGCCGCGCTGCGCCCAAACTTAGTTTAAGACGAAGTTTAACACGTAAACTAATGGGGATTTAATCTTGCGGGAACATCACTGATGAACTATTGACTATGCTTTAAGGGAATATTCAAAATCACGACTTCAATTTCGACCAATCAGATTGCTAGTATTCTAAAGGGAGGTAAATGTTAACTTTTATCTAGATCTATCAGGAATAAATCATTGTCAAAATCATTCCATAAATTGGGGTAACACAAAATTTATTCCACCTTCATGACCAACAGTGTATATGAAACAGGGTCCAGGTCTTACAATATTTGTTATCGGTCAAACCATTCCCAGGCATGCTTGGGTGATATATCAATTATTTATCATTAAAGCAATGAAATGTTACAATTAATGGCATAGCCTAACTACTTAAATTGTTTAACAAGCTGATAAAATGTTCATACCGTCGCATCTTATTGAAGATATCGTTATCAGATCGTACAATACGGGTAGGTAATCAGTCTATAATCAGGGTAATTGACGAAAGTTCAATGAGCACAGATCTAGACATGAGCAGTAGCGGTTCTAATAGGGGGAGGGTGATGGGGACAGGGGCCATCATTCCCGACGAAGAACTAGGCCTAAAAGAGTATATTACTTTGTATGTCGGGACTGTGTGAGAAGGCATATGAAGGGGACATTATTTAAACACGAAACAAGGCCACATCGGTATGAATACATTTGATCTTTTAGAACACAACGCAGTTTAAATTTTTCTTGCTGCTGAAAGAATTCCCCATCTCAGCTATACGGCTTACACTGAATGTGAAAGTTATATAAATATTACAGAAATAATGAGGACAAAAAAATTGTATTATCTCATAAGGCCTAAAGCGATGAATCAGATATGAAAAAGAAAAAAAATTATAATGATATAGTGCATGTATCAAATGTAGGTTCCCGGGTTTTAAAACAAAAAATCCTCTTAGGTAGTGTTTTGGTTAATATTAATATTTGCAAATGGTTACGAATCTCAAAGTTCAATTTTGTTATCACTTCTATGCGAATTTGTCACTCATAATAAGTAACTTTATCACCGGGCTTTATGATTAACTTTGTATTTGCTTAGTCGTGTGCAGTTTTGATCTACATGTATTCCGCTTTCCTGTGAACAGGCAGTTCAAACAGATCGAGCTTAGATGATAAAGACATATGATGTTACTCTAGGCATTTTCTGGATACACAGTGATGTCAAGCAATGACAGTTTAACAGATGATCGCAAGGAAGGAATTTATAGCACATATTTCTCTGGGACCAGAGGACTAGCTGACCCACTGATGCCGCGAGACATTAACAAATACGGATGCTGTGAATAAAGAGATCAATGATGCAGTATTGCGGGGTAATCTCGAAGATGTAGAAAGTTTGTTGAACCTTGTTTCAAACGTAAATCAAACAAACCAAAATAGAAAACACCCCCTTACACATGGCGGTCCAATATGGCCAGGATAATGTCATGAAGCATCTCATAACTTACAGAGCTGATATGGAGAAGGCGACTCCAGATGAACATACACCCTTAAATGTACAACTTGATGCTTCACTCGTAAGTCTTAAAGCAACGAAATGTGTATTTAGCCATGGAGCTAAAATATACAAAGAAGTCAAGAACGGCTACTCTGCATCATACAGTGCTGCTCAGAATGGTCATTTAGATGTCACCCAATTCCTCTCCAGTCAAGGACCGGGGGTGAATAATGGGTATAATGATGGTTGGACAGTGATTCATAGTGCTGCTTTCTATGGCAACCTTTATGTCACTAAATATCTCATCAGCCAAGGAGCTGAGGTGAATAGGGGTGATAATGACGGTTGTACTGCATTGCACCTTGCTGCTCACGAGGGTCATCTTGATGTCACCCAATATCTCATCAGTCAAGGAGCTGATGTGAATAAGGGAAATAATGCGAGTAGGACCGCATTACACAGTGCTGCTTTTAATGGTCATTTTAACGTCACCAAATACCTCATCAGTCAAGGAGCTGAGGTAAATAAGGAAGATAATGACGGTTCGACTGCATTACGCGTGGCTGCCAGGAAGGGTCATCTTGATGTCACCAAATATCTCATCAGTCAAGGAGCTGAGGTAAATAAGGGAAATAATGCGGGTAGGACTGCCTTACACAGTGCTGCTTTTAATGGTCATCTTAATGTCACCAAATACCTCATCAGTCAAGGAGCTGAGGTAAATAAGGAAGATAATGACGGTTCGACTGCAATACGCGTGGCGGCCAGGAAGGGTCATCTTGATGTCACCAAATATCTCATCAGCCAAGGAGCTGAGGTGATTAAGGGAGATAATGAAAGTCAGACTGCATTACACAGTGCTGCTCAGGAGGGTCTTCTTGACGTCACCAAATATCTGTCCAGTCAAGGACCTGAGGTGAATAAGAGGTATAATGATGGTTTGACAGTATTACACAGTGCTGCTTTATATGGTAACCTTGATGTCACCAAATACCTCATCAGTCAAGGAGCTGACGTGAATGAGAGAGATAGTGAAGGAAGGACTGCATTGCGCACTGCTGTAATCGCGGGTCATTTTGATGTTACCAAATATCTCATCAGCCAAGGAGCTCAGGTTAATGAGGGAAATAATATGGGTATGACTCCCTGTCACAGTGCAGCTTTTAATGGTCATCTTGATGTCACCAAATACCTCATCAGCAAAGGAGCTGAGGTGAATAGGGGAGATAATATCTGTTGCACTGCATTACACCTTGCTACTCACGAGGGTCATCTTGATGTTACCAAATATCTCATCAGCCAAGGAGCTGAGGTTAATAAGGAAAATATTGTGGGTAGGACTCCCTTTCACAATGCTGCTTTTAATGGTCATCTTGATGTCACCAAATACCTCATAAGCAAAGGAGCTGAGGTTAAAAAAGAAGATAATTACAGATTGACTGCATTACACGGAGCTGCCGGGAAGGGTCATCTTGATGTCACCAAATATCTCATCAGCCAAGGAGCTGAGGTGAATGAGGGAGATAATGCGGGCTGGACTGCGTTACACTTTGCTGCTCATGGGGGTCATCTTGATGTCACCAAACACCTCACCAGTCAAGGAGCTGAGGTGAATGCCGGAGAGAATAAGGGCAGGACTGCATTACAGGGTGCTGCACAAGAGGGTCATCTTGAGGTCACGAAAAATCTCATCAATCATGGAGCTAAGGTGAATGGGGGAGATGATGTGGGTTGGACTGCATGTCACAATGCTGCTTTCAATGGTCACCTTAATGTCACCAAATACCTCATTAGTCAAGGAGCTGAGGTGGATAGGGGAGATAGTGACGGTTGGACTGCATTAAACCTTGCTGCTCAGAAGGGTCATCTTGATGTCACGACATATCTCATCAGCCAAGGAGCAAAGGTGAATAATGGAAATAATGTGGGTTGGACTGCATTTCACAATTCTTCTTTCAATGGTCACCTTGATGTCACTAAATACCTCATTAGTCAGGGAGCTGAGGTGAATGAGGGAGATAATGACGCTAGGACTGCATTGAGCGGCGCTGCCGGAAAGGGTCATCTTGATGTCACCAAATATCTCGTCAGCAAAGGAGCAGAGGTGAATAAGGGAACTAATAGGGGTTGGACTGCAATTCACAGTACAGCTAAGAATGGTCATCTTGATGTCACCAAATACCTCATCAGTCAAGGAGCTAAGTTGGATGATGGAGCTCATGAGGGTTGGTCTGCATTACAACTTGCTGCTCAAGAGGGACATCTTGATGTCACCAAATTCCTTATCATTCAAGGAGCTGAGGTAAATAAGGTAAATAATTACGGTCGGACTGCATTACACAGTGCTTCTCATCGAGGTCATCTTGACGTCACCAAATATCTCATCAGTAAAGGAGCTGAGGTGAATTGGGGTGATAATGACGGTGGAACTGCATTACAATGTACTGCTTTCCATGGTCCCCTTGAAGTCACCAAATATCTCATCGTTCAAGGAGCTGAGGTGAATCAGGTAAATAATGATGGTTGGACTGCATTACAGGGCGCTGCTCAGGAGGGTCATCTTGATGTCACCAAATATCTCATCAGTCAAGGAGCTGAGGTGAATAGGGAAAATAATGAGGGTAGGACTGCATTACACAGTGCTGCTGAGGAGGGTCATCTTGGTGTCACCAAATATCTCATCGTTCACGGATCTGAGGTGAATAAGGGATGTAATAATGGTGTGAATGCATTACATAGTGCTGCTTCCCATGGTCATCTTGATGTCTCCAAATATCTCATCAGTCAAGGAGCTGAGGTGAATTGGGTTGATAATAATGATTGGACTTCATTACATGGCGCTGCTCAGGAGGGTCATCTTGATGTCTCCAAATATCTGATCAGTCAAGGAGCTGAGGTGAATAGGGGAACTAATGAGGATATGACTGCATTACACCTTGCCTGTTTTAGCGGTCAGCTTGATGTCATCAAATACCTAATCACTCAAGGAGCTGAGGTGAACAGGGGAGATAATGTAGGTTTGACTGCATTACACTTTGCTGTTAACGGGGGTCATCTTGATGTCACCAAATTCCTGATCAGCCAAGGAGCTATGGTGAATGAGAGAAATAGTGTGGGTTTGACTGCATTACACAATGCAGCACAAGAGGGTCATCTTGATGTCACCAAATTCCTCATCAGCCAAGGAGCTGAGGTGAATGAGGGAGATAATGAGGGTAGGACTGCATTACAGGGCGCTGCTCAAGGAGGTCATCTTGACGTCATCAAATATCTCATCAGTCAAGGAGCTGAGGTGAATCGGGGTAATAATGACGGTTGGACTGCATTACAGGGCGCTGCTCAAGAGGGACATCTTGATGTCATCGAATTGCTCATCATTCAAGGAGCTGAGATGAATAAGAGAAATAATTACGGTCGGACTGCATTAGACATTGCTGCTCAACGAGGTCACCTTGACGTCACCAAATATCTCATCAGTAAAGGAGCTGAGGTGAATCAGGGTGATAATGACGGTTGGACTGCATTACAGGGCGCTGCTCAAGGAGGTCATCTTGACATCACCAAATATCTCATCAGTCAAGGGGCTGAGGTGAATCGGGGTGATAATGACGGTCGAACTGCATTACAGGGCGCTGCTCAGGAGGGTCATCTTGATGTCACCAAATTCCTGATCAGCCAAGAAGCTGAGGTCAATGAGAAAGATAATGAGGGTTTGACTGTATTACACCATGCAACACAAGAGAGTCATCTTGATGTCATCGAATTGCTCATCAGCCAAGGAGCTAAGGTGAATGAGGGAAATGATGACGGACAGACTGCATTACACTATGCTGCTCACAGAGGTCATCTTGATATCACCAAATTCCTGATCAGCCAAGGAGCTGAGGTGAATGATAGAGATCATGAGGGTTGGTCTGCATTACAACTTGCTGCTCAAGAGGGACATCTTGATGTCATCGAATTGCTCATCATTCAAGGAGCTGAGATGAATAAGAGAAATAATTACGGTCGGACTGCATTAGACATTGCTGCTCAACGAGGTCACCTTGACGTCACCAAATATCTCATCAGTAAAGGAGCTGAGGTGAATCAGGGTGATAATGACGGTTGGACTGCATTACAGGGCGCTGCTCAGGAGGGTCATCTTGATGTCACCAAATACCTGATCAGTCAAGGAGCTGAGGTGAACAAGGGAAAGGATGACGGTTGGACTGCATTACACAGTGCTGCTCAGAATGGTCATCTTGATACCACCCAATATCTGGTCAGTCAAGAAGCTGAGGTGAATGAAGGTGATAATGACGATTGCACTGCATTACAGGGCGCTGCTCAAGGAGGTCATCTTGACGTCACCAAATATCTCATCAGTCAAGGAGCTGAGGTGAATCGGGGTGATAATGACGGTCGGACTGCATTACAGGTAGCTGCTCAGGAGGGTCATCTTGATGTAACCAAATTCCTGATCAGCCAAGGAGCTGAGGTGAATGATAGAGATCATGAGGGTTGGTCTGCATTACAACTTGCTGCTCAAGAGGGACATCTTGATGTCATCGAATTGCTCATCATTCAAGGAGCTGAGATGAATAAGAGAAATAATTACGGTCGGACTGCATTAGACATTGCTGCTCAACGAGGTCACCTTGACGTCAACAAATATCTCATCAGTAAAGGAGCTGAGGTGAATCAGGGTGATAATGACGGTTGCACTGCATTACAGGGCGCTGCTCAGAATGGTCATCATGATACCACCCAATATCTGATCAGCCAAGGAGCTGAGGTGAATGAGGGAGATAATGAGAATCGGACTGCATTACACTATGCTGCTCGCAGAGGTAATGTTGATGTCACCAAATTCCTAATCAGTCATGGAGCTGAGTTGAATGAAGGAGATAATGAGGGGAGTACTGCATTACACGTTTCAGCCAGGAATGGTCATCTTGAAGTCACCAGTTATCTTATCAGCCAAGGAGCTGAGGTGAATGAGGGAGATAATGAGGGAAGTACTGCATTACACGTTGCTGCGAAGAATGGTCATCTTGACGTCATCAATTATCTTATCAGCCAAGGAGCTGAGGTGAATGAGGGAGATAATGAGGGGAGTACTGCATTTCACGTTGCTGCTAAGAATGGTCATCTTGACGTCATCAATTATCTTATCAGCCAAGGAGCTGAGGTGAATGAGGGAGATAACGAGGGGAGTACTGCATTACACGTTGCTGCTAAAAATGGTCATCTTGACGTCATCAATTATCTTATCAGCCAAGGAGCTGAGGTGAATGAGGGAGATAATGAGGGGAGTACTGCATTACACCTTGCTGTTCAGAATGGTCATCTTGATACCACCAGATATGTCATCAGTCAAGGAGCTGAGGTGAACAAGGGAAAGGATGACGGTTGGACTGCATTACACAGTGCTTCTCAGAATGATCATCTCGAAACCACCCAATACCTGATCAATCATGGAGCTGAGGTGAACAAGGGAAAGGATGACGGTTTGACTGCATTACACGTTGCTGCTAAGAATGGTCATCTTGACGTCATCAATTATCTTATCAGCCAAGGAGCTGAGGTGAATGAGGGAGATAATGAGGGGTGTACTGCATTACACCTTGCTGTTCAAAATGGTCATCTTGATACCACCCAATATGTCATCAGTCAAGGAGCTGAGGTGAACAAGGGAAAGGATGACGGTTGGACTGCATTACACAGTGCTGCTCAGAATGGTCATCTTGATACCACCCAATACCTGATCAATCAAGGAGCTGAGGTAAATAGGGGGGAGGATGACGACTGGACTTCATTACACTTCGCTGCTGCTGAGGGTCATCTTGATGTCACCAAATATCTCATCAGTCAAGGAGCTGAGGTGAATAAGGGTGATAACGACGGATGGACGCCTTTACACCTTGCTGCTCAGAATGATCATCTCGAAACCACCAAATATCTGATCAATCAAGGAGCTGAGGTGAAGAAGGGAAAGGATGACGGCTGGACTGCATTGCACAGTGCTGCTCAGAATGGTCATCTTGATACCACCCAATATCTGATCAGTCAAGGAGCTGAGGTAAATAAGGGAAAGGATGACGGTTCGACTGCATTACATAGTGCCACTGAGAATGGTCATCTTGATGTCACCAAATATCTGATCAATCAAGGAGCTGAGGTGAACAAGGGAAAGGATGACGGTTGGACTGCATTACACAGTGCTGCTCAGAATGGTCATCTTGATAACACCCAATACCTGATCAATCAAGGAGCTGAGGTAAATAGGGGGGAGGATGACGACTGGACTTCATTACACTTCGCTGCTGCTGAGGGTCATCTTGATGTCACCAAATATCTCATCAGTCAAGGAGCTGAGGTGAATAAGGGTGATAACAACGGATGGACGCCTTTACACCTTGCTGCTCAGAATGATCATCTCGAAACCACCAAATATCTGATCAATCAAGGAGCTGAGGTGAAGAAGGGAAAGGATGACGGCTGGACTGCATTGCACAGTGCTGCTCAGAATGGTCATCTTGATACCACCCAATATCTGATCAGTCAAGGAGCTGAGGTAAATAAGGGAAAGGATGACGGTTCGACTGCATTACATAGTGCCACTGAGAATGGTCATCTTGATGTCACCAAATATCTGATCAATCAAGGAGCTGAGGTGAACAAGGGAAAGGATGACGGTTGGCCTGCATTACACAGTGCTGCTCAGAATGGTCATCAGGAGGTTACTAAATATCTTATCAGTCAAGGAGCTGAGGTGAATCAGGGAGATAATGACGGTGTGACTGCATTACACAGTGCTGCTCAGAATGGTCATCTTGATACCACCCAATACCTGATCAATCAAGGAGCTGAGGTAAATAGGGGGGAGGATGACGACTGGACTTCATTACACTTCGCTGCTGCTGAGGGTCATCTTGATATCACCAAATATCTCATCAGTCAAGGAGCTGAGGTGAATAAGGGTGATAACGACGGATGGACGCCTTTACACCTTGCTGCTCAGAATGATCATCTCGAAACCACCCAATATCTTATCAATCAAGGAGCTGAGGTGAAGAAGGGGAAGGATGACGGCTGGACTGCATTGCACAGTGCTGCTCAGAATGGTCATCTTGATACCACCCAATATCTGATCAGTCAAGGAGCTGAGGTAAACAAGGGAAAGGATGACGGTTCGACTGCATTACATAGTGCCACTGAGAATGGTCATCTTGATGTCACCAAATATCTGATCAATCAAGGAGCTGAGGCGAACAAGGGTGATAACGACGGATGGACGCCTTTACACCTTGCTGCTCAGAATGATCATCTCGAAACCACCCAATATCTGATCAATCAAGGAGCTGAGGTGAACAAGGGAAAGGATGATGGCTGGACTGCATTACACAGTGCTGCTAAGAATGGTCATCTTGATATCACCAAATATCTGATCAGTCAAGGAGCTGAGGTAAATAGGGGAAAGGATGACGGCTGGACTGCATTACACTTCGCTGCTGCTGAGGGTCATCTTGATGTCACCAAATATCTCATCAGTCAAGGAGCTGAGGTGAATAAGGGTGATAACGACGGATGGACGCCTTTACACCTTGCTGCACAGAATGATCATCTCGATACCACCCAATATCTGATCAATCAAGGAGCTGAGGTGAACAAGGGAAAGGATGACGGTTCCACTGCATTACACTTCGCTGCTGCTGAGGGTCATCTTGAAGTCACCAAATATCTTATCAGTCAAGGAGCTGAGGTTAATAACGGAGATAGAGACGGAAAGACTGCCTTACACTTTGCTGCTCCCAAGGGTCATCTTGATATCACAGAATATGTAATCAGTCAAGGAGCTGAGATGAATAAGGGAGATAATGACGGCGAGACTGCATTACACTTTGCTGCTCCCAAGGGTCATCTTGATGTCACCAAATATCTCATCAGTCAAGGAGCTGAGGTGAATAAGGGAGATAATGACGGCGAGACTGCATTACACGCTGCTGCTCCCAAGGGTCATCTTGATATCACAGAATATGTAATCAGTCAAGGAGCTGAGGTGAATCAGGTAAATAATGACGGTTGGACCGCTTTGCATAGTGCTGCTCAGAATGGTCATCTTGACGTCACCAAATATCTGATCAGTCGAGGAGCTGAGGTGAATAAAGGAGATAATAGCGGTATGTCGGCATTACACAGTGCTGCTCACCGTTGTCACCTTGAAGTCACAAACTATCTCATCAGTCAAGGAGCTGAAGTGAATAGGGGAGATAATGGCGGTATAACTGCATTACACTTCGCTGCTGATGAGGGACATCTTGATGTCACCAAATATCTCATCAGTCAAGGAGCTGAGGTGAATAAGGGAAATAATGATGGTATGACTCCTCTACACCATGCTGTTCAGAATGGGAACCTTGATGTCGTTAAAGTCCTTCTGGCAGGAGGAGCACTTTCTGACACGGGAGATATTAATGGACACACACCTCTACAACTGTCTTCATTCCTCGGGTACCAGACCATCGCTGATCTATTCATCGACCGTTCCAAGGTAATTTTTGTTTTAACGCTTCATGTCAAATTCATCTACCTTGATGTATTCAATACATGCATGTAGAATAACAAGTACTGAAATCCATCTAAGTAAATATTAGGCTTAGGCTACCTATCATTTTTTTTAAAGACTTTGCCAACTCGATTTTGTATCACTAATAAAAACCATACGTACTTAAAACACCAGTTAGACTTCAATGGTGTTTGTATGTACTTTATCGACGAGTTTCAATGTTTGCTTAAAAGTTAATTGAATTATTTGATTTAATGATTACATGGCAGTGTTTGTGTTCAAAGAAATTTGGCTTCCCAAGCATTAACAATTTAAATAAAAAATTGAAAGAAAACAAAAATCAAAATCAAATTTTGAATTGTCATGCTGCGTATTTTCTTTATCCAGCTCGCCGAGAATGATTTACCTGATATCCACCTTGCCATACAACACGGTCACACGTCCATCATTGAGAAGTTAGTTTCTGGGGGAGCTGATCTCAATGTCCAGTCAACTGATGGCCAGACGTGTCTGCATGAAGCCATTAGACTGTGCTATAAGAGCGTGAACATTGTGCAAAAAACTGACACTCTAAGACAGGTGAGTCATACCCAAAGAACTGAAATAATTGGTAACTCCATGGTAGAACGCTCATCTCTATTCCATGCACATATCGACGTGTAGTCGTCAAACGCCCTGAGGATACGCTCGAGTGCACATGCCGCCAGTGGCGGATCCAGGTGGGGGGGGGGGGGGGGCGGGGGGCCCGGCCTCCCTGGGAAAAACACGTGATTTTAACCTTTTTGAGGGGATGTCCCCCCCCCTGGCGCTCAAGGGGGGGGGGGGGGGAGTGCAATTGTTTACATTTTCGAGGGCCAAAAAAAAAAAGAATGTGCTCACTACCCCCCCCCCCCCCTCCCCCTCCCCCCCCCCCCCCCCACTGAGAAATCCTGGATCCGCGCCTGCATGCCGCCATATTGCTTTAATAGTCCTCTGTCTTTTCAGCTATCACACCCCAGTTGACCACGCGCATATTGACACAGTTCAATTCTATTTCGACCTTCTCTGTATGCCATCATCTTAGATTCACTTTCAATTTTGAAGTCGGCTGTCATGTTTCAATTAATGGCGAGCGTTATCTTGTAGCGTACGAGATCCAAAAAGTAGAATTTTAGTTCTCTTTCAAGACCAAAATAAAACAAGAAAGTTCTTTTTTTTTGGTTAAAGTAGATATTCAATGATTTTAAAAACTAATTCTATTTTCATTATTGCAAAGTTGAAACTTTGATTCGACAAGGTTATCAAAATTCAATGCTTGGAAACATTCGAAGTAATGATTATTATAAATTACAAAACGCTTAAATACAGCCCCGGCATAGCACCTGAAGAGCTCTCCGAACGCTGCTGAGATGTGTGAGATCACAGTATGGACATGACTTGCACAAGCAGACGATGTCCCATGACATCTCACACATTTTCAGTGCCTGTGTTTTCATCTTCTCTTGAGTTCTTTCTCTTACTTCACTACCGTCAGGCTAAATGTATAATCTATTGCCTCACTCTAAACCCGCGCATGGTTTTATTTTGATGACAAATGCAGCGATACAAAAATAAAGGAATCTGTCGCTTGTAAACAAAATAAGACGCCATTGTATATTCAGCTGCACACACCGGGGTATGTTCGGCGTTTCAAGAGGAAACAAATGCCGTCCTTGATATCATTCCGGGGGGTTTTCAATTTGAAAGTCTGGTTTCTTTGATTGTTAATTAACCCCTATCCTGTTTATTTACAAGCAAAAGATTTTAGTTATCAGAATCGGGTCATATCCCCCTTTGAATGGTTTGACATGCCATTACATTTATATACACTAAACTCATTATAATTTGAGAAATAATAGCTTTGCAATTATGTTCATTCTCTATGGGATGTCGTCTGCTTGGGCAGTGTTGGTCCATATATTAACGTCATTAAAACATCGCTATTTTTCCGGCGAATCTCTCGTATATCCCAGCTCTTATGGAGGTGGTTGTGTTTGTATTTGTATAAATCACCCGATATGTAGTTGACCTAAAACTTGTCCGATGGCCATCTGTTAGCTTACCAGTTTCTAGTGATACATTAGTTGACATATTTGTGATCTTCTTTGAATTTCACCTTTAAACATCCTCTTTTAAGTTCTTTTTTTGTGGAAAATTATTCATTTGTTTACTTAAAAAAACGGTTTATTGATAAGAAATCAGAGGGTGGAATTGCAAAGATCTTACATGCATGTTGATAGTATAGTTATATTGACTGCTATGAGAGGCATTGTTGTACCCATAGGTTCAAAGTGCCCGCGGCGCGCCGAGTGATCATGGTAGGATGAAGCGTCCCCGAGGGCCAGTATAAAAACAGACATGTCTCGAATATAAAAGCAGTCCATATACCTTTTATATACCGAATTTATAAAACAAAATCTACACAGAATTCTTAAATATGTGACATTGTCTGTTAATCTTCGTTAGAAAGTTCCCTGAATGTTACGATCATTCGGGAATCGCACACACTAAGCGACCAAATTGCACACCCATTGTATGTATCCGAGTTCGCATAAACTTTTTACACGTGAATCTATGAGGATCTCAGCAAAATTTAACTTTTCCGCCCCCGTTGGGCATATTTTAAAACATTCTTGACCGTTAGGAGGGCATGGCTAAAATTACGACTCCAATTTTGACCAATCAGATGGCTAGAATATGTTTTAAAACGATTAAACAAATATGAAATTATTAAGATCACAATAACGACATTTTACTAAACAATTATTGTAGGAATTATGTGGTTTGAAAATACGAGGATTACAATATTTTAAATATTAGATTGAATTCACCCCACAGAGAGAAAAAATGGAGAGAGAGAGAAAAAAGAGGATATGTTGAGAAGTAGAGATAGAGAGATGGAAAGAAAAAATTATATAGAGGGGGTTAAAGAGAGAAGACAACGGGAAATAAAAGAAGAGGCAAATGAGAAAGAAGAAGGGAAATATGTATTAAAAGAAAGGGAGAAATAAGGTGCCCTGGTACTCAGTCATTTCAAGTTCATGTAAAAGTTTCGATTTTGGTACCAAATTGAAGGTTAGGGTCTGTAAAACAATTTTGGTTCGAGTGTTAAGCATGTACGATAAAAAATTCAAAATGGCCGCCAAAATCCAAGATGGCTGCCAATTTCAAGGTTTTTGCACATTGCGCGTCATAACTTTTGTACTACTGAGTCTAGAATGAGGATTTTTGTTTCTACACCTATGTTTCCATGAGTGAGGAATTGCATAAAAATGAAATAAACACAATTGGAGCATATCTTTAATTCAAAATGGCCGCCAAAATCCAAGATGGCCGCCAATTTCAAGCTTTTTTTTTTATTATTCCTCGTAACTCTTGTACTATTTGAGTCTAGAATGGAGATTTCGGTCTCCATACCTATGATTGCATGTGTGAGGAATTGAATACAAATAAAATAAACACAATTGGAGCATATCTTCAATTCAAAATGGCCGCCAAAATCCAAGATGGCCGCCAATTTTTTTTTTTTTTTCCTTCGCATTATGCTTCATAACTTTTGAACTTCTGAGCCTAGATTGGTAATTTCGGTCTCTATACCTAGGTTTACATGTGTGAGGAATGGAATACAAATGAAATAAACATGGTTGGAGCATATCTTCAATTCAAGATGGCTGCCAATTTCAAGCTTTTGTGTTCCTTGTACTATTGAGTCTAGAATGTAGATGTTGGTCTCTATACCTATTTTTGCATGTATGAGGTATTGAATACAAATTTAAAAACATAATTGGAGCATATCTACTCTCATATAGCATAGACAATTGCTTTAAAAACTCTGTCAGCAATGCATCAAAAATAACAATATGGCTAACAAATTAACCAAATATACCTATTTTCGTGCTAGATGGTGTTAGATGATGATGATGATGATGATGATTCACAGCATTTGTATAGCGCCTTTTATCTGTTTAAAAAAACATTCAAAGGCGCGAGCTCCTCCAATAAAGTTAGCATTTAAATGTCTGAAGCAAGATGTGAGTTTTGAGTGAAGCTTTGAAGTGGTCAAGGCTGTCATTTTCGCGAATAGATGATGGGAGGGAATTTCACAGGCGAGGAGCAATAGAGGAAAATGCTCGGTCTCCAAATCCCTTGAGATGAGTAATGGGCATCTGGAGAGTAAGGCCAGATGAGCGAAGTCCAGGGCGAAGATGACGCCGCTCGATTAAAGATGACACATATCCTGGGGTCTGACCATGAATTGCCTTAAATGTGAGCAGCAGCACCTTGAATTCAATTTTGCTCTTGACAGGAAGCCAATGTAGCTCAGCAAGAACAGGAGAGATGTGATCATGTTTCCTCAACCCAGTAAGCAAACGTGCTGCTGCATTCTGTACTGCTTGAAGTTTGTTCAAGGTTGCAGAAGGAAGGCCAGCCAGAAGACAGTTACAGAAATCAAGTCTAGATGAAATAAGTGAATGAATAAGGCTTTCTGCTGCCTTCCTCGTAAGCAATGGTCTAATTGCTGCAATATTACGAAGCTGGAAGTAAGCAGTCTGACATACCTGTGAAATGTGCCTGTCCATTTTCATGGACTGATTGAAGTAGACCTCAAGGTTACGGGCGCTTTCCGTAGGAGAGACAGACACATTGCCAACTTGGAGGTCCATGGAGTTGATCTTGTTCCTCATGTTGGGTGAAGAAATGATGAGGTATTCAGACTTGTCATCATTGAGTTTCATTAAATTCCTTACCATCCATCGACGAATATCAGCAAGGCACTAGGTCATCCTTGTAGCTATGGCCTTTTCATCAGTTGCCACTCTTGGATCAAATTTCACATACAGCTGGGTGTCATCTGCGTAGAAGTGGATTGTTGACCATGTTGACGGGCTACGTTCCCAAGAGGGGAAGTGTACAACGTGAAGAGTATCGTCCGGGGACAGACCCCTGCGGGAACGCCGTAGGTCAAGGAAGCTTCATCCGACACAGTTCCATTGATGTTCACAGCCTGTCGTCTGCAGTGAAGATATGACCTGAACCATTCCAGTGCAGTCCAGTCATCGTCAAGTCCCGTTGCAGCCTCTGGAGAAGGATTTTGTGATCAATCGTATCAAATGCGGCAGATATAAGTCCAAAAGAATTACCATAACTGCTTTCTTGTTGTCGACTGCCCTCAGGATGTCATTAGATATTTTTAGAAGAGCAGTCTCCACGCTGTAAAGCCTCTTGTACGCAGACTGCATGGTCTCATGAAGGTCATAGTCCTGTAGGTGTGATGTCAGTCTTTTGGCGACTACTTTCTCGAGAACTTTGGCGAGGAAAGGCAGGTTAGATATGGGCCGATAACTGCTCATCTTATCACGATCTAGGGATGACTTCTTCAGTACAGGAGTAACATGAGCAAGTTTCAGCTCCTCCGGAAATTTCCCTTCGTGTAGAGAAGCATTGACTATCCTTGAGATAAGCATGGCCATCAAGTCATCATTTTCCTTCACAACTGAGGTAGGAATCGGATCCAGGGAGCATGACTTAGCAGGGGTCATTCGAATGACTCTATGTACCTCTAGCGGACTTGTGGGCGCGAGTGTATTCAGACGCTCACTGCCAGAGGAGGTTACTTCGTTGTTTAACTCTACTCCATCACTTGAAGACATATCTGACTGCAGGTTGCATCTAATAGACTCAATCTTACCAATGAAATACCTTGAGAATTTAGAGGCTAGATCATCAGGTGAGGAATGATGTGGAAGTGCCGTAGTTGATTCAGTATTCCGGTGCAGGAGCTTGTTGATGATGGCGTAGAGTGCCTTCTGGTCATTTCCACAATCAACTATGAGTTCATTGTAGTCGGCTTTAGCATCAGCAAACAATTCCTTGACTCAAATTCTCTGCTTGTAAGTGTCGGCTTGCATGGTGATGTAGATATACAGTAGGATTGCGGGTGCACCATGTGAGAGAGAGAGAGAGAGAGGATGAGAGTATAGCCCAGTTACTTCTCGCATGTGCACTTGCACTGACGTGTGCACTTTAGCTTGGTCTTCACACATTTGCACCGAGAGCAGGCATTGGAGCAAGTGCACTTCACATCCAGCTGGAACACATCCTTGGCGAGGGGTAGCGTGGTCCAAATGGGAAGCAGCTTGCCGTCCTCTTCCTTCCACCGATGGTTGATCGAGTTGTTGACAGGCATCATAGACATGTGGGCTGTTGCCCAGATGCTTGACTGAAAACACTCCTCTTCAGATGTTGATACAGAGCATCTTTGGTTGGAGGAATTCTCTCCACGTCCCTGGTCTTCTGTGAGAACAACCTCATTCGGACGAGGTCAACATCATTGTCCTCATCATTCAAGTACAGCCGACAGACAAAGTTTGTAGCCACTTCTTTCAACCTTGGCGATGTTTCAAATGGATTGTCAACCATACTTGAGAATTGTTCCATGAGGGACGGCACTTCGTGCATCAACATGCAGCAGGATCGCTTACCCTTGAACTCGAAGGAAGAAGTACTGTCTTATCCTGTGAATGCGTGGAAAAGGGCCATCCCAATAAACAAAATCACGTGAAAATCACGTCAATATCAAGGTATCGACTTGAGGAGATTTACGTTCTTCAAACACCGGACATTTACGTAAATGTGTTAATACGTTTATTGCACTAGGTCACTAAAAACACACGTACACTAAATCACGCAATTGTCACTGCAATATCACCATAAAAATAACGTGATTATCCCTACCTTGGAGACCATGGTTTGTAAACCTAATACTCCCGTGTTTGTTTGGTTATGAAATTACATCTTTATAAACGAAATTATCGCGTCACAGAAACACGTGAAGCGTTAGTGCTAGTTTTAGTCAAAATATCTGCGTGAAATTCACGTGAATATTACGAGGCTGACTTGAGATGAATCATGTTCTTCATTCACGTGAAATTTACGCCGAAGAGGAAATATGTTACTGTAACCCGCATTCAACCCAATAATTACGCAAATGTTACACAATAAATGAACCAAAATAATGACGTTCTCATCCCGTTTCTAAACATCGTGTTTTGGATCTTCCATAATTACGTCCAGGCGCGCCGGAAGCAGTTTGGGATTAGAGGGGGTAGGGGGGGGGGGGGGGGGTTGGTGCAAACATCCCAGAAGAGAAAGCTAGTTGCAACTGGTCCAGTTGATGAACCAGTTAATGCCAACTGGTAACCCCGGAAATTGAAATGGGCTAAATGATCCAGTTGATCCAGGCCAGTTAGAATTCAACTGGTCTAGCTGAGCCATTAGAACCATTTGGTAAAACTTCCAACCAGTTGAACGGCAACAACATTTCAATACTGGTACGTCTGTATTTCCAATGTAAAGGCATTGGTAATAAGTAGACTTACATAATTTAATTAATCGAAAAAATTTCATGTACTTGTATTTCATTGAAATTATTTAAGTTCACAGTTAATGTTTCCCTTATTCATGTTTAATTAAATGTAATTTATACGAAGTAGCCAAATGTCCTAATAACTGGTAATTTATATTTGTAGTATTTTTGAAATGAATTGCATATAACTAAATCATCAGTAATTAAGAAATATGCTGTAAATTCAGATAAATTGTTAAAAAACATAGATCTGCACGCACCCCATATTCAATATGCAAATTAATTGGTGTCAACTGGAAATATGCCAACAGTCAGTCATCAACGGGTGCAACCGGAAATATGCACACAAACCAGTTATCAACTTGCGCAATGAAAATTTGCCGACAGTCAGTTATCAACTGGTGAAAATAGAAATATGCCAACAGTCTCGGGATTATCACCACGGAACTTAAATGGTAACTGTGAAACCATCAAGACACCCAAATATAACTCAATTTTCACACCTAGAAATCACGGAATGACCAGCTTATATTAATAGTCCGTTTGAGTCACGAGACCATCACCGCGGAACTGCTGGCAACTTTGACTACCATTTAAATAAGTTTTTTAAGACACCTAATAATGACTAATTTTTCACACCTAAAAATCACCGATGCCCAACTTAGATTAATAATCCGTTTGAGTCACGAGAACATCACCGCGGAACAGCTGGCAACTTTGACTATCATTTAAATAGGTGTTTTAAAACACCTAATAATTACTAATTTTTCACACCTAAATATCACGGATTCACAGCTTAGATTAGTAATCAGTTTTAGCTACGTGATCATCACCAAGAAAGTTATGGTAACTTTGAAACCATTTAAAAAGGTGTTTTAAGACACCTAATAATTACTAATTTTTCACACTTAAACGTCACGTATGCCCAGCTTAGATTAATAATCCGTTTGAGTCATGAGATAATCACCGCGGAACTGCTGGCAACTTTTACTACCATTTAAATAGGTGTTTTAAGACACCTAATAATTACTAATTTTTCACACCTAAATATCATGGATTCACAGCTTAGATTAGTAATCGGTTTTAGCTACGTGATCATAACCAAGAAAGTTATGGTAACTTTGAAACCATTTAAAAAGGTGTGTAAGACACCTCAGAATTACTAATTTAATATAACCAGAGGATCACGGACAGAACAATAACACGATTAGCCGGTGTAAGTAACGTGATCATTACCATCAACTTTGGATAACCTGTGAAACCATCGATAAAGGTGCTTACAAGACCAACTAATCACGTATTTATCACCACCATCGGTTAACGGACAAAAAAGTCGTTGCTTGGTCAAGTGGTTATTTGGTCATAAACACTTGATTTACAGAGGTAAGTAGAATCACGTTACTCCAGTCGCGTGATAAATTGGTGGTTTTTAGGTTAGATGAAAACGTGAACAGGAGTACCTTTTTTGTTTAAATGAAGGCACGTGTCGATAACGTTTAAATCTAGTTCAAAAGGCACCATACTTTAAAATCACTTAAAATACACTTCCAAAAAAGGTTACTTTTTAGTGTTTTGTTTATTGGGATTGCATTTTAGTTGTCTTTCCCGCTTTGAAGGAGATCCAGATTTTCTGCGGCCTGATTCAGAGCCTTGATGTGATGGAAATTACTCAGAAGGATTACGACAACATCAGTGTCTCCAGTATAAACCATCCCAAGTGAAGAGGATTGGAGGGCGTGGAGCAGATGTACTATTAAGACACGCGTGTCAGCTTCCTCATGGTTGCACCGATCCATAGATGCACCGTTTCCAGCATGGAGCACTTGATCACCTGATGTGACGTAGACACTCTTGTCATCAGGGAAATGCTGTTCTATGATCTTCTTGGACAAGAATGAGAATAGTTCCTTCTTGTTGTCATCGTTTGTTAGAAACTTCTGCCAATTTCCTGCAAGTTTTGCAGAACCGGATACTCGTTGTCGTATGCCCTTTCCACGTTTTTCTCTTGTGCCTCCTTTGATTGTCAGTGCACGATACTGGTCCCAGACAATGTCTACTCTTGTCGATCGCTTCAAGTCGTGGCAAATTCTTGGGCAGAATACCTTGTCGAAATATGAATCAAAGTTCTTGCCTTGGACAACTGTACCAGGAAGTGAGTGTATCAGTGCTCCACCGTCAATAACAATGAAGTCGTAAGAATCTGGTGCAACTAGTTCCTTGCTGACATGAATGGCACTACTTGTTGTGTCTTCCATGATAAATGCCAACAAATCTGACTTGGTACAAGAGTTGAGAGACCCTTCGGATGATAATGCAGGAGGGTATGGGGAAGATTCATGATGAAAAAACTCCTCCAAATCCCCTCCGCGGCTGTCTAGTACAAGAAAAGCTTGCCCATAAAGCTCTGCATGACGTTTGAAGTGCTGCATTTTAAGCTTAATTGCTGACTTCTTTTGTGTTTTCTTCTCATGGAACAACAGTAAGTTGTTTCGTTTGATTGGTGCTGTCAGAGGTGTGTCATTTGAGGTAAGCACAGTCATGCTCTCTGAAGTTGGTGTACTGATCTTGTCGAATAGACTCGACTTCATGGACAGATTCTGCAGCAGCTGGAGACTCACACACCTTGTCGTCTAATGTAACCAGAACCCCACTGTGCTCCTCAAAAGGATTTCCATTGCTCAGCAACACCTCCATCAGATCTTTGGTGTGGTGTATAAATCGATGCTGAGATGCATATCCTTCCTCATGGTGAGGGAGCTCTTCAACATCATCGTAATTGTTCCCACCAGTGAACTCCTTAACGACACGGCTGATTTCTGGGCCAGTCATGATCCAGCGTTCCAGCATATCGGGGTTCTCTGTGAGACCAATAATGCCACCAACTCCTTTCACCCTTTTGTTGGCTTGCTCGTGTGCTTGATCGATTGGTAAGGATGAGAACCGGTGATTGCTTCGAGTTATTGTCCAATGTCCCTTCTCAAACTCTTCCTTGATGCTGTCTGATAGACCTTCCAGGTCTCGGATAAAGATTGGTATCCACCTGGCGCAATTCTGGTGATCTAGAGCAAAGAACAGAGGCACAAGCTTTCTCAGGGTAGTAACCATGAGTTCTAACTTTCGCTCCCGATGTGCCCGGATGAACATGAATATGATCTGTTGGTACTTGTGTACAAGTAGCCAGAATTTGAATGTTGGACTTTCTTTGGAAGCTGCCATGACCCAATCCTCAAGAGTTCTCTCCGTTCCACTGTCTTTGTAGGCTCGCTTCAGAAGGCTGTCAAGCACCAGAAGAGTAACTTGATGTGCATATCTGGTTCTCATTACATTGGATGCTTTTAGAAAAGCTGTGGATGCTGCTTCTGTCTTAACTAGCCCAGCTTTTGTCAGGGTTTCAGGCCATCCAGACCCACGCAGAAGATCTCCCATGGTGCTCCATAAAGCCATCTCAATGTGGAGCCCACCTAGCATAACCACAAACTTGTCCTCCCCAAAAATGTCAGGATAGGTCCACTGCGTTTTCTTTGCGAGATCATAGAGCGGTTGGTCCACTACCAACACAGGGATTTGGTGTGGGTTGAGGTGCTCAGTTGTCCCTTTCACCAGTTTCATTCCATGTCGAATCATTCCTGAATTGGCGGCCTTTACATGGAAAAGTGGCAGGAGGGCTTCAATGTTTTTTTCCGGTTGTCCAACAGTATCTGATCGAGCTGCATGGTAGGAAGACCACATCGCTGGAGTGTGTATTTCTGTCATTAACTGCAGCCATCCATGCCTGTTCGTGCTGTTTCTCCTCATCAAACGAACTCGTTGCCACTGGTTGCACATCTTTCACCGGAGGCTTGGTGACAAAATTTCGGCCCACAGGTGGTACAAACGTGTACGAACGAGGCAGGTTGGGTTCACTGCTGCATGCACCTGTTTTCTGTGAGTTGATCCGTAGACATTCGTGTTCCGACCCAGGTTTTCGTGATGAAGGAAACTGAAATATTGAGATACCAGTTCCATGGAAGGATGAGCTTGCAGTGCGTGATGTAGGATTATGATCCAGGTTATCCATGGCTGAAACTGTGAAAATGTTCCGATGCAAGTTTGTAGGACAGACTATACCAGCGTTGTTCCTTGTCTGATCTGCAATAGCCTGTATTTCTACTTATAATTAATAAAAGTATGCATTCTTTACTTACCACTCGTGACCAAATGATTGGAGAAACAAATCTAAACAACCAGTTTCAGCAGGATTTGCAGAATTTGCTGTCTCATGTAGATATGGAAACAGTGATACTTTCTCACTATTGTCACGTGAGGGCGCCAGACTAGTTTTATTTCTGCTTATTGCAGTTCTAAGACCTTCTAGTTTGGGGAATAATAACTCTGTAAAACAAAGAGCTATTGATCCCATATTCTTCTGACATGCTAAAAATGTATCTTGGAACATTTCTGGAAGGTTTCATGGTAATTCCCTTATTCATTCCACATGTATAATGCAATATGTGCCTTTATAATTTTCATTTTTTGATTATTATTTTTTTAAAACTTGAAATTTATGCAAATTTATGCAAATTAAGCAAAATATATTAATCATATACATTTCTAATTGTGTCTATTGATCTCACTGGACTTGAAAACATCAGTTTCAACACTTAAATGACTTCAAATGGAGAGTTTAATCCAACTTTGTGAGGATTGTCTAGAAGTTGGCAGCCATTTTGGATTTTGGCGGCCATTTTGAATATGTGTTACTTATGTGCTTGACACTCGAACCAAAATTGATTTATAGATCATTACCTTTACAGTGGTACCAAAATTTAAGCTTTTACATCAACTTGAAATGAAAACCCAAATTAACACATGCAAGGCCCCCCACTATAATGGATAGAGTAGTAGGAGAGAATAATAATATCTATAATAATATAATTAAATATAATAATAAATAATAATGATATATAACTATAATTTTGAACACGTATGAGCCTTTTACGTATTTTGTTAGTACACTGTCGCTCATAAAGTTGGAATATTTTTGTTTTACCCCAAAAAAATCCTCTGGACGGCCATGCATTATGGCTCAAGGTATGGGCACACAAAGGATTTTATTATGTTGGGGACCGGGGTAAAATGCAATAAATTATTGAAAATTTATTGCATTTTCTTTGTTTTTGTAATTATTTATGGAAACTGCCCCCTACCCTAGCCCCCGCTGCGTACAGTCATGGTTCAGTGACAAAGCAATGGCCTCGTAACTGTGAGGCCCCAGGATCAAAACCGTGTCGATGTGCTATATTAGTCCCCTTTTGTGGAACATTAATCCTCATTACTGTCATTTATGACTTAACCCTATTTAGCCCGGGCTATTTTGAAACTGCATAGCCCTATGATCTCGGCCGTGAAACGCCCGATCGCCGCGAAAATGTGCATACATGTCAAGTGAAGTGTATAGAATACTATGGTAATTTCAATTTTTTGAAAAATTCACTCATTTGCATATTTATGGTAATTTATGCAAATAAGGTCATACAATTCACATTTTTGCCCATAAATCAGACACTATTCATATTTAAGCATTCTTTCTCACTACATATATTTGTTAGACCATTTGGAATAATAATACAACACAAACAATTGAAAAACCAAGGTTATTCCTTATGTTATCTATTGTTTTGATAATTTCTTATGTATTTCTTTGTTTTTTTAACTTACGTATTTTATTGTTTTTGTTGTTTTATTTCATTTCCAACTATAATTCAACTATTTTGACCCAAAAATAAACACCTAAACTATAAACAAGACCAAATAACCAATGTTTTATCTCTTTATTTTAAAATGAGATTTCCATATGTTTTGTACACAAATCACAAAAATGAGCGATTTTCGGGCTGACATGCAAAGACAAAAGGACACGTGACTTTGTAATGGTAGGTCCGATTTTCGAAAAATTTCTTTCAAAATATGCGCAAGACTCGAAAGAAAAAAGTCACACAATTTCAGTGCAAGATTTTCTTGCGTTAAAAAATTATCGCGAAAAATGTCGAGGGGGGGCTTCTAAAGCCCCCCCCCCCGGGCTAATAGGGTTAAGGGCGTAGGTACCCTAGTTGAAAAGCATATGAGCATACACATGCTTTTAGCAGTCACGCAAAACACACATTGTCAAATTATTATTCAATAAAATCTGAGAATGTATACTTTTATCTAGATCTATTATTTTTAAATTATTTTTTAAATAATTCCATGAATTGGGGTAAAACAAAAATATTCCAACTTTATGAGCGGCAGTGTATTTTGTAGTCATACCCCATTAACACCAATGAGATTGACACCAGACCGACGAGAGTCTAAACAATAAATTAACTTTACGGCCATATATCGGTCAGTTCTGGAGTCAACATGGAGTCGTTTTGGCGGAGTCACTGACTTATACTACACTTCTAGGTTATATGTGACTCCACGAATCTGATACTCGTGATTGGCCCGAGAAATATATATGTTGGTGTTTTGGCGAATGTTTGTGTTTGTAGTGATTTCCACTACTGTGATTCCAAGAGGCAGCGTTAAACTATGCGTATGATGCTTATCCAACCTGACTATTGATGGACGATGCTGTTCTAATAAAAGAAAAGTAAATATGTTTGTATGTTTCAGATCTCTGATGAGTATTACAAGGGCGAACTATCTCCTGAGAAGGCCTTGGTGTTTTATCTCCTAGAGAATGGAGCCAAGTTAGATGTGAAGGATGAGACAGGCAAGCTACCAATCCAATATGCCAAGGACGAAGTGATCAAACAAATGATTTTGTCTAGGTGATTCTTTCAGGTCTAAGAAAATGATATTGTTCCAATCAGCCATGTAACTGTAAGACCAGGGCTTTATCAAAACGCAAAGAAAAAATGCGTGTATCCATTTTGCTCCTTTGAAATTAGGTAACGGAATGACATATTCAAAATGGAAAAGTCCACTAAGTGTTATTGTAAATCTTAAAAGTTGATCAAATAGTATATGTATTGTTTGGACAATAAAATTGTACATTATGCGGCAGCTGTGATAATTTGGAATACATACATATTACACCTCACACATAATAAAGTGAGATTCCGTTAAAGGGATAGTTGAGTTCTGTTTTCAGATCGCACATGCCTTCAAATGCATGGTTATTGCTCTCATTCTTATCTATGACATATCTAGTGCCCTTTTAGAACCTAAAATTGCTATGAAGGTAATTTTAGACCCCAAAATGTGTGAAATTTAGCCAATACGATCATACCAATGCAGCTCTACTTTCCCCAAAATACGGTGACCGTTAATTAATTAATTAATTAATAATAACATTACATGGGCCGGCTGGTTGTGCGTAATATCACCAACACGAAAAAGCCAACGTCGGCATTGGCTGGAATACAACTTAAAAGGCGCTATTTTGCTTTCAACGGCTGGTTCAAATTATCTAATATTTGTGGTGGTACATTAGAAATTGTTATATTTATGGATATTTCAGCCGTCTCTGAACCGATTTTTGATCAAAAAAAGATGATTCTGTCATTTAAACTGTATGTTCTTTCAGATTTGACACTCAGTTTTTCATTATCTCACAAAATATGATTTTGTGTAGCGCCCTCTGCAACATAACTCAACTATCCCTTTAAAGGTACTATGTCCCATTTGCAGGCCAAAAAATGAAATGGATTAAATTCTAACGGCATTTGAATGATAATACTAAATTAAAAATTCTCTCAAAACAAAAGGGATTGAAAAAGTGTTTTTGTGGGTAAAAAATAACGACCGTTAGTTTCAGACCCTTGTACCGAATGGTCGTACCGGTACGTTTTGTGATACGCAAAGATTCAATCAGTTTAAATCTGGCAATTACAAGAAATGGGTCATTGATGTAGACAAACGCTCATGTACCCTTTACAGCTCATGTTGTGTAGGTTATTACCAAAGAAAAAAAGAAGTCGGTCAGTCACTCGATAGTGTCTGATAGTGAAGTCTAGAAAGTAAACGGGTTTCCTTGCATGATTTGAATACTTGGACACAGCTAACGTTTAAATTTCACAGATAGGACATACCACATACGTGACATATTCATGAATCCTGCAAAGCTATACAGAATTTGATGTTGGCTGCAAAAGGGATACCTCTAAATGAATATCTATTCACTCCTTCTCCAAACAATGAACAAAAATTTACTTACTCTAAGATACAGCACATAGATTAACAAATTACCCTACAAACTTACCATTTCAAGTGTAGGACTTAAAAGAACATTTACTTACCGTTATTTGTTAAAATACATTTGAAAACTGTTACAATGCTATTTATAGCATTATAGTTACCGTGGTTTTTTAAATAAAAAACATTTAGATCAAATGTTGATGCAGTCATATCATAGACTAATAAAAATTTGTTAATTATAATAATAATATTTATTATTTCTATTATCATCATCTTCATTGTTATTATCATTTTTATAAGTATTTTTGTTATTAGAACTACTATTAACTATTTACTTACTAGTTCAGTAGCAGCTACATGTGAACAAAAACTGAATTTAATTGATTCATGGTAATGTGTTTATCTGAAACGGAGTCTTGGGTTTTCTCAAATTGAAAGATTATTCGTACACGTTAATATGTACAATGTACATGACCTCCAACGTAATTCAATTTTCGGATAACAATTAAATTAGTTTTGTCATCATTAAAGGATATGAAAAATTGATTTGTCTCGATGTATGTTTCTTGAGAATATGACATAATAAAGCTTACATCTACTAAATATTCAACAAATGCCCTAATTCAACCAGTCCACTTTTTCATTCTTAAGTAACGAAAAACACACCAAATACATCAAATTTACAAGAGATATGAATAACCTGGTGGTTAATTGTATTTCATTTCATTTTCATTTTTATTTTTTCATTTCCAACAATTTAAAATGTTTACAAAACATAGTTACATTTGTAATAAACTAATCTTAATAGTAATTTATACATTTGAGGAAGACAAAAATTATTGTTAAATTTAACTGCATTTAAATTTTGAGGAAATGGAGAGGCCCACTGAAAAGCAGAGCTTGTAAATTGTGGACCCCTCGGATAGGGAACCTCGGATAATAAAGAGTGTGAAAAGAGTATGGAATACATAATCAATAATGTATAATGTTTGTTTATTTGTATTTTTTCAACAGAGGAACTACGGAGGCCGAGAAGAACGATTTTGACAATCTTCCGGAAAAGGCGCAAAGTGATGGAACATACACTGTAGAGCCAAGAGACCACGCCTTAGGCGAGATACGTTTTATACATCTGAGGCAGGCGAATATCTTTATGCCAGAACACATAGGTATATTCACCTCCAAATTAAGAATTTGTTGATTCAATTTATTTTGATAAAGATCTGAGGTCACCGACAGATGACTGTAACAGAAGTATGAAAACCTACCAAACTTTGCTCAAGTGTCCTTTATGAATAATCGTTCATGGAGATCATCGTATAGGTGAGGTTATGTTCTATGGTAGTATGGTCAGCAGTGATAAATTGATCCAGATTATTTAAAAAAAAATACATATCTTGTAAATGATATGGCACTTTCTTTACTGTGTGGTTTGTGTCAAATAACTCGAGTCCTTAATATTATCTTTTTTTCGCCATTTCCTAAAAGCAGGTGAATTGACAGGACTAGATTTCCCTCGGAAAAAAGAAGCAGCGCAAGGGCCCTCAGGAGAGCAGACCATGACACAGGAGCCTACATCAACCATTGACCAGCCTCTTCTAGATGACAAGTCCTCCAAGAACCAAGGTAATGTGGCGAGTGGAGGTAACACAATTTCGGCTTATTCAAATATAACATGCGTTGCCATTCAATTAGACAGTTTTCGATAGAGAACTCCAAAACAAGTATCTACACTTGACACTGCATCGTCAAAACGCGTTGTTATGGTGAGAGTATGACCATTTTTTGAATTTGGTCGAAGATAAATTATGAAAACAAGACAAATAGACAAAATGTTGTTGACTTGATTTGTCACCTGGCCTTAAAATCAGCAGATAATGTTCTGCTCCTTTACCTAATTAAGGTTATATATTATTTCGTCGTCAAGAAATGGGCCCATTACCCTCGGTAAAGATTCAAGACAAAAGTTTCAGAAGTACATTGTACGGAGAAGGAATTAACAACTTTTCTTAGTTACTAAGTGGCTTTAGACCAAGAAATTAAGCGTTCTCCCTCAAAACATTAGGTAACCTGCATACAAGCATTATGCAAACATTCAACATCCGCCATGAGGTTTAAAAGTTTTTTTTGCCAGGTCCATAATTATATTATTTGTATTCCTTTATTGCAAAAAAAATATTGTATTTCAAATACAAATACAACCACGAACATATACATAACACTGGTACCGAAAAATGAACGTAATGGAGCCGTACAGTATGATACATGAATTATATGAATAACAATGTAAACTCATGATACAATATTGCCTCATGATAGTGGGACACTTACGCACTCACCGCACCTTCATTTGTTTAGGTGTGCGCATATGGTTGTGTTTGGTCTAAGGATGAAGATTGTAGTAATGAGTAGGATAATAGTGACGATGATGATTATGATGGCAGTGATGCTGATACCTCAGTCACACCAACGAGACCGATACCAGACCGATGACAAACCGAACAAACGATGACATTACACCTAATGGCTAAAAATAGGTCAGCTTGGAGTCGGTCTTTTGAAAGGTCTGCCGGTGTGACTGAGGTATGATGGTGGTAGTGGTGATGATGTTGTTGAGTGTTGGTGGTGGTGGTGGTGTTGGTGGTGGTGATAATCGTACAACTTTTGAAAACATGTTGGTCAAGTAGATTATACAATCTTTTACATGTGAGAAAATTAACAAACTTCTATATTCTACCAACCTCTTGTTTTTAAGTTGGCAAGAAAGTCCACTGGGATTTTTTGACAGACAGTCCTCAAGAACTTACTCTTCAAGATAATGAAGTAGTAATATCATGCGGCATCAGATTCTCGCCTTCTGGAGTCAAGCTCAGCGAAACTATCAAGGTCACGTTGGACCATAATGCACATTTCACCAATCCAAGACGTGCAGAGATCGTCTTCTACACCCGCAACAAAGGTCTGGGGCAACTATCGTGACAAAAGCTCCTGCGACAAAAATTGTTCCGATCTTTATTTCTTCAAAGTTATAGGCATTTGGTTTGGGTAGCAATTGAGTTCCAGATTAGATCTGCTTGATATGGTTAGGGTCAGGTGTTGTGTTAACTCCATTGTTAAAGTTAAGGATTCGTGTATTGAGGGAAATTGAAGCGGAGTAATTGTCGCAGGAGCAAGTATCATATCCAATTTACCGCAGCTCAAATGCCTTTTTCATGTAACAAACAAACAATTTTGACATACAAATATAACAATGAATATAAGTAAAATTATCGTTAAATTTCAAAATGGGTAGAATACATGTTATCTTCAGGTTTCTCTTTTTATTTTACTTTTATTTAATTCAGTACACTTAGTTATAGCTTATTTATGGACCAGAAGATGATCTTTTAGGAACATGGGACATATGACCCTATCATCGCCCCTCTCCTCCCCCTAAAAACAATAATAGGGGGAATAGGAACAAGAAAAGTAATTGGCTGATGACCCTTGTTCAACTCCATAGTAAAAGTTAATGCATACTTATCGTTATGCTGTCTCTCAATAATTTGTTAAATTATATATATTTAATGTAAATAGCTTCACCATTAATATAGCATTTGTCCCCCAAAAAACACTTATGTACAAGTCTCTTGTAGACCGAATATTTATATTATAATTCTCGTTGTTATAGACTCAACAACTTTCGTGAGAATTCCCGCATCCACTGACGGTTGTCCACGTTGTGACGTCAGATCAAAGGACTTGGATTTCTATGTGGATCATTTCAGTGATTGGTGGATTGTGGCCTTAATCGAACGGTACTTCGTCGGAAAGAGGGTCGAGTGCACGCCATATATACGACCACCTGTCACGAAGGGGTTCACGCACTTAGTGCTACTCTGCATATATGACGATCTCTTGGATGTTATTGAGGTGAGGCAGAGATAAGGGCGCTGAGGGGCGGGGGGGGGATGATGGGTGGTGTGTCAGAGCAAATATTCCAGCAAGTGAGTCGAAAATATAACAACATGTCATTCAAGAGGGTCCTCAAATTTCAGCATTTTCTGCCAGATATTTTACACAATTTAAAGGTAATACAAACTTTTTGGAAATTTTGAAAATTGGGTGTACAGTGATTCTTTACAATTTTGATATATTCGGACACCCCTGTGGATGTATTATAAGCACTAGAAAATTTAGCCTCTAAAACACTTCTGCTTTCGAGAAAAATTGAATATAAAAATTGACCGTTGCTCCCGGTAAATTTTGATAAATTTCAAATAGCGCCTACGGCCGTAAAATGGTAGCTGCAACCATGACAATTTCAGAATATGTAGTTGTGCTATATAATTTCCCAACAGGAATAGCTAATCGGTCTATTTTTTGTCAAGAAACATATTTTTATAGCGTAATTAATATCTTGACCTTAAGAGGGAGCTATACAACACAAAGAGTTTATAATTTACAATTTTATAACATTAGACTCGATTTCAACCGCGACAACAATCACTGAATATTGTAGGATCGCATATGCTTCCAATATGTTAATTTGAACCAAATTCATGACCCCATACCAAAACTTTGTATTACCTTTAAGGCAAAAACGAAACAAAGAATTATAATTCCCCCTTAAGTTCTCTCTATAAAAAACAAGGAAGTTAACATATTTCTTGCTATGTTATGATTTTATGATGTCACTGAATTAGTTGCTGGGGGGGGGGGGGGCATTTGCCTTTTGTAATACTTAATATGTAATTTATATCCTAGAAATGTAAACAGAAAAATATATATTTGTTTATACCTATATACAGGGGCGTACGCAGGATTTTTTCAAGGGGGGGGGGTTTAAACAAAACAAAGGGGGGTTTTAGGGGGGTTTTCTTAAAAATACACACATAAAAAATGCCAAGGGGGGGGGGGGGGGGTTAACCCCCAAAACACCCCCCTGCGTACGCGCCTGCCTATATATATATATATATATATATATATATATAAAATATATTTAGCTTTTTCTCTTTCTTTATATATACATATATCTATATATATATAAAGAAAGAGATTGAGGGGGAGGGTAGGAGGTCTTCTTTACCATAAATTATGTTTTGCTCCAATAGAAAACAAACAAGAATATGAAGGAGTACAGAATGCTCTATCCGCCCCAGCAAATGTTCGTAGAATGGAGGTGTGGTGATATCAATATCGCGTTGTTCGATGGCTCAATGGAAAAAGGAAGGACAATTGGCAAAAAGGTATTTTCTGTATTTCAAAGCTAGGATTATCAAAGAAAATAGGCCATTTTTGTAATGTCATGAAATTCAATGCAGAAGCCTAATGTTCGTCCTACCAACCGACAATTGATGTACGAATTCGCATTCTGACTACTGAAATAGTATTATTCGTTACATCTGGATGAAATAATTTATAACGAGGCACTTATCAAAGGTACGTGAATCGAATTTAATGAATTAGGAAAATGGTCAATTGTAAGGATTTTATTGCATTGGCGACTTTCGTCAATGACTTGTCTTCGTCTGCGTTTTGATTTGTTATTGCATTGACGACTCGTCGTCAATGTCTTGTTTCCGTTCTGAATTTTTCTTCTTCTTTGTCGTCTTCTTCTTCTTGATCTTATGCCAAACATCCCATTCGCTTTGCACGCAGTGCTTGTTTTTCCTATCTAGGTCTTTTTCTGTGGCTCGATTCCTTACAAATTTCGTAGGCGTACTCTCTAATCTAAGTCATCTAAATCTTAGTTTTCCGAAATCACTCAGGCATAACCGTCCAGACGCCATTTTGTCCGTTTCTGGTCAATCGTAAGGCCGTTCTTTTTTCCTTCCTATCTCAACTTTCCTAGATCCTACAGACTTTCAAGAAATTCCTTTAGATAGTCCAAGAGATGTTCTTCCATCTGCGATGCATAACCTGCTTTTAAAATGCCATCTTCGTACTCGAAATTCAAATCCGAAATCGAATCCTTTAAGAATCTTCTTTAAAAAAAAACTAACACCTAAAACCCGTCAATTGCCCAAACTTTCTCATATCAGTTCGGTTTTGTCTCAAATTCGTACAGTATTTTCATCTTATCATTTTACATAGCCATCTGTAATTTCACGCACATGTAGTTACGCATAACAAAAATAGCGTCCTCTTTGGTTAAAATAATACATGTAGCTTTCTTTCTGTGGCCGTAGCTCCATCGTGTTTGGCCACACCCGTACTTTTGTTGATTTAGATATTTCAAGATATGCCCTTTCCAGCTAAGTTCAAACATATATACCCTTTCACTCACCGACTTAAGCAAATTGCCCTCCAAATTCGCAGTGATTTGTCAAGAAAATTGCAAAATAACTTCAACTTGCTATAAAATGGCGATCTTTTTACCTACGTCAATGAAACTCAGCAGACAGATATGTATCCATATCCTTGACAACTGTCTGCCAAATATGTTATAATTTGATGACGTCATCGTAAAGTAACGGCCAAATGTTTTTACTATGCAATACATAACACCCCGTTAATAATGCTTGCAATACATTACATGTAAAGCAATGATGTCAAACTGACCGCAATGCACTGCTTTTTCAAGTGATACCAAATACGGTATATATTCAGGCAGAAAATGTTAAGTAAATCACATTTGAACACGATTATAACACGTATTGGCTATGACGTCATCTTTCAGGAGGCTTTTAACCCCCTTTCAAATATTTTTTTCCTTGAAATTGTGCATGTATATTCTGGGCGGCGTATATCGCGGGACATCCTGAACCCGGTTTTTGACAATATGTCAAGGGAGGCACTTTAGACGCCATTTAAAAAGGGGTGTTTCATAAACAAGAATTGATTTTGATTTAAACAAAAATCCATTTTAAGGACGAATCAGTTTTAGCTGAAAAATGATACTTGTGAGCTGTTTCATCAAACCAATTTAAAGCATGACCATGTGTCAATAAATTACCTGTTGATGCCTATATATCAACTCTGACTTATGTTGTCCTTAGAAAAAATTCAAAGCTGATAGAACATAATTGATGAATAATTTCATATAGACAAAACATTGTATTAATAAAAACATGCTTACCTACTGCATGACCCTAACATGACAATTATATCACTTTGATATTATCAGCCATATGAGTAACAGCGATCCTTGTGAAAAATGTTACTCTTTTAAGCTCAACAAATGTACCTCATCTAGACAGTGGCAGTTATCAGCTGCAATAGTTTTAACAACTGGCTGTCACTTTAATAGTAGCACTTTCATTTGTGTCATTTCAAATGTCCTTGTTGTATCCCTTGAATGTATTTGCTATGCTCATCATTTCCGAAATCTAGGTCCCTTCCGCGATCCCTATTTCTTTCAGACATCGTAGGCATAATCTCCGGCATCCAATCAAGGTCACTTGAATCTTAGTTCATCGAAATCCCTCAAGCGTAACCGTCCAGGCGCCATTTTGTCTTTCCAGGCTTTTTTTTAGGCATTTCTTTCGGCCTTCCAATCTCAACCTTCCGCGATGCTACAGACTTCTTACAAATTGCTCTAGATAGTCCAAGAGATGCTCTTTCGTCTGTCACGTAGAATCCCGGGCGTAAATGCATGCATAAAGTTCTAAAACGATTGCAGTTCTAGTTTAATTTAATATACCACCCCTCTCTCTCCCTCTGGGTTGCATACACATGGTAATATATGTACATGCACAACAGCCAACCACACACGCACCCACAAAAACATATACACATATGCACACCCTTTCTCATTTGCCTTCAAAAAGGGGATGCGGTGTGCTTGATCAAGACCCAATTCTTATTAGGTGATACGTACGTAGACGTATCACCTTTTGATTTCGTCAAGATTTTTCTTTATTATTATTTTTCTTTTTATTCTTCCTCGAATTTGTTCGCAGGATATCTCAAGACTGAATAAAGCCATTATCATTTAACTTGCCATGATGGTAGATATTAGTCTTACTTAGAACTGCATGACTTTTCAGTGACTCAAGGTCATCGTGACGTCATCTAGGCGCCATTTTGTGAAAATCAACTTATGATCATATCTTCATAACGGATAGTCATTTTTCATTCGTATTTATTAGGATTAAGATCAAGATCTGTCCGGTCAATTTCACGTCAATAAATGCGCGCAAACATGCGCGTACGTGAACGTGCGCGCGTTAACGCGCGCGTAAAATTTCAAATTGCTCAAAATCGTCTTAAATTTTGTTGGCATACGTTTCATGCAATTAAAGGCATTTCATAAAAAATCACGCAAATGCGCATTTTTGCGAGTTTCCGTTCGTCACGGCCCTACGCAAAATAATTCCTCCCCAATAATTTTTGACAGGATATTCCTCATAATTTTCCAAACAATTTGATACCATGTTTATCTTTTTATCACTATTAATAACGGAATGAGCGTTCGTTAAAAATAACTGTCCGTACGCGCGAGTTTTGTAATACATAGCATATTATGGGCAAAAACATGCCTATAACATGTCCATTATAGCCCTTTGGTACGTTTGTTTACCGCCATTTTTTTCTTCATATTTAGAACAAGTATGAGTCGGAGATATGATTTCATGTCTCATTTGGCCATTAAGTATATTTTGACATTATCATATTCACCTTGGAACTCAAAATACGAATCTGCATATTATGACGTCAGCATATTTACGGAAAATGATTGTATCTCTGCAAATATTAATCAATTGTCTTCTAAATTTTGATATGTTGTAGCTTAGAAAATTATCTACAAGATCAACGTACATCATTTATCATTTCGATGACATCATCATAGTGAAAATTTCAACTAAAGACGACATGTCTGGATTTTCTTTTTGTTGCGTGTTAGGCATAATCCTGATTCTACAATTCTCTATCTATCATTTCAAACCAAAAAATCATCATCATCAATATCGTCATTATCGTATTTATGAACATTATCATTAGATCATCATCGGCACACTTTCATGATAAAAAAATAGCATACGTATCACCTAAATCGTCAAAGTGACGAATTAAAGTCTAGTTTATATTTGTTAATGTTACTTTCAAATTTTATTTAAAATATTAATTTTATTTACCCTTTCGCCTTTCATTGAGTGAAATTTTATAATCTATGATTATTTTGAATAAAAGAGTGTATGTTACTTACTACCTACAACTTTTTTAATTCACAGAACTAATAATTGAGCACATTTCCCCCTTTCTATCTCTAGAGCTTGTTATTGTATATATGCATATAAATTGTATTTATGTTTTTTTTAAATCAGATGTGGAAATAAAACTTGTACTTGAACTTGAACTATCTCTTTTCGCCTTCTTATTTTTCCTCTAATACCTAGTCATGAGTATTTGATTTATGTAACATTTACAAATACTCTTGTTTCATTTAGAGTGTGTGGTAAAGTTTTAACCGACAGATTTACTTGAATTTCTTCTTCTTTTAAAATAGATACTAGGTACAAGGGAAATGAACCTCGTTAAAAGTAAACAATTCTCCTTTGAAGTGGAGCCACTCGAGTCGGGGGCAAGCCAAAGGTTTCTCGAATTCACCTTGGATCAAACAGAGTCTACCTTTAACCCTACCCCGATTCATTTCGACTTGAAATATGATGGTATGTATGATGGAGGGACCACAATTAAGCTACACACTTTGATCTAAAAGTCTAAAAAAAACTAATAATTACGTGATTTGAAGACAATGTCTTGTGAAACTTGGTTGACTTCTGAAAAAAATTACGACCGACAAATCTGAATAATGTACGTGTTTCATTTGAAGTAACTTTCGATTCCCGTTTAAAATTTGGTTAACAAAATTAATGAGTTCATAAGTTACCCACATGTAACAGCATAAATGCAATCCTTAACTTTGCGGATACTATTAAATGTGAATTTCACCTCAATCTGAAAATATTGACGATCACAATGTTTAAAAAAGGAAATATATATGTTGACAGGATAGACTTTTAATGCTGTTAATTAGCCTATTCTAATTGGGTCCTAGGAGAAATAGAAACATATAAATCATACTTTATCTTGGTCATATACTAAAGAAAAAAATTAAGAAGAATACAACAAAAATATTATGACAAGCAAAGCATAATATCTACATACATATTTCTTTAGCATAAATAATCTTTATAAGCATAAAACGAGAAAAAAAAAATCCGCATTAGCCTTCTCGTAAAACCCGTGATGAATGACTGAATACCGACTATGATGATTAAGGCATATAAAGTATACAAAAGTAAATTTCATTGAGGCACAGGGTATTTCAAAAATAATCATGAAATGATACATTTATTGAAGCTCAAGATGTTTCTGTCATTTGACACATTTCTACCTCTTCTACAGTTAATGCTCTCCTATTTGATGTCACTACATCAAGCATAAAAGTAATATTCAAATCAGTGTTTCTTTAAATGACTAGTGCCAGTTTAAACGGAATTAAGTAATTCACATACTTCTACAGTAGATCGGGCATTTGGAAGAGTGCAGTACCTCAAATAATAGAAGCGAACCCCCTCCCCATAGCATCTCTTAAAGAGTAGCGATTACAAATAGTAGACTTTTAAGTTGTCTGCTAAAATTGCTTTAAGACTAACCTTAAACTGGTTACACTCTGTTTTCATGACAATGACAGGAATGGACCTGGCTTTTCATTAATTCACAAACTCACTTCTCTGTTTTTTTTTATAATCGTATGAAAGCAACAGCAACAACAAACGTGGAAACGACACCAGCAGCAGGAGCAGCATTCTGTACCATGGATGCAGGATCACAATCAGCAGAGGTGTCAACGCTATCAGGGTTAGTAGCCATTATAATGTATTATTTCAAAGAGCAGGCTGAGTTCTGGTAAAAATAGGAAAGCACTTTTTGAGAATTCTCTATCTTTGTTTTTCGGTTTGGTAGAATATCATGGTAGAAGTCATACCTGAAACGGATTGCTCTTCAAATACCTTTTTTATTTGAAATATTACAATATATAACACAAATTTGTGGACAAAATATTTCTTCTGAAGTGCATGTGGTCTTCAGCAAGAATTGATTTTGATTTTGATCATTCCCAAACCTCACAGTATAGATTTTCTATTCATTTCTACACAGTTTTTTTCAAATTGTAATCCCAAGACGAGTGTCCCACTCAAAGGATAGATATAAATGATCATGTGATAAGCCGTTCTTTGTTCCATTCAATTCAATTCAATTTTAATTCATTTCATTCTCGGTTAAAGAATACATTGATACAAAAGATACACAATAATTTAGAAGCATATTAAGAAAATGAAATGGGGAACTACATAGACCTTGTACAAGCGTAGTTCCCAAAGCATTCATAGCATAATGTAAAGGAAAGATGAAGAAGAAAAAAAAAAAAAAAAAACATATAACACAAATATTAACAAAAGATAAGTAACTATATATATTTAAGAAAACGAAAATTCTTTAACTTTTGTTTGAAAGAATTAACTGACCTGCATTTAGAAATATTTTTGGGGATTGAGTTTCAAATCACAGGAAAATTATGTCGTAATGATTTCATTACGTTATTTGTTTTTGTACTGGTCATAGGTGAAAACAATCCTTATAACGGATTATGTATCTGGTAATTAAGAATGAACATCTGAAAAATATCAACCAATATCAAATTAAAAGAAACCAAGAAGCAATGGAGTTATAGTACAAATCACAAACATTTAGAGATTTCAATTTCCCAGTGGGGCAGAATGGAAACGATAATGACATCTTATGCATATATTATGTAATTTAAATATTTATCTAATTTAGTTCGACTACAATTACCCCCAAGCAGCATGATTGTATAATATATATAGTAATATTAATGCTGAAGGTGGAAGCGAGTCGTTTAATCTGTATAATATACCGATACATTTAGATACCTTTTGAGTGACTTTATTTACATGAGTGTCCCATTGCATATTATAATCAATATAAACACCAAGAAAATTAACGCGTTTAACTTTATTTACTGGAACCTCATCTATATTTAAAAACAAAGCGTGAAGCAAATTAGTGGAATTTGACTGCTTATGGAAGAAAGTAATGTAGTTTGTTTTACTCGGATTTATTATCAATCTATTTGATTTGAACCATTTGGTACCTTGTCTAATTCAATATTGATATTAGTTTGTAAGTTATGAGTGTTAGGTTGGGTGTAAATTAAAGCGGTATCGTCAGCGTACCTAATTTAATTAAATTTGTCAGAAGAATATGTAAGATCAATAATGTATATTAAAAACAGTAGAGGACCTAGGATAGAACCTTGTGGTACGCCGTGTGTAATAGAAGAACATTTTGAGAAATTATTATTATAAACTACATATTGAGATATCAAAGTCTTTAGAAAGGTCCACACATCTAATATAATCTGTATGTTAATTTATAGGGAAGGATTTCTCTCGATATGGCGGAGTTAATTAAGTTATCAAAATTCCAGAAGTGATATCCAAATTACATACTTCTAATGAGACTTAGAGGAGGAATCATTTTCATGGAATTTCACACACTAAATGGGTATTGCAAAGAGTAAACATTTTTATAATGTACTTTTTTACATGATGGTAGCCAACGTTTGATTGCATATGTGCCTGCGTTTTGTAAAATCAATGCATACCCGATAAATCAAAAAAAAAAGTTACATTTAGAGGCATTTTCGTACATGTGTTTATTTATTACAAGAAAAGGCAAATGTTGAGAATAATATACTTGAATATGCAAATAAGGTGGTCATTTTTTACTTCGGTACTAAATAATTATAATTGTTTTGAAGAAGAAAAAAAAATGATAGGATAAGGACATAAGAAAAGCAGGCTTTGCATTCGGGAACATTAAAGGAAAAACTGCTATTCCAAAAAATAATTAAATGAAAAGAAATTATACGAAATGATTATAACTCTGCCCTTTGATAAATTATTGTTTTTAAAAATCATGGGTCTTTAATCATTAGAGTTATTAAATATGGGTATATTGATATATACATATATGTTTTATGTCAAATAACAGAGAAGTAACGGATGAGAAGATCACCAGGTTATCCAAACTTTTACCTGACGGAAAATACAGCGAACTGTTCGGATGCTTGGGATTCAACTACAACTACACACAGAAGATATTGAAGAAAAAGATGATGGACTCGACGGCTGCTTTCGAAGAACTGTTGCAAGAATGGAAAAACAAGGGTGGATCCACGAAGGATCTCGATGCAGCTTTGAGAAAAGCTGACCTTGGAGGGCTTGTACCTGAATACAACAAGTAGTCATGGCAAGGAGGGTGTACGGCGCCTGCTCCTGCGAACTTCAACCCTGTACCAAACACTATACTTAAACATTACCCTTAACTCTACTGATATAAACATTGTTTAATGTAGTTAAATTTAATGCGTACATCTTTGTTTATTGCGATGTTACAAATTATTCATTCACTTGTTACGACTAATTGTATTGCAATGGTCATAATGCGAATTGCCTACATTCCGTTTTGTTAGGTAGGACAAGCCATAACATCTATGTTCAGATGTGGCTTTATAGTCGGCGTAAGCTTTTTTCCTGCAACAATAAATATTCCATAAATATTTGACTTTAGGTATCCATACGCTCTTACTCGGACCGACTTGCCACGATTGGGTTAACACAACCTTCCAGCGACCCAGTCTTACTCAGTGTAACTTATGGAAGTGATGGCGCCCGCACTAGTCGACCTCAACCCAGCTTCTGCATCTAAACCGCGCGAAATATAGGTTTGATCCCGGAAGTTCTACGTATTAGGTCATACAACCTTTGTGAAAGGTCACATATACTCCGAGTGCCAGGTGAGAGCATCTACACGGTCTACTTACGATACCCTCTAGTCGTGTAAACGTGTCACATCTGGACAAATGCAGGAGTAAATCAGTCGGCGTAAAGGTCGGTGTATCTAACACGATTATCGTTCAGACGGTCACTACGCCGACCTTGTATACGCCGACCTTACTATAGTTCCGCTGACTAGCTCTAAACACGACCATTACGCAGACTAAAATTGCAATCATGTGAACATGGGTAATCATTTGTCCTACATAGCTATGAATAACACATGCAATTCGCATGTAACAGGTGAATGAAATAATTTGTAACATGACATTTAATAATGATGTATGAATTAAATTTGATTACATTACGAAAATAGTCTATGGTCAGGGGCATGTGTCGGATGACCGGCTAGGAATCGAGTACAAGTCACCGCTATTGCATGTGCATTATGAAATCAAAGGAGCAATTAATTTCTTTCAGTTTGTTTTTAAGAATATTGTACCAGTTGAGTTAACCAAGATATAAAATTGTTAACCATTTATGCATCCAATTGGCAAGCCTTGATGGCTTACGGATGAATAATTTTCCATTTAATCTATAGTTTATAAAGGTAAACGATGTGATGATTCAAATTTGCAAAAGCAAGGAAGCGTACTTTGTACACAAAATGCGTCTACAAGTTTTACAGCAGAGTATTAATTTTTTTCTCCTCACAATTACCCCCATCACACGCTGATTGTAACTGTTGTAGCCACTCTTGAGATCATTACACTGGCTTCCTTTGAAACAAAGAATAATTTTTAAATTACTCTTGTTTGTATTCAAAATATTCAATAATCAAGCTCCACAATATTTACATACCTGTTTGAATTTATATACACCTACCAGGGCATTGAGGTTAGCCAGTGATCCTCTCCGTCTCACATATTCAATTACCCGCACATTAGCCGGTGATAGAACATTTACTGTATCTGCTTCAAAATGTTGGAATGATTTACCACTTAGAATCAGGCAGTCTCCATCAGTTCTTACCTTCAGAAAGGCCTTAAAAACACATCTTTTTTGCAATTCGTAGTTGTAAGACTGTTTTTTCTAATATATGTATTTATGTATTTTTTTTTTTTTCATTCACTGTAAGCGCTTTGGGCCTTATGGGAAAAGCGCGGTATAAGTAATAATAAAATAATAATAATATTTATGAGAAATGTATATTTTTTCTTCGTAAAGTTTTTTTCTTCTTTCGTTTCTACTATTTTTTGTTCAACCATCCCCTACGTAAATTATTCTTTTGAACGTATACATGTAAAAATGTTTCTCGTTATATAGCATCATTTTGATGCAAATAATGTACAATTGAACTTTATGTTGCGACGTAAGACCAATTTTTAATGGAATTAATATCTGGCACTTAATTTGTCAAAGAGCTTAATTGAACACTGTCTTTGTATGTTATGCTGCCCTCTTGCAGGCAGTGTTATGAAATTACTGCATTTTTGTATTGTTCGATGACGGTATCTCTTGTTCGCGTATTTGCACGTCCCAAGAAATGATTGATAACACTCTGATTTATTGTGGCTAGAGGCATTTGTTAATGTCGTTGTGACAGTAGAGATACCTGTACGAATGCTCTGAACTTTACTCATTATAATGACTGTTCCGCTATATGTCAGCCATTCAGGTGGCAAATACTTTGTCTTGATAAACCTGTTAGGCGTCCTAATCAGACACAATGACGCACGCTCTTTTGTTAGGACGCCTGGGTTTTGAACACACCTTGCCTTACTAGGATTTTACAATATTAAAAAATCCCTTAAAAATTACTTTCCGATGCGCCCATGTTTCTGACTAGGTTAGCACCACATGGTGTCCGAGACTGGAACCTTTCGTTCTGTCTCGGGGAAAAACAAATCTTATCACGAATGTGAAGATTAAGTTTCTCCTTTCTTTCGCTTGTTTTATTTTGATAAAAAGAATAATCGTGAAACAATCCGTTCTAATCATAAACTTTGTCCCAGTACCTGAACCAGTGCCAAGGAAGAGGAAAGATGAGGGTGCCAAAATGGCTTTTCAAATATCAAATAAGGTGAAGGTTTTCACGAAACCTGAGGCGTCCACCACCTTTTTGTCTACGTTACACAATCCAAGAGTGTGCTACGTAAATAAGTCAGAGAAAGTTGTTTGGACACATGCAGTAGACCGGTTTACTGACATATTCAAATTTATGGATGTTTAATTCTTTCCTGGGGACCTTGAGACGAGTTATTCTAATAACCTGTTTTAATGAATAGACCAAAATACTTGGAATACAGGTGCATACATAACTTGGTGCTATATTGGGCAAGTCTCGGAAAAGCTTCTCGGTTGTCAAGAACAACCTTTCTTTATAAAGTATGCAGAACGTTTGAATATGAAGTCAACTTGATGTTTATGTTCATAAATTTAGTTGTAAATTTTGTGGAGTAGAATACGTTAGACTTCCGTACAATGCTAACAATGAGGTTTGGTATGTGTTTGCTTGACCGTGGTCGCAGACGTAGTCATTACTAGAAAAACTAGAAATATCAAGAAATATCAGAAAGTAAACGCATGACATAAGAGGGTTCAGACACAATACCACCGATCACTACTATCCAAACGTTTCAACAGAGGATGTCTGCCATTCCCGTCTAAAAAAAAAAAAACGAAATTATTGATATATTAAGGATGATAATAACACAAATAATAAATAAATAAGTAATGTAATAATGGTGCTACCATGGTCACTCGCGTCTTACGAAGCTCTGTGTTATAAGATACAGAAAATTGAAGCTTGTTAGACTTTACGTCATTATTGAAGGAAACAAAAGACGCCTTTGTTTTCGCGCGTCATATCAGAACAAGGAAGTCTTCTTCTCCTAGAGTCACTACTACACAAGCCCGGTCCAGTAGAGGACGCAGGATTTAGTTGTATCATTCTGTATCCATATCACCAGAAACCCATTTGATTTGCAAGAAGGACAATACATTTTCCTAATGAAAAATAAATATATCAGGTTTAACATTGGCATTCGGGAGATTAGAACCGTCTATTGCATCGGATGAATACTGAACTAATTTATCATTCACGTAGGCTTAATTTAGACAGTAAAGCATTCAACAATTTCAACTTTATTTTCTTAATGTAGAGGAAGAAGGCTTCGATAGAAGATTGGGCATCCATTTCTAAAAACCGCCAACTTCGCTACTGTGACTGCTGTAATTCGGTAAACAGAGTTTGGTAAAATTGTAGGTAGAAAGGGGACATGTACGTTTTTTGGGTACATTTAAAGCCAATAGAAAGTAAATCTTTCCACAGAGAAAACGAATGTTCCATTTTTTAAACCAAACATATATCTTCCCCACTTGCTTTAGAGAGAAGGAAGTCGACAACAACATCACTTGCAGATTATTCCATTCTGGCAAATTGCAATTGAGAAAACAAATCATTCTGAAATAGGTATTCTAAAATGGAACAAAATGTTTAAAATGAAAAAATATATATGTACACAAAATACCTTTTGAATGTTATTGATATCATATTCCCTGCCTTACTGATCATAGACATAAGAATACACAAGCCATATACCAATGTAACAGGACATGAACTGAAGTCTGAGGACACACAGTATATTCATGAAGTTGTAAAATACATTTCTTCTACATTGTTGGCATGCTTGTTCTGAAACAAGATATCTGTGCTTCAAACGTCACGTTACGTTACTCATTGGTGTATATTATTATAACATGCAATCGTACTTGGAGTAACAAATTTACAAATGTTACGCCGCAATGTAGAATAAAGCAAAATGTTATTTAATTGAACGTGTTTCCAATGAAAATATTCGAATATTTAAATATATGTATATCTTAATTGCATGCATGTATAGACATTTACTATACTTTCTATATTTACCAATATGGCTGTTTTCCATCTGTACAATATACATTATATACTGCATTGTTCCATATTTGTTGTATATAAATAATGTAAAACGCTTTGTTAATGTTTTTGTGTTAGATATGTTAATTCAACATTTAAATCGTTCTGTTACGTAAAGATAAATGTATACTGATGTGAAATATTGCAAGAAAATACGTCACCTTGGCGTAAGGGAGAAAACGTAGAATATTGCAACAAACTATCAACTTTAATGGAAATTATAAGCACTTACGAAAGGTGTGTCCAAACCGTGTATATAAATAATTATAGGGAGCCTAGTGCCCTTTGGTTTTATTTCTAAATCTTATACCTATTGTAAAATTGACATCGTCTCTGAACTTATTGATTTATGCTGTGAAAATTTGTTTGGATTCGATTAGATGAAAACATTTGATTAAGTTCAGCTTCTGTCAGATTTAAAAAGCTTTGTTGTAGTTATTTATTAAATAATTCATCGGATATAGTGGTTACTTAGGACTAGTACAATATACTGTGTAAGTGCCTGTAAGATATTGTAGATACATGTATGTGCTTCTTTGTGTAATTTATATTCTGATAATGATTGAGCTGACTCTGTGTTTACTTGGTATTTGTTATTTTTCTAGGGTCACTTTCACAAGAAACTGTTTTTCTACTAGTCCTTTCCATAATCAATATAGTATTTTGTATAAATGTTTGGATGTTTTTTAATGGTTATGGTCAAATACAATATCTTGAATACCAGTTGCATCTTGAATGACCGTTATCGAACATTCAGAAGCCATATATTATATCTTGGTGTTTCTAAATTTGAATATCGCATTGATTATTTTTGTTTCTTTTAGGGATTCGATCCCTATTGGGTTCTGTAAATATAAACAATACCTTGTACCAACCAAAACACTGGTAACGTTTTGTAATATTATACTCGTGTATTATATATTTACTCGTGTATAGCGCATAGCGTGTATACTTGAAATGAATACTCTTTACAATGTGATCATGCCATTTTCTATTTGCCGTATTTCGTATCTCACTGATGATGCATCGATCAAACAGATTCATGACTTTACAATTTTGTTTAAATTCATCAAGATGCATTGCAACATTTAGAAGGACATCCTATATTGTATATACATTAAAATACCTAATTTCTTTTTAGCGATTTTTTCTTCTTTTCTTCGTGATATTTGTTACATTCACAAAAAGAACACTTTAGGAAAAGTGACCGATGCATCAGAAGTAGAATTTGTAAGATTATAAATACAACACGTTTTTGTAGAATGCAAAGTTATATGATAGGATTAGATGTGTTGACACAACAATCATATACATGTATATTTTTAGAGCTATATTGTTAAGAATTTCAAAGAGTTCATTGTTTAGAGAATGAAAGAATGTCCATGTATATGTGTATTATATTGAATGCATCTATGGATATATATATCTAGTATTAGATCTGTGGTACATTAGTAGTGTATGGGCCGGTTGACAGAGAAACTAAGATATTAAATAAATGTTAGAAATATTTGTCATACATATGACATAGTCCTCTAAAACGTTCTGTTATTTGTACGAGTACGTATGAAATGTGCTTCAGGTGCATGAATGTGTGCGCGTGACGGGGAGGTGTGTGTGTGTGTGTTCTTTTTTGTTTGGGGGGATAAAGTGAGGGTGACATTTCGGATTTCTTGTCAGAAGAAAACATAATGATACAAACAATTGTTGATGTTATATAATGTGTGCGGAAGCTGCAACTTTCAACCACCTCGCTTTATTTATTCAATGATTGTTATTAACTTTTTTGACTTGAAAAGAACCCAACACATTTTGTTAACGTCCTCCGCTTGATACGGGTGAATGTTTTGATATGCAAATATACATTATATTCATTATAAGCAGGTGTAAAGAAATAAAGAGTAAAACAGCGTTGGAAACTCCCGTGGAAATAAATACAATGCAACAAAAAAGAGAGAATAGAACGCCATCTGGCGTTCGTGGCTTGTCATTGTTCATAATTCACTCTGCCGTCTTCTGACTGGATATCTCGAAAGGCTGTGTTGAACACCTTTTGTTAAATTAAAGCGGAAATTCACCCTTATATTATTAAAGATGGTTTTGATAGAAGTAAAACATATGAGAGGAACAAGTAACTAACTTGTATCGATGGTCTTCGTCATCACCAATCCCACTCAGGCCGTATATACTTCTTCTAGCGTCTTGTCTTTAAAAAATGTTATTTTAGCATTTAACGTCCACACTCTAGATATAACTGCGAATTAAACTGTTACTTGATTTTAAAAAGACGTTATCATGCACTGCTTTTTATGGTCTCCATTGTGTTAGTACTAGTAGTTGCCTGTAACAGGTGGTGAACTTTGGCAAAGTTACATGCCACTTTCTCAAGTTAGCTCATTGATGACTGACAGATGATGTCACAAGGAGAATGAGATCTGGAGGTTTTTGGGGTGGAGCTTAGCAAGTTTGAAGAACAAATATTTAGAAAAATATTTAAAAATCTATGAAACAAATTCAGAAGTTTACATATCAAAATATGAGATGTATGCAGGACTGCACACCAACAGGAATACAATTGTATTTCGATGTCATGGGCCCTTTAAGGCACTGGCAGTGCCTTAAAAGGACGTCACCGTGCCTTAAAAAGACGTCACATTGCCTTAAAAGGACGTCACACGTAGCAGTCCACTATGTCGACGTGCAAATCTAAATGTCCTTATTAATGTCACTTAATGGTTGCACTGGCTCTAATCCGTTCAGTCTTTCAAATTTAAGAGACCGGAATTGTATTTTTACCGTACCATATATAGCCAGACATTGTAAAATGTCTTTTACAAGTGTAGCTTTTTATGTCTCAAGCGTTCATATTAATGATGGTATCTTTGCTTTTTGTTGAGCATTGTTTCTTTGTTTGCTTGTTTGTTTTTATTTCCGAAATCCATTTATACATACAAAATTTAAAAACATACATTAACAAAAAACATTTCAAATGATAGGAAAGTAATTAAATGTGTACAGTATAGACAAGCGATTGGTTAGCCCATTTAAGAACAATTTATAAAATTGTCCTGTTCTTCCATTAGGTCCAAAAGCATAAAATCATATTAAAGGGATTGGGTAACTTTGTCTTAGATTCTGAAACAAAATCCTGGATTTAGCTCATGCTGCAATGATAATTATAAACCTTTAGGTCAGTCAGGAACCCCATGACTTTTACAAGTCGATCGCCTGTCTGATTATTAAGATATTTATGATTGGAAATCGAAATCAAATTTTGCGTTTTCCTAACGTCTTTCAACACTCTACAGTCTATTGGGGAAAACGATTATGGTACAAGCGGTCACTCAGATTTTTACTTTTTTGAGGCACTTCATGATAATTTTTTAGGGCTTCAATATTACACCATATCAAAGACACTGATAACACGTAGGGCAATGCATCCTGGATTGAACATTGTTAAACGCTGCCTTTAATTCACATACAATATCAATTTTCAATCAAAGTAATCTATCAATACACTATCCCCCGTATTGATCACACCTCATCTCACCACCCCTCAACATTTCTATCCACTTATAACAAAATTATTTCTTTCAAAATGACAGTTCAATACTTTGTTGGGCTAACCACGGAGCCCTATTCCAATTTTGGCTGGGCGCAACACTAAATAACAAAGAGGATATTATTCATGGAGTGTTCATACCTCATACGCACAATGGTACGCCCTTCAGTATTTGGAGCGATGCCAAAACAGGCGCCATATTATCAAAAGAAGAATCTCAATAGAATTCCAGGCAGAATAATGTATGGGATGTACGTGCAAGGTGAGTACAGATATGCTTTACTGGCACGGTGTGTGGGTTATCGTGACAAGATTGTGCATGAAATCATATCAAAATATCTACAATGGACTTGAAAGGTGTTCTACTTTCTTTCCAAACAATGAACATATTTTCCTTTTATGATGAAATCAAAGATAATAAAGTTCAGTAACCATTCACTGAGATGCGAAATACGTCATGTATAAGCGGGAAATAATCAAGTCTATGAGGCTGTAAGCTGCTATCATTGGTATAATTATTGAACAGAGTCAGGTTGGATACAAAGCCAGAAATGTTATCCTTATCGTTCTACTATCCATTTTACAAGTTCGGCTTTTTATCTTCCAAATATTCTTATTTCTAATGTTATCTATGTTTTTGATTGAGCATATAGAATGTAAAACCATCCAGTGTTTGATTCATCCCTCTCTACATTTCATTCCACTTATAACGACATTTAATATCTTCTCGAAATGATAGAGTTCAATAATTTGTTTTGCTAGTTGTAGAGCGATAAGCCATAAAGCCTCTTTTGCTTCGTGAACTCTATTTTGTCATGAACTGAATAAGAAAGAGGTTGAAATTCCTGGAGTGTATACATACACAATGGTATCCACTTTAGAATTGATGCTGTGATAAGAACAGGCGCCACATTATCAAAAAGGGAATCCCCCCGAAAATTAACTCTAAGAATACCAGGCAGAATAATGTACGGGATTTACGTGCAGGGTCTGTATAAAAGTGCTTTAATGGCACTGTATGGGTTGTCATAAAAAAATTGTGCATGAAATCACATCCAATCATGCAAAAAAACTCAATTGATCTACAATAGACTTGAAAGGTGTTTTGCACCCTTTTCAAACAATATAAACATTTTCCTTTCTTGATGGAATCATAGAGTACGGTAACCCTCTACAGGGATGCAAGACACGTCATGTAAGCGGAAAAGTAATCAGTAGTAAGCTGAATATATTGGTATTTGGCATAGGGAAAAGACTTGTGTCATTCTGAACTGGTTAAAATTCAAAATTACTTGCAACATTCCTTATTTATTACAGACCTTAGCAGTCAGCCCAAATTTTTTACCAAATGTCAACTGAATGTATGCGAGCGATTTTACCATTTGAGTAGAAGAAGCTGGCTCAGGCAATATAGTTTGTAAAGTGTCCATGAATTTACGAAATTGTCTATTTTATTTGTATGCATTCAAATTTGTCATCTATATGCAATTCCATGATACCCTCAAGATCATCTAATATGGAATTAGAGTTAGCGAACTCAAATATTGACAAATGGGATGCCGCAATCTAAAATAGAGCATTTTTTCACTTTTATTTGTACGTTGTTCCAATTTAAATAATTCATTCGGATATTTAAATATATGTGTATCTTAACATGTATATATATTGAACACTATCGATGTTCATCATCTATATCATATCATATACCATAAATATCAAATGTTGCAAGGAAATACGTCACCTCAGCGTAAGAGATTATCCAACCTCGGTTTTTAAATGGGTCACATGGGACCCCCTTAAACCTGCCACATCACACTATCTACAGTATCTTCATCAACACGATGGCGAGATGTGGACTTCAAAGTATATTCAAGAGAGAAGAATGACGTATCTATTCGTAGAATTTAGCAACAAACTATTAAATTGAATATACATTATAATCCATTGAAAATAGTATGTCCAGACTTTGTAGTTAAATAATTTGGGGGAGGCAAGATGGTTAGCGCCCCCTCGAAATTATAAACGACCCTTTTATACAGGCTGGCCACGAGATCAATTCTCATGTTGGTTTTAAACTGTTTCACCATAACAAATATATAAAAATTCCCCTTCTATATAGATTGAGATGGATTAAGGTTGGTTTGGTTTACTTGACTATTTACATGATGAGGAAATCAGGTTGTTTGTACGTAAGCAACCAGTGTATCACGGTTTTAAGTCCGTTCCGTGAGACTTGGTACTGAGGATTAATGCCTTACCAAAGAGACTTAAGGGTACTAGTGCATTGACTTGGATTCGAGCACGGACATCCTCTCTACAACTAGCAATTACGAGTAGGTAATCGCTTGCCGCGGTACATTTAAAGAGAAGCTTCATTGATTAAAAAAAATAACTTTATTGTCATTATTGCAAAGGTGAAATTTTGATTGAACGAGGTTATCAAAATCTAATGCTTGGAAAAAATCAAAGTAATGATTATTATCAAGTACAAAACGCTAAAATACAGCTCCGACATAGCACCTGAAAAGCTCTCCAATCGCTGCTGAGATGCATGACGTCAGTGGTGGATCCAGGGGGGGGGGCCAAGGGGCCCGGGCCGCCCCCCCCCCCCCCTGGGAAAAAAAACGTGTAAAAACACGTGAATTTTACCTTTTTGGGGAGATGCCCCCCCCCCCCTATTCTTTATGGGATGTCGTCTGCTTGGGCAGGATTGGTTATTATTGTGATGGCATTACAGAAACATCTTTATTTTTCTGGCGAATCTCTCGTATAACCCAGATGCTATGCAGGTAGTTTTATTTGTATTTTTATAAATCACCCGATATGTAGTTGCAGAAAACTTGTACGATGGTCATCTGTTAGCTTACCAGTTTCTAGCGATACGTTATTTGCCATATTTGTGATTTTCTTTGAAAAGGCGCTTTAAACGAACCTTAACTGGCTGGCCACCGAACAAAATCTCACATTCCTGACCAGCAGTTATCAGTGTTCCCCCAAAATGATTGATCACAAATTTAAAAGGTTGTAACTTTCATATTTTCAATCGGACTTTGCTCGAAATTTTGCTGAAAATTTCCTCTCATTTTTTGATTCTATTTATACCAATTTACTATCGAGGTGGAATTTCCCTTTGGGGCAGGCATTACAGACAACCAGAGAGTTTTATTCAAATCTGTTTACCATCAAATAGTCTTCCAGAAGACAATTGTTACTGGATAATAAAAACAATAACAATAGTAATGAAAATGATAATTTCAAGCCACAAGCAAAAGAGAGAGAGAGAGAGAGAGAGGGGGTGGGAAGGAGTATTATGCCCCTTGATATTTTGTTAATGTCTATATTTTGAAGTTTACATCGCGTTTAAAGATAAAGTTGAGTTCTGGTCATGTGATTGCATTGTGAAAGAAACGGTGTGGAATCTATCAGAAAAGGTTGATGATCTAGTATATAAGTATTCGAGTGTATTGCAAGGTTCTGGAATCATCAAAATGATAAGAAATTTGGCCAAATCTTGGCAAAGTTACAAGCACTGTACACAGAATGATGTATATGGGACTACACGAACACATGGCGAAAAAATCCTACGATGTTTCATGTCATATTTAGATTATGAAGGCATTTGAAGAGCCATGCTTTTCAGGGAACATGTTTAATCTGATGTTCTTCCACCCTTGCATAATAACAATGATAACGCTCACAAATTATTTTTTACCTCTTCCCAGAACTCAACTGTAGAAATTCATATTCACATTCATCTTGTCAACGACATCAGCTATCGAAAGTGACATTGACATCGTCTCTGAACTCATTCTCTTCTTCTGGGATAAAACTTTTGAGTCAGTGAAAATATCTGACCAAGGTCAACTTTTTTGAGATTTAAAAAGCTTTTTCGTAGTAAGTTATCAAAAAATGTTATTGAATTGTGTGGTTACTTAAGATTGTTACATTTGACTATATGTGTGCCTGTCAATTTATTGAGTGTATGTCCTTCTTTGGGTATTTCTTTTCTTCTAGGGAAATTCTCAAAAGAATTTGCTTTTCTACTGGTCCTCTCCATTATTCATACTGTATTTTGTATTATTGTTTTGATGTTTTTGTTATGGTTATGGTAAACAAATTAATATCTTGAATCTTGAATCTTAAAAGACCGGTATCGAAATCTCAGATGCCAAACATTATTCCTTGATGTTTCTGCATCTAGATATCAAGTGGGTTTGTCTTTCTTTTGGGGGTTCAATCCCTATACAGTTATTGAAACCTCTACTGGCCTTGTGTAACAAAATAAATGTAAAAGATATGGTTATTCCGAGGTGCCTTTTAAGTAATATTGTCATATATTTGTTCATACTTCGTGAATTCTATTGTGTTCAAAACCGAATAACAAAGAGGATATAATTCATGGAGTGTAAACACGCACAATGGTATACCCTTCAGTGTTTGGAGCGATGCCAAAACAGGCGCCATATTATCAAAAGGGGAATCTCAATAGAATTTAACTCTAAGAATACCAGGCAGAATAATGTATGGGATTTTCGTGCAAGGTCAGTACAGATATGCTTTACTGGCACAGTATTGGTTATCATAACTAGCCTTGTGCATGAAATAATATAAAAAACATTACAAATTAATATAGAAAAATAATAGTCTTAATGTGGCCAAAAGTGTCTATCATATATTATGTATCATATGGAATCAAACTTTTAATCGAGGCAATGCCGTGATTATCTCAGTGTCATACCTCATAACTAAGGAATTTATTTCTTCCACTTAATGTAATCGTGTATCCCTAACGTCTTTCAACAAATATAATATAACGATAACATTTATAACAAATGCCTTTGTGGGTCTCGCTGTAGCTGGCCGGGGAATCTTCCCACTAAATATGAAAGTGCCATAAATGTTGTTGACCTTTCCAGTTTCCAACAAGGGGAGGGGGGGGGGGGATTTTGATTCTTTCTTAGAATAACATTTTATACAATTTTGTTTCCTTTTTTGCCCTATCAATTCGATGTTTAACTATGCATGGTAAATATTAATACATATTGACCAGCTCCTGCGTACCTAAATCCAACGAAGCAGATTAACATTTTCAGAAAAGGCACCAGGTGACCTAGGTCTACCCGGTAGACGTGGCTGGGACTGATAATCAATATCGAGAACGGCGTGAACGTCCACTGAGCATGCGTGTGTATGGCAAGCTGTGTTAACATTTATTCCTATTTCTTGATATCAAGAATTACCATTGCTTTACAACAGAAAATCGTTACTTCATATCAGAATTTACCATTACTTTACAAAAGAAAAAAATGTCTTGATATCAATGAATAGGAATAATTGTTAAAACAGCTTGCCATGGACACGCACGATTAGTGGACGTTAACTCCGTTCTCGTCCACTCAATCTAAGTTCCTAGTATCTTGCCCGAGGGAACTACACTATGTTGATTTATTGTCAACCGGGACTTCCATAAAGAAGACTACATAGAAATGTATTTCGCTAAAATAAATTCTGCTTAGTTTCATGTGAATGAATGTCTCCTTTAAAAGAAGCACAGAACATTTCCTTTTATTTTAGAGGGAAAGGAAAGGGGTTGCATAGAAAAATGCGCTCGCCTAATATTTATATAAATGCTGATCATTGCTGATTGTTGATGCGAAAAAAGAAAAAGAGAAAGATAGAAGCCAATCAATGGAAAAAAAATGACAGATGTTTGAATTACGTTGCATATTTGCATTACGATTCACTGCACAGGACTTTGGAACCTATTGAAAACCACAACAATGACAATTGCACAATACAATTATGAATTTGATGAAAAGAAAATCAGTGTAGTGTATACTAATGCGTTTAACGTGCACAATGCAATCGGACCACCTGTTACGAAATGTTTAGATTCTGAATCGTAACATTTCGAAGTCGAGTGTAATGAGAGAAGTAGTCGTTACAAGAAACTGTGCTTGATTAGGATGCCTGATAAACCAGTGCTACTAGTCCTAGTATTCAGGACATAAATCAACAGCTTCATGAAGCAACATTGAGTGGTAAAATTAAAAGTATCAAAAACTGCTCAGCAGTTGCTGCTGAGACATGGTTCTTTCACTAACCAGACATAACCAACATGGGGATGATGTTGCAACCTAACATGATGCCGCATCACTCGGACATGTTCAAGAAAAAACATTAAGACAGGGAGCAAATGTGTATAAAGAAGACAAGCATGGCTTCTTTTTGCTATGATATGGAGTTAAGTGAGGAGGCCAAAGGGTATCAGAGCAATATTAAACACCGGGCTCCTTTATTCGCGGTAGCAGCTTGCGGTAAACTTGATCTGATCAGTCAAGGAGCTGAGGTGAATGGGGGAAATGATGAGGGTATGACTGCATTACACATTGCTGCTCGGCATGGACTTCTTGATGTCACCAAACATCTCATCAGTCAACGTGCTGAGGTGAATAAGGGAGATAATGAGGGTAGGACTGCATTACATTATTCTGCTTTCTTTGGACACCTTAAAATCACCAAATATCTGATCAGTCAAGGAGCTGAGGTGAATAAGGGAGATAATGAGGGTGTTACCGCATTACAAGTCGCTGCTCACTATGGTCGTCTTGATGTCATCAAATTCCTCATCAGCAAAGGAGCTGAGGTGAATGAGGAAGATAATAAAAGTAGGACTGCACTAACATTTTCATGTCGTCAAATATCTCCTAAACAGACAGGAAAGTAAATGATGAAGGTTGTAATGGTAGGACTTTATTACACCTTGCTTCTCAGGAGGGTCATCTTGATGTCGCCAAATATCTCATCAGTCAAGGAGCTGGGGTGAATAAGGGAAACAATGACGGTTGGACTGCATTACACAGTGCTGCTCAGAAGGGTCGTCTTGATGTCACCAAATATCTCATCAGTCAAGGAGCTAAGGTGAATCAGAGAGATAATAATGGTATGACTGCATTACACAGTGCTGTTATCGATGGTCAACTTGGTGTCACCACATATCTCTTCAATCAAGGGGCTGAGGTGAATGAGAGAGATAATGAGGAAATGACTGCATTACACATTGCTGCTTATTTTGGTCATCTTTTTATCACCACATTTCTCATCAGACAAGGAGCCGAGGTGAATAAGAAAAATAATGAGGGTATGAATGCATTACACCTTGCTTCTCAGAATGGTTATCTTGATGTCACCAAATATCTGATCAGTCAAGGTGCTGAGGTGAATAAGGGAGATAATAGGGGTAGGACTGCATTACACAGTGCTTCTCAGGAGGGTCACCTTGAAATCACCAACTATCTCATCAGTCAAGGAGCTGAGGTGAATAAGGGAGATAATGGGGGCATGAGTGCATTACACAGTGCTTCTCAGAAGGATCATCTTGATGTCACCGAATATCTGATCAGTCAAGGAGCTGAGGTGAACCAGGGAAACAATGACGGTGTGACTGCATTACCCAGGGCTGCTCAGGAGGGTCATCTTGATGTCACCAAATATCTCATCAGCGAAGGAGCTGAGGTGAATAAGGGAGATAATGGGGGCATAACTGCATTACACAGTGCTTCTCAGAATGGTTATCTTGATATCATCAAATATCTGATCAGTCAAGGTGCTGAGGTGAATAAGGGAGATAATAGGGGTAGGACTGCATTACACAGTGCTTCTCAGGAGGGTCACCTTGAAATCACCCAATACCTGATCAGTCAAGGAGCTGAGGTGAACCAGGGAAAGAATGACGGTGTGACTGCATTACACATTGCTTCTCAGGAGGGTCATCTTGATGTCACCCAATACCTGATCAGTCAAGGAGCTGAGGTGAACCAGGGAAACAATGACGGTGTGACTGCATTACCCAGGGCTGCTCAGGAGGGTCATCTTGATGTCACCAAATATCTCATCAGCGAAGGAGCTGAGGTGAATAAGGGAGATAATGGGGGCATGAGTGCATTACACAGTGCTTCTCAGAAGGATCATCTTGATGTCACCGAATATCTGATCAGTCAAGGAGCTGAGGTGAACCAGGGAAACAATGACGGTGTGACTGCATTACCCAGGGCTGCTCAGGAGGGTCATCTTGATGTCACCAAATATCTCATCAGCGAAGGAGCTGAGGTGAATAAGGGAGATAATGGGGGCATAACTGCATTACACAGTGCTTCTTAGGAGGGTCATCTTGATGTCACCCAATACCTGATCAGTCAAGGAGCTGAGGTGAACCAGGGAAAGAATGACGGTGTGACTGCATTACACATTGCTGCTCTAAATGGCCACCTTGAAGTCATCAAATATCTCATCAGTCAAGGAGCTGAGGTGAATAGGGGAGATAATGAGGGTAGGAGTTCACTACACAGTGCTACTCAGAAGGGTCTTCGTGATGTCACAAAATATCTCATCAGTCAAGGAGCTGAGGTGAATAGGGGAGATAATGAGGGTAGGAGTTCACTACACAGTGCTACTCAGAAGGGTCATCTTGATGTCACCAAATATCTCACCAGTCAAGGAGCTGATGTGAACAAGGGAGATAATGAGGGTGTTACTGCATTACACAGTGCTGCTCAGGAGGGTCATCTTGATGTCAACAAATATCTTATCAGTCAAGGAGCTGAGGTGAATAAGGGAGATAACGAGGGCAGGACTGCATTACACATTGCTGCTCAGGAGGGTCATCTTGATGTCAACAGATATCTCATCAGTCAAGGAGCTGAGGTGAATAAGATAAACATGGGTGACAGAAACGGCTACACTCCCTTGCACAATGCTGCTATGAAAGGTGACTTTGATATTGTTAAGATCCTGCTTGAGGAAGGAGCCCTAGTTAATGTAAAAGATGCGAATGGACAGACCCCACTGTATCTATCGTCCAAGAAAGGAAGCGCCAACTCTTCCGACATCTTAGCAATACATGCAAAGGTGTGTAATAAATCATTGTAGCCAATATATGATGAAATGATAAAAAAGCGTCAAAATTCGATTTAAAAAATAGGTATTAATAAAGGCTAACATAGCTAAGTAGAGTTTATTTCGAATGTATATGTTTCCGGGCTTAAACATAATCACATTCAGATTACTCAAGGCGTAGGCCAATATTTTCCTTTTAATCGCTATAATGTTGTTGCATTTTAAATCTAATTGAAAGTCCACGTAGTTATGAAATGCTACCAGATCTATATCATAAGGAATACACCTATAATTCATAACTTAATTTTTAATTGATAAATTATTATTTGTTGTTATATAGATCAATGGGATTCTCGATCATCGTGATGACGATGGATTGACTGCTATTCACCTCGCCATTCAAAATGGCCACACACCGGTTGTCGAGTCGCTGGTTTCCCATGGAGCTTCCTTGAACATCCAGTCGCACAAAGGAAAGACCTGTCTCCATGAAGCCATCATACTTTCTGATCACAAAGGCAGAAAAGAGCAAACAAAAGGGAGATCTAAGCAGGTAAAAACGATTAGAAACTCAACTAGAAATTTAATTCGTCATGAGGATGAATTAGGTGGTCTGTCTTCAATTCTTATGACAGATTTGAATATTTACTATACAGTGCGTCCCAGATAAAAACAAAACCGAGAATTATCGATGTTTTATCATAACTTAATCACAATTATAATTGAAAAATGACACATATTTGGAAAGCTTAGATCCTCTTCTTTTATTTGATGCAACTCATAATAATGCATATTTCACGCATGAGTGATTAAAATCAATTTGAAGAGAGGAAAACAAAAAGTCGATTGGCGGACGATATCTGAATTTCTAACAGAAAATCAAATTTCTAAAAAGTTGAGTTTCTGCTCTTTCATATGATACCTCAATCAGGAAAAATGAGCTAGGAATAACAAAGTTCTGTTTGTTTAAAGTAGTGCTTGCATTTCCATAATTTGATTAAACGACTTCGTTTTCACTGGCTGCCTGCCGTATCAACCAACGAAATTAACAAAAGACTTAACTCCGTTTAGTTGACAATCAGCCGTGGACGAAAGACTTCATGCATGGCTGATTGTCAACGAAACGGAGTTAAGTCTTTTGTCAATTCTGTTTTTTGCTACGGCAGGCAGACAGTGAAAACGAATTTGTTTGCTAAAATTATGAAAATGTAAGGGCTACTTTAAACAAACAGAACTTTGTCATTCCTTGTTAATTTTTTCTGATTGAGGTGTCATATGAAATGGCAGAAACCCAACTTTCTAGAAATGTGATTTTTTCTTTGAAATTCAGATACCGCCCGCCAAACGACTTTTTGGTTTCCTCTCTTCAAATTGATTTTAATCACTCATGCGTGAAATATGCATCATAACGAGGTGCATAAAATGAAAGAGGAGGATCTAAGCTTTCCAAATATTTGTCATTTATTAATTATAAATGTGATTAAGTTATCATAAAACATCGATAATTCTGGGTTTCGTTTTTTCTGGGACGCACTGTATAGAGAAAGGGAGAAGTTATATAGACATGTAAACAATGATGATCATGATAGTAATGGGGATGATGATGATGATGATAATGATAATGTTAGATGATGATAATAACGATAATGCTAAAGATGGTGATAATGATGTTCTTGATCATGATGATGTTGATGATCATGATGATGATCATGATGATGCTGATGATGATCATCAGACTATGATTATGATGATGATCATCATCTTCATGATCATGATCATGAGCGATCCTGACATCTGGTTGAAAAAAAAGGGAAAACATTTAGATAGCATATAGTCTCAGCTACGACAAACTCAAAAATCAACAAAAACCAAGCAGAAATAACGGCGATATTGCTCGCAAAAGACAGGAATGTAGAATCCAGATTTGAAAAAAAAGTCATCTCCCATAGGGATTACACGCAAAAAGTAATGGATCAAGTGATAATAGGGTAATAATAAAGTAAATGTGGTTGTTTATTACATTATTTGCCATTCTACGTGTTTTCATATTCAAAGGAGATGGTACAGTGAAAGGTCAAAAAGAAAGAAAAAAAGTGAAGAAACAAATTATTGGAGACGCCCGGACTCGAACCAGGGATCTCGAGGTCGGAAGTACGTTACCGATATACCAAAACATTTGCCACAGCGATTTACACGTAAACGGAAAATGTAATTCTCAAATTCCACTTTTCAAGTGAAATATGAGCATGATTCCGGCATCTGATCGAAAAATAAAGGGCACATTTGTGATAGCTTATTGTCTCAGCTACAACATACTCAAAGCTCATAGAAAATAGGGCGCTTTAGCAACGAGACGGAAAGCACAGGAGACGGAGTGTTTAACCAACTGTGACGGGTCTCGCACTATTGTTACCGTCGTGATATTTAAGCGCTTTCGCTGTCTGCTAAAGGCGACGGGGACGCAAAGCCGTATCCAATTCCCGCGCTGAACTGGACGCCTGCTGCCTTTTGGTGCTAGTGCTCTAGGGCCTTGAGGCTTGGCCGGAGCGCCGGGGCAATGGACCCGGCGGTGGGCTGTAGTGCACAGCGTGCAGGCACGTCATGCATAACGATGAAAAAGGTCCCCTAAAGTAGGCCTAAACGGCCAAACCATCAAATTATTGTAGATTGGGGTATAGAATAAGCTACTTATCGAACAGACATTGGAATCACTAGTAGATTCCCTGTTTTTATCTTCAGTAGTCATGGTAGTGCCCTGCATTGTTAGATCTAGATCAAAATTATTTGTCAGCTCCTCTCTCTTATGTCGTGTTTAGGGAACGAACGCTATGTTGGCCGAGTACCATTCCGAAAATCGACGGGACGGAGAGATTTCAGATTCGCGCATGCGCAGTTCGTTTTTTTCGCTCGCGTTACCGTCTCCTGTGCGTACCGTCTCGTTACTAAAGCGCCCTAATGAAGCTAAAACGACGGAGAAATTGCTCGCGAAAGACGGGGATGTAGAATCCAGTGTTGAGAAAAAGTCTTGTCCCATCGAGAATACACGCAAAATTTGAAAAATTGATATGCCTCCTTAAATTGTCTCAACTAGAACATATCAAAATTTGAAAGGAAATCGATCAATAGTTACAGAGATACAATCAATTTTCCAAAAATATGCTGACGTCATAATATGCAAATTGAAATTTTGAGTTTGGAGGCCATTATGATCAGGCACGTAGCCAGGGGGGGGGGGGGCACGGGGGGGCACGTGCCCCCCCTAAAATAGAGATACAATCAATTTTCCAAAAATATGCTGACGTCATAATATGCAAATTGAAATTTTGAGTTTGGAGGCCATTATGATCAGGCACGTAGCCAGGGGGGGGGGGGGGGGGGCACGGGGGGGCACGTGCCCCCCCTAAAATTTCCAGGATCGGTTGAAATTTTGTAGACCCCTTTTTTTGACCTCGATCGATTACATGTATGTGCCCCCCCAAATATCAAACTCTGGCTACGTGCCTGATTATGATGACGTCATGAGTTAACTGAGGGTCAAATGAGACATGAAATCATATCTACAATTCATACTCTTTCAAAATATGAAGACAAATATTGGGGTCACCTTGCATCCTAAAGAGTTACAATGGATTTTGTATAGGCATGTTTTGCCCATATATGCTATGTATTACAAGAGCTCACACGCACGGACATGTAAATTAAACGGACGCTCATTCCGTTATTAACGGTCAAAAAAGGTAAAAAAGGTATCAAAATGCTTGGGAAAATGTGCCAAATATGATGACAGAGACAATTTGGCGATTCTATGTTGCGTATGTTGCGTATTGCTTAAAATGACCTGATTCGTACTCTCGTTTTAATAGTTTGGTGATTTTGAGCATTTTTAAATTTTGACGCGCGCGTACCAGCGTATCGTGACCTTTATTTGACCTTTGATGACATTTCACAAAATGGCGCCTGGATGACGTCATGAAGACTTGATGACCTTGAAAATGTTCCTGTCACGTCTCATGACAATGACCTATAACTGTGCCAAAATTGAAGAAATTGACTAAACCGATCTTGAGTTATCCTAGGCACAAAAAAGCGAATAAATAAATACAAATAAATAAAGAAGAAAGAAAATTCTGACGAAAACAATAGGTGATCTGTCGTAGACGACAGACCACCTAAAAAGCTGGGACAACTGATAGGCTGGTCTGCAAGAAGAAAATCTTGATCGTGTTAATGCCTTCACTTTTCTTAAGCTGAGGTTTGATATTTTTTACATGTGATTTAGAGCTTTTCCCCGCATAGTGATCGAACAGTCATGTCAGGACAGTCAGAACTTAATATTAAGAGATGACTTTTGTTGGGTTGGTGGCATGGTACCAGTTAAATAGCACAATTTGCCAGTCAAGGCTAAATGCTCAAAGCAAAAGATTCCATAATTACTAGACCTACGTTCGAATCCCCGTTATCATGCTTATAGGGGAATAAGTTCTTGGTTTAATTGGATAAAACCATTAATCCTTGAGAAAGATGTTGATTTCGGAGTAAAAATTTGAAAGGAATCGTTACATCCCTTTTTTCCGATGCTCCTATATACGACAGAGCATAGTTACCCATTGTGTCGCTAGTGCCTTGTATGGTGGCATACGGTGTCATGGAAGCTTTAGTGCACACATATCTTTTAAAAGTTTGATGACAAAAGCATTTAACCTTTTCCATCCTTGTTTTTGGTAACGAACGAGAGCACGAGAAACTGGCCGGCAAATCTATCAAATAAATAAAGATGAACGGTAGTGCTATTGAAGGTATCAGGCAGACTGTTACGTTGATGCTTTTTTTAAAAGTGTTTCGACGGGAAATACACTGGTAATTTAAGAGATTGGCTGCGATGGTTCCTTTACTTGATCGGTCAACCTAACATCGATGGAAAATAACGCTGTCTTTAACGTCAAGCTTTAAAATGACCTGTATATAAACATATATAAACATACAAACTATCACTGCACATTTTCAAACATTTTGTATAATCTCTCTTGATACACCTTGGTATTTTGACTCAGATCTCAGAGGACTTCTATCAGCACGAGCTTTCCCCAGAGAAGGCTTTGGTCTTATACCTGATGAAGCACGGTGCAAATCTAGATATAAGGGATGATGAAGGCAAACTACCAGTCCACTATGCTACCAATGAAGTTATCCGACAGATGATATTTTCAAAGTACGGACATCTTCATTAATCTCCCAGTTCGGAAATAATTACATGTGCATGTCCAGATAAAGGTTATTATACCGAACCGCTAATAAACAGACTTAATGCTGGAAATATGTTCACGAAAGTCAATATACATTTATAAACCAATGGTTCATTATATGACAGGCTCACACGAAAGTAAATCTTCAACAGTTAAAGCAAAGCGTATTCATAAAGCACCTCCATTACTTTGGCAGTGATTATAATAATAATAATAATAAAAACGTTACTTATAAAGCGCTCACCATCGAAGTTTTTAAGCGCAAAGAGGAACACCTCCATGTTTCGAAGATCCGTGGGTGCTTGTAGACCGTGGGCCGAGCGCGATTTTCGTTCCAGTCCGTTGCATAGATTACTGGTACAAGATTTAGAAAATGTTAATAAAAAGATAAAAATACACAGATTCCAAATCAGCTTATCCCCGCGACTGAATCCTTGCCGTTCGTATACAACATAAGTTTAATTGACAAGTTATTTAAGAGAAATGCACGTGAACGAGACAGCCAACTCTCCGTTCGTTCACGTGTATAAACTCACCGTGCGACGAGAGTGAAGCAACACATTCTCCGTCTCCGTCGTACGAAGAAATGATGTAATTCATTCGAATATTTCCCAAAGCTAATCACATTTGCTGATGTAAATAATATGATTTTGCAAATATGAACTGCGAAAACTAATGAAAACCTCGTCAGGGTGAAAATATTTCGAAAATAGACGGTCATAGCTACCATGAAACAGACGAGAAATAGTGCGTTGCCAATTTGATATTATTGTAAGGATCGTATGCAATTCTCTTGAATGTACGTACTATGAAACTGATCTGTGTAGAGATCAGTGGCTCCGTACCGACAAGACTCGAGTAATTTTCGTGTAATTAAAACTTTTGATGAAAACGTTTCTTGTATTAGCAATGCAATGGTAGTTTAAGAATAGGCCTACAGAATTAGAGTCCCTAAATATTCATTGAAATTATAAAAAAAAAGATATATGTCTTTTTTATTTCCAGTCCAGTAGTAGTTTTACATGTTTTCTTTTTTTATATGTTTTTTTTTTTTTTTGGGGGGGGGGGGGGGGGGGGAGTACTCGCTTAATAATAGGGTATACGGGGATGTGGGTGATTTTTCTTCCTGGAGGAAGAAATATGACAATGTTTATTCAAAATTACACTGCATTCACTGGCTAAAAAAATTGATAACAAATACATGCTGAGGTATATATGTGAAGTGTACAGAATGATGATGTACAATTTTATGTCGTCTGGATTTTGAAATCATGTGATGTTATTATAGTTCGTTTTGTTATGTTTTGATGAACGGAATGCCCATCTACATGTATGTGTGAAGAACAATTTACTGGATGAGAATCTGAAATGAAAGATAAATGTCAGTATGCAAAAGCTTCCACTTAACCAAAAATAAATAAATAAACTTGTATATATGAGACATTCATTTGAAGAAAAAAAATCCTCCTCAAAAGGGGATGGGCCGGGAAAATTCATTAAACACCTGATAAGGCCAAGGACCTTTTATGTCGTACTTATCATTGAAATTTTCGGCTTGCTCGTCAGTGAATTTCTTCGATGCCTCCCCCCCCCCCCCTTGGATCCACAGCTGCCAAATGATAAATTTATTGAAGTGTATATTCATTGAGGTGTTTCATAAGTGATCCATATTCCATTTCAGGAAAGTAAAAAGAAAAACCAAATGAGTAGAACTAAAACGTTTTTTGGTGACATGTGACAATTTATTTCTTCAATCATTTATTCATGTTCATCTTTAATAAATTCATTGGTTTCTTCCTTTATAAAATATTTTATTTTAAGTAAATGATAACTCAAAGAAAGGATATACCTGTACACATGTACCATGGGGCTGGGGGGGATACTCACATTTGGTTCCGACTGGGGTGTGCCGCTAACAACTGACACCTTGTCACCGTTTGTTTAGTCAAAAATGTATAAGTCCTGACGAAATGTATAAGGCCGACAACTGACCCGTACCTATATTTAATGGTCATTTAGGCAGAAAGGGGCCATTATTTAATTTTTTGTTTGTATACTCCAGCGAAAAAATGAGCTAAAATATCCGATCTGAATTAGGCCTACAAAACCCTAACCCTTGTCAAGGGATTTTTTTGTGAAAAAAATCACGCATTCCGGCCGCACATGATTCCCGTCGCGGATCCCCGTAAACTTTTATATATATATTTATTTATATTCATTTATTTTTGGTTAAGTGGAAGCCTTCACATACCGACATTTATCTTTCATTTGACATTCTCATCCAGTAAATGGTTCTTCGCACATACATGTAGATGGGCATTTAGTTCATCAAAACATAACAAAACTAACAGAAAATATGCTCTAAAATCTGTGTATTTTACTTATTAAACAATATCATTGAGTGTTTCTTATAAGTATCGGCTTCTGGTATACAGATCTGACAGGAAGAGGGGGAAAAGGATATAAAACCTTAGTCACCATTTGTTTAGTCAAAAATGTATAAGTCCTGACAAATAAAATGTCTGTAAACCAAACATGTATGAAAACATTCTGTATAACTATAATAACATCACATGATTTCAAAATCCAGACGATATAAAATTAAACATCATCATTTTGTAAACTTCACATAATATATACCTCAGCATGTATTTGTTATCAATTTTTAAGCCAGTGAATGCAGTGCAATTTTGAATAAACATTGTCATATTTCTTCCTCCAGGAAGAAAAATCACCCACATCCCCGTACACCCTATTATTAAGCAAATACTCCCCCCCCCCCCAAAAAAAAAAAAAAAAACATGTAAAAAAAGAAAACATGTAAAAACTACTACAGGACTGGAAATAAAAAAGACATATATCTTTTTTTTTATAATTTCAATGAATATTTAGGGACTCTAATTCTGTAGGCCTATTCTTAAACTACCATTGCATTGCTAATACAAGAAATGTTTTCATCAAAAGTTTTAATTACACGAAAATTACTCGAGTCTTGTCGGTACGGAGCCACTGATCTCTACACAGATCAGTGTCATAGTACGTAGATTCAAGAGAATTGCATACGATCCTTACAATAATATCAAATTGGCAACGTGCTATTTCTCGTCTGTTTCATGGTAGCTATGACCGTCTATTTTCGAAATATTTTCACCCTGACGAGGTTTTCATTAGTTTTCGCAGTTCATATTTGCAAAATCATATTATTTACATCAGCAAATGTGATTAGCTTTGGGAAATATTCGAATGAATTACATCATTTCTTCATACGACGGAGACGGAGAATGTGTTGCTTCACTCTCGTCGCACGGTGAGTTTATACACGTGAACGAACGGAGAGTTGGCTGTCTCGTTCATGCGCATTTCTCTTAAATAACTTGTCAATTAATCTTATGTTGTATACGAACGGCAAGGATTCAGTCGCGGGGATAAGCTGATTTGGGATTTGTGTATTTTTATCCTAGTTTCTGGTTACCAAAAATTATGTACCACAAAGTCAGTCCAAAAAAAAAAAAAAACTAAGCCCTAAAATCGCGCTCGGCCCACGGTCTATTGGGGCCGTTTATACACGGGCTTCTATAGGGGATGGGGTTGTGGTTGTATGTATAGCTTATTGTTTGTTAGTTTATTTCGTTCACAATTTGCTTTAGTTGGTTTTTAGATAGTTGTCAGTTGAGTGCTCCGGCCAGCATCTAGAATGTATCCGTGGTGAATGTGGTGCGCATTCTTGCTCATTTGGACTTTCGAAATTCGTTCAAGGTCATTTCCACGATATATTATAGTGGAAGGGCCCTTTTTTAAACGCTGGATTCCGGGCCTATTGAGACGACAATTTCATATGTTGCATTCTTTACATTCATATCGTGACTGAAGATGATTAACATTCCTTCATGATGTGATTATAAATAAAAACCAGCAATGCTAATAATCACTCTTTGGTCTCTCTTCTTACCAACGGAATTATAGGTTACCGTCAATAGAGATGATCACAAGATATCGAGGTAATGTAGGATATAGACTTTTATTTTAACAACTTCATGTATATATTTTACTCATCCAAGCTCCATTTCGCTGTTAAAATGCACTCATTCGTCTATTACAACGAAAAGTTGCCGTTTAATTAGTACTAGTCGATACACATTATTGGCCTTACGTACTCTACATTCATTGAATGTGGGAGAAATATATTTTCTCAGCCTGAAACTTTTAATTTTGTTAAATTACTGGCTTTATTTCTGATGTTCCCGAGTTTCAGACTAAGTCATTGAATATTTTTCTGAAGACAGAGAAATTGTTCGTTTCCACCATGCATTTGTTGCTCGTCTCTTGTTTTCATCCTTGTACAGCCGAAGAAGCCATACCCTTGATTACAGTGTCTGCTCATGTCGATAATGGCGGAAAGCAGATAGAACTGGCGGACCTTGGTATATCAATGTCTATCCCACCAGGGGCTGTACAAGAGAGTGGCCCCTGCGATATTACATTAACCACTGTACAAGATCCTCCAAACATCAACAGCCAGAAGAATGAATCAGTGGCCAGCTACGGGATCAGATGTGACCCTCCAAACATGATCTTCCACCAACCTGTTAAGATCAGAATACCACACTCAGCTTCCAACTTCAACCCAGATCAAGTGAAGCCTGACATCGTTTGCCGTGTATGGGATTCAGCAAAGGGTAAGCCGATTGGGTCAGATTCAGAAAATGACCCATTCTTAATGCTGGGATAAGTTAAAGGTGATGTCCCGAGATCCACAACTAGCTTGCCCGACACAGAGCTTTGAATTACATTTTTAGCACACGATACCATATTTTGTCCACGTTAAGTTTCCATGAAACACAAATTGAAAACAATATCTTATCCATCATGATCCTTCTTCTCCTTCGCTTTAAGAACAGACCATCGAGAGGTGTATTTATATGGACAATAAACCCTGAAATCTTAAATTCTGATTGTCGTCTTAGAACGCCTTCAAAGTAATAACTGAGTTGGTATTTCACCCTCTAGCCTCTAGGTATCGCGGTCATCCCTAACGTCGTGAGGAACGATTCATAATGCCTATTCCTTTGTGGAATCTTTTAAAAGGGGAAGGGTTGAAGGGGAGTTAGTGCTTTTTAGGATGGCAACATAAACTTAAAACCATTTTTTGGAAGGGACACCAATATGGAAATACATATTTTGTTTAAATATATTGAGTTGTGACGGTTTGAAGGACAATCTGCTTCTTGTCGAAATATGCTTTTTAACAACAAATTAATTTTCTATGTAACAATTGACACCAGATCTACCACGAACATTAAGAATGAGATCATCCAGCACCCCAGAGGAACCACCATACTGCAGAGTGTACAAGAGACATCTTGAGCTGTACATTGGTCACTGTGCTGAGTGGTGGGTATTTATTCCTCTCGAACAACAGGTGGTGCGACACCAACTTCTTTGCACTCCATACATCCCAGACAAGATAGAGAGAGGCAATGAATTTGAAGTTCACCTGCAGATGCATGCGGACCTTCCTGGGATCGAAAGGGTCAGTAAAAAGCCCCTGATTATTGGCAATCAATTGTTAGCATTTATTACTTTTAGACTACTTCGCAACGCTTTACCAGTTCCTACTGGCTTCTTTAGGCAGTCTGATTTCTGTGTTTAAGGGAAGCCCGTCTTATTGCTACGCGTTGAGTCAAATTATTTATGAAACTTTAAAGGAATTATATTTAGCGTTCACTCATTTTGAATAATATAAATAAAAGCCGAATGCTATCATATCTTGTCTCGTATTAAACACCCCATTACGGCTCTTCGTTGGAATCCCTGTGATGTATTTATCTTGATATTTGTCCTTATTTGAATTATAGAATTGTCCATGTCTGTTAACATTTAAACAGAGCCCTCCATATAGAATACATTCATCTTCAAGGTTACAGAGGGTCAGATACGTTTGTATTACTATGTATATTTTAGGTAAGATTTTAGGGAATTCACAAGCAAGTTTCCTTGTAGTATATATTCGCTTTACCTTTGATCGAGTGAATGAGAAACAAAGAAACGAATGGTGAAAGACAGTTTTACTCAACTATAGCATAAATACACAGCCTGCATTTCTTTTGCACAAGCGATATCAACCATTATTGTGTGTTCACGCAATTGATCACTTCCATAATGTCATCAAATTCAATATACAAATATCCGTTAATTACCTCGTTACACATTATTATACGAATTATTGTAATGTCAATAGTAAGAATGCGGATTGCATACATTAATTGTTGCTTTGTAAGATAAACACATTATGGCTTGTCCTACCTAACAACACATGATGTATAAAATTCGCGTTGTGACTATTTAAAATCTATTACTCTTAACAGGTAAATGGAATAATTTGTAACGAGACACTAAACAAAGATTTGTACATTAAATTTGAATACATAACGACAATGGTCCATAGCTAAAATCGATTCCCCGCCCCCCCCCCCCCCCCCCCCCCCCAACGCTGGGATTGTTAAAAGAAAAATTACTAAACTTTCAAATCTTTCTAGGAGTATGGATGTTTTAGGAACAATGATTTCTCACTGCCAAGAAATATTTAGAACCACTTCATTCTAAGAGTGATAATCTAGTTATTAGTTTTCTGTTGAGGTTGAAAACATTAACTTTACGAAAAGGAAATTGCTTTTCGCATTTATGTGTATTGATGATACATAGTGTCTTCCTATGAAATAGGATATACGAAAGGAGAAGAAGCAGCAGTCGTACCGCGAGAGCCATCGCTCCGTTCCCTTCAGTGTTGAATCTAAGTCTGGTGACGTCACAGTGACGTGTCATAGAGAGGGCAAACAAGTTGAAAGCAAGGTAATCAAAACTCAAAAGGATTTGTATGACGTGTCAATGTTTTCTATAATAATATGTAGCAAATATAATGCTTGTGTTTTCGTAGCAAAGGCTATATTTGATGATCACGCTATTTTGTGTTCTTAAAAGTAACCAAGGTTTAAGGAAAAATGTCAGTTGTAAACATGTCAGATAGGTCTATCATTCTTACATCTGGCATTATTAACCCGGGAATTGTTTACCTCTGACATTTTTACCTCTACCATCCTCTGGTATTCTCATGTTTTACCGTTCTTACCTTCGACATTTCCCCCCTCTGACATGTTTTATGTGACACTTTTACCGGGCAATGTTACTTAAACATTTTCTTTCAGTGTTTGATGAAGTGATCCACATGAAGTTTGCCACAGGAATTAATTCTTTGAAAGAGCGCCGCGATTATTGGCAGCACAGCTAAAGCCGGGGTAATAATCTCCAAGTTTAGAAGCGCTTAGGGTGGTATTCTCAAAAGCGGACTATCTTTAGTCCATGGACTAAACCTGGTTTAAACCATGGACTAACTTTTTTGGTATTCTCGAAGGTGGACTAAAGTTAAGCCTGCCCTAAGTAATCCAAGGACTAAGTTAGGCCTGGTTTAACTTAGTCCGCTTTCGCGAATACCACCTTTATAGTGATTCTAATAAGCGCTATATAAAAACTGAGTACTATTATTATTCTTATCCGACATGAACATCATACTACTGATGCCAATATGTTTGATGGACATGCAGTACACACCGATGAGGTAGAGACGGGCATTTACCATCTATCATATGAACTAAATGCTTTCTATACACACTCCTCCAATTGTTGCATACATACTTACATGTATGACTACATGGTGAACACAACCGCATCTATTTGAAGAAGAAAAAAAATCGATCATAGCCAATTGAAATATACTCGTATGACACTTATTGAAATATGTGAATTGTGAAATTGCGACAATGTGTGTGTATTGGGTTTTTACAGACGTGTATCAATCAGATATTGTTATTTACCCGTCTGGGGACCGACCTTTAAACGTCACCATCCGAAAGACGTGACTCGGTTTCGAACCTGCGTCCTCGGCTGAATCAGTTCGTAACTTTCACTGTTAGCTGGATTACAGGCGCACGCCACAACGCGACAATGACGTAGTTTACGTGTTTTATATGAGATATGCAATAGGGTATTGAAATTGCCCTTGAGCTGATTAATCGAAAATAGTTGCGATCGTGTTGGTAACATGAAATGCTATGAAAATATTTACACATCTCGATTTTGTTTTATTTTCCTCGTAATGACATCGTTTTCAATTTAGTATTGTTTTCCCCTTTATTTCAATGTATTACAGGTTCTCTCTATAAAGGATGTTTATGGTAAGATGAGACACAACATATCGCTGTCCGTGACTCCTAGTGAGGATGATGTAGGCTTCACAGAGATAACCATTACGATTACACAGGCAGGAAGGCTAGGGGTGTCTCGCTCAATTGCTTTCATCATCAGAAACACAGGTAAAGGTAATCTCTCGTCATCATGTTTTGTGCACTTCATGACAAATTAGACGTTAGTTCGTCGTGGTTGATAATTCAAGAATATAATCAGAGAAAGAACGTGAAAAATGTGGAGAATCTTACGAAAAACGATATCTAGCGCTTAGAGATAATTGCATCCGAGTGTAATGTTTTCCAATAAGCAATGAATACCCAAGATTATCCGAAAAAAGAAAGCCAAATTACAGTTTGGAACGGGTTATATTATCTTTTTGGTATGATTTTTTGACATCTTGTCATAAAATACAAAATGTGGGTATATGTACATTTGCTTTGTTTGGTAAAGTTCATTTTCACATGACTCTTTATACATAATACTTTTGCAAGTTTAATCATGAGACAAAAGATTCAGCAAACTGTTTGAAAACTAGAGACCATTAACAATAGTAATAATAATAATAACAAGAGCACAATACATTTTCGTATTTTCTCTTTAATTTGCATTTTCTTCAAAAAATTGTAGATGGACAGGAATATGTATCTCCTTTTGAGCCCCTATCATTTTTTCGGTAAGTTTCCAATCATACACCATAGATGATAATGCTGTTTCGTTTGAAAAAAAAAAACATGTATATCAGCTTTAATGGCATGGAAGTTTATACTCTTTAAGAATATTGTGGAATAGATCAAAATAATAATATGTGTTTTTTGTTGTTTATCATTTCAGGATTTGAAGAAAATAATTAAAATTTCAAATACTTTTCGTATCTCATTATTTCTACTTTTGCAAAAGGTGATCAGAAATTGATTCGATGACATGTGTCCGTTTCAACTCTCTATTTCGTCAGTGATATTGATAGGGCCGATGGGGAAATCATATTTTAGGTTGCGTCTATAGATTGGCATGGCTTTAATTTTTGGTCCTGAGTTGAATTTAGGCATTTGTGTAGTAAATAGTTAACAATGCTGTTTCAACAGAGCTATATGTATATCATTTGTTGGAATGAAACTTTAAACTCTTCAAAATTTGGAATACATCAAACCAATACTTTTGTTTTTTGTTTTTCATTTCAGAACTCGAACAAAATAATTATGAATTCAAACAGATCACGTAAAGGAGGACAGATTTTTTCCATTTAATTATTTTTACTTTGCTAAGGCGATCAGAAATGGATTCGGTAGCAATTATTCGTTTCTATTTTGTCAAAGATATTCATAGGGCTGATAAAGCAATCGAATGTTGAGTTACGTTAATAAATCGGAATGGATGTATATAATATTTAATCGTGAGCTGAAGTTTGTGTAGTAAATTCGTACATGCTATATATATTCACCACGAAGTCATTGTCTTCAGAACATTGTGTAATCATTCATTGGTCTATGATGTAAATAGACAAATACAAAGAAATGTCCTGTCATAAGTCATTAGCGTAATGTTGTTGTTCATACCTTTATAACCATAGTTTTAAAGTAGTTTCAACAAGGCAAATTTACCAGAACACCTTCACTTTGTCTTGCAGGGCAGTGGAACAGCTCTTGAAAAGTGACCTGCCGGACATTGATGTCCTTACAATAGCCCAAGCAATGACAATAGACCAGTTCTATGATTTGGGAATAGCTCTTGGTTTTACCATACCACAGCTGGATGTCATAGAATACAGGAGATTCCGTGACAGAGAGCAGGCCATCTATGACATGTTGGTGACATGGAGAGAGAGACAACCGTCCGGCCAAGCAGCAAAGAAAACGTTTCTCTCACTCATGGAATCTTTATATTCACCAGCAGAAGAAATGGCCATCTCAGGTTTGACTTTTAAACAAAGTGTCAGTTTGTCTTTCTAATCGATGTCTATTTTAACATGAAGAAAATTACTACCCAATAATGCACTAGAAAAGGATAATTATAAAAAGGACTAATTCAATGTTTTTAAAATCGTACCAACATTGGACCAAATTATTATATATCAGTATGCTTCCACCTTTCTGCTAATTGAGGGACGAGTACACACCAGTACTTCCAATTGTTTTCCAAGCAACTTAGAGTCATAGCGCTCTATAATCAGAATAACTTGGGATAATAAACATAATGTATGGCATATTGGCACAGGTCCTCGTCTAGCTTGTATTTCCTTGTTGTACGCTGCTAGAATGCATGGTTGAGTATAGAATTAAGAGCAAGGTCCAGTAAACCAATTTCGAGACGATAATGGCGCAAAACAGTAAAGAAATAAGTTAGAGCTCTAGGAAACCGTTAATAGTGCGTTGGACCAAGGGCTTAAATGTAGTGAAAATTAAGTATTTGAATTGTTTCAATAAATTTCAATACACAATACATGTCCTTTTATTCTACAACAGAAACAAAAGAATAAAAAGGGGATGGGATACTACAAGTAATACTTATCAAGTTTCTGCACATCATATATGTAGAAGGGAGTGTGAGAGAAGTACATTCATTAATTGGCTTGGCGTATTAAAAAGAAGCTAACAACTAATTTGATTTGATTTTTTCATATAAATTGTTAATTCTTATATTCCTTTTCTTGTTTGTTTTTATGTTTATATCTTTATGTTCAACTTTTGCTACATCTACGTGCATCAGACATTGGAACTACTGGGTAAGATTCTCACGAAGGGGTTGATAGAATTGATATTTAAGGTCGGCTCATTGCTATTTATTTCCGCCAATGAAAATAACCTGGCTGCAGTATTATCAACACGAAACAGTACGTGTAATGCACGGGTTTTTATGCAAAACCATCATAAAAGCCAAAAGCAATTATAAGTCATAAGTTCCACAGTTATTTTTTTCTCCGCAACTATAATAAAGTAAACAAACTCCCTACAAGTTAAAAAAAAGACTAGAAGACGAACAATTGTGACGAATCAAAATGTAATCAAAATACAAAAGAAAATTCTTCAGCGTGTGATAATGGGAATGACTATTTAAGATAAGGAAACGAATCTAAATTGGAGGGAAACAAGAATACAGAATGCGCATCACAGTGATTTGGGGAGAGCCAATTGGAAGATAGTTGAATAAACTGAAATGCGTTGAAACCCAATCAACGAGAACATACATGTTTACACAAACGCCGGAATTAATACAATTTGGAAATTACATTGAGCGAGAGGAAAAGGTAATAATGAAAGCAGATGATATGAATGGGGATGGGGGTGCAAACGAGCAGGCAGAGAGGGAGAAAGAAAAAATAGATAAGACTTACACACACGCACGCTCACATACTAGCACCTTGAAACAGTCATTATAATCATTCGGTGATTTGAAGTATTTGAAGAAGCGAAAGAATATACTTGTGGGTTTCTTGACTTAGACTTTATCCAATGATACAGAGAAATTCCTGACACGGCACTGCTTGCGCTAGCCCGTCAGATCAGACCAAAGCAGTTCTATGAGATTGGCGGGAAGTTGGGATTCGAAACTTCAGAGTTACAACACATTGAACACCGGATATTGTACAATAGGAAAGACGCAAACATTCAAATGCTCTCAAGTTGGAAAGCAGCTCAGACTTCAGGGCCTAAAGCTAAGCAGACACTGAAGCTGGTTTGGGAGTCTGTGCAGGACGCATCGAAAGCAGAGAAAACCAAGGGTATCTTAAACCATGCAATTATATAGTCTAATACTGCTCTCATATACAACATAAGAAGGAATAATTTAAGTTTATCATTTTGAAATAATTATAACTTGATCTAATCATTGGCCTTGTGAATGTATTCGACAATATTCAGTCAAATCACGCTTTTGTATTCCACAGTTATATATTGAAAGTTTTCAGCAAAAGCTGAGCCTTTTGCCGTTATCTACAAAGCAAAATATACAAAACTAACATGGACATTATTATCTTGGTCTCTTTGAACAACCATGTCAGCAATACATTAGTCAGAGAGCAACCATTGGATAGGCCCCATGAGTAATTAAAACGAAACACGGAAATTATATAGGCTGTTATTGGATACCTTCAAATTCAACATGTAATCCATTGTTATGCCTTTTCCCTATAGCTCAATACAATTTCAAGACCAAAAATATATACTTTCTTGCCATATTCACGTTTAAAACTGCGATCAGTAGCTTCAATAAATATAAAATAGCTACTTTGTGAAATAAACATTATGTTGTATTTAAAATTATGACCACTGGCAATTCCTAGTTCACCTCGCACCTATCGTCTACAATAAATCGATAGACTTAAAAAAAAAAAATCATTTGTTTTAACTATTCTATGTTGTTTTATGTTGCGTGTTTTGTTTTATCAGAAATTTTCTTTTTGCTTCATCATATTGTTTGCTTTTATGTTCTGGACAACTTTCTTATCTCAAGCCGCAGGATTTTCAGGGCGTTAGATCCTTCACAATTCTCCATGTTTACTAAATTATGAAGGATCTATATAAAACCATTAAAATATTTGACAAATTTAGTTTTTGAAGGTGAAAGGGAAAGAAATGTCATATCCACAGCTTGGTCAGCCTGCTCCCTGAAATGTATACGTAAAACACTGGGCAGTGCGTGTATATATGTGTGTGTGTGTACGTGTGTGAGTGTGTATGTGCGGTGCGTGTGTGTGTGTGGGGGGGGGGGGGGCTTCATTCAGTATTTATTTCAGTGTGTACATATATTGTATCGGCTTCTTAATTGATGAGGATAGCAATTAATGATTGTATATCATCAATGGGATCATTCACATTTTATAATCTGTTAATACCACATGTCAATACCGCCTCAACACATTTTCATTAACTTTCAGAAAGTAGACAGGGCATCGCTCTCTTGAATACGGAAACTGCTGTCACATCTCAAACTTTAGCTGACGAATCAGATCAGTAAGTTTAAGTTTTCATGAGTCTATTTATCAATTTAATTTCATGTGCTGATTCTTGTATTACAGCGGCATTTCTTTTCCCGCCAAACTTCGTAAAATCAGTTTCCAAATTAACATTCAGAATATCTCAGTATCGTGCGAAATCGAATGAGGGCTTGGATCATCATTCCCAATGTGACTTTTCCCCGGTGTAATGTTAGTTTCATGGGTCATTTCATTGCGAAGTGTATGACGAGCTTTCAATTTTGAAACACGCGCAAGGAGCATTTGATTTCGTGCAGTCTGCAGCAGACATTCATCATTCTCGTTATAGTGAATGGGCATGCAATTTTGACACTTGTGCAATACATTTCATCAATGTTAAAACGTAGTCAAGTTATGTCTTTAAGCATGTATTTAAAATTCTTTGCAAACTTTTTAAACTTTTGCTCAAGAAATAAAAATGAATACAATAAAAGAATAGATCCTGTAGGAAAAACAATACGTACATAGACGAAAAATTATCGCCTTATATGAAAAGAAATAGAGAAGGCTGTAAATTATGTTCTACATTCAATGTCCAAAATGTGGCTGTCCAATGGCGCAAACGAAATTGGAATACGGCGGGAAAATCCATATTCCAGTCAAGATCACCAACAGGCAATTTGAAAAAACGAAAACTGTTTGAATGGTTATGATATTTACAGTGTACTACTACTCGCTATTCAATTCATACATTTCTTAAATTTGTGGTGAAGCTCACTATACTCTCCTGCTAATTATTGATAGGGATAATTATCTTTAATTTTAATTTTTACTTCCGACTGCTATGACAAGGAAAATTCGAAGGATTTCATTCAGGAGGTGTTGTGGTATAGTGGTTCAAGTTGTAAACTCTCGATTATTGGGTTGTTGATATGAATCCCACCCATGCGAAAGTCATTACAGTTTGCTCAGCATTGTGAGCGGATGTGAGTATCAATACACAGGCGGCAAAGAAGGTTTTTTTTTACATGAAATATTATAAATGGTGTTGGGTATCGACATGTCCAGAGCACCTCACTAGTTCTACTTGGACAACCTTGGATTTAAATAAATTTATATAAAAAATGGACGCAGTGTATAACTAATGTTGAAAGATAACTCAATAGTGTCTGACAGTGAAGTATAGAAAGTAAACGGGTTTCCTTGCATGATTTGAATACTGGGGCACTGCTAACGTTTAAATGTCTCCGATATGACAGATTGGGTGTCCTCTAATTGAAAGATAATTCGCTAAACGTTAATAAGTACAATGTACATGAACTACAACGTAGTTCAATGTACAGATGATAACTAAATTAGTTTTGTCATCATTGAAGTATGTAAAAAAAATGATTTGTCCCGATGTATGTTTCATGAGAATATGACATAATAAAGCTTACATATAAAAGTATTCAACAAATGCCCTAATTTAACCAGTCCAGTGGCGGATCTAGGGGGGGGGGGGGGTTGGGGGGGTTGCAACCCCCCCCCCAAAAAAAAATAATCCGGGGACCATTTTTTTAAATCTTATCGCAAGAAAACGCCATTTTCACACACAGATTTTCAAAAATTTTCCCTACTGTGGGAGGGGGGACACCCCCCTCCCACACCCTCCCCCCTCGCTCGCTCCGCTCGCTTGGACTCGGTCGCTACGCTCCCTCGCATACCACCCCAACCCCCCCTTTATAAAAAGCTGGATCCGCCCCTGCAGTCCACTTTTCATTCTTAAGTAACGAAAATTTAACAATTTATAAGGGTGTTATAATAAACTAGTGGTTAACTGTTTAAGTTGTTGATATTTGTATGTTTTTTTTTTCCAACAGAGGAACTGCGGAGGCCGAGAAGAACGATAATGACAATCTTCCGGAAAAGGCGCAAAGTGATGGAACAGACAGTGTAGAGCCAATAGACCACACCTTAGGTGAGATACGTTTTATGCATCTGAGGCAGGTGAATATTTCACCTACAAATTAAGAACCTTTATTTAGATATTTATCTGCGTAGTCAGCAGTGATTATGTTGATCAAGATTGTTTAAACAAAATATAAATCTTATAAATGATATGGGGTTTTCTTTATTGTGTGGTTTGTGTCAAATATCTCGAGTCCTAAATATTACCTTTTCTCATTTCCAAAAAGCAGGACTAGATTTCCTCGAAGCAGCGCATGCACAAGGGCCCTCAGGAGGACAGATCATGACGCAGGAGCCTACAGCAACCACTAACCAACCTCTTCTAGATGACAAGTCCTCCAAGAACCAAGGTAATGTGGCCGGTAGAGGTAAACAACTGTCGGCCTATTCAAATATGATATGCGTTGTCATTCAATTAAATAATTTTTGATAGAGAACTCACAAGAACGTACACATGGCACTGTATCGTAAAAATGCATTGTAATATGGTGAGAGTAAGATCGCTTTTAAAATTTGGTGGAAGATGGATATGAAAAGAGGACAAACAGACAGAATGTTGTTGAATTGATTTGTCACCTGACCTTAACTGAGACATCAGCAGAAAACATTCTGCACCTCTACCTAATTAAGGTTATACACGATTTCGCCGTCAAGAAATTTGCTCAATATTCAATTGCGCCCTGGACACGAGGGAATGGGGAAGAGAGCTATTGCTATGGTCACATTACCCAAAAGTAGCCTGCTCGGCGGCCGAGCGGCGAGTTTTTAGCCAATTTTGCCCGGCCACCGAGCGGCGGCCGCCCAGGCACCGCTCGTTTTTAAGGCATCGCTCGGGCGGCGCCTGCTCACTTTCACTCGCCGCCCAGACTACGCTCGGCGACCGGGCGCCGACCTAATCGAGCGTTCACCGTCGAGCGATTTAGGTCAAAAATCAAAGCTACTATGTCAAAGGCTGTCGAGCAGTCGCCCCCCGATCGACGCCCGGTCGCCGCTGGGAGATCAGTCGGTCAATGGGCGACGAGTCCAAAATCGGTCGGCAGCCTTTGACCTAGCGGCTTCGATTTTTGACCTAAATCGCTCGGCGGCGAACGCTCGATTAGTTCGGTGCCCGGACGGCGAACGGCCAGGCACCGGGCGTATTTTGGAGCCCCGCCGATCACTGGCCGGCCGCCGGGCAATTTCTTTAAAATCAGCCGGTGGCTGGTGGGAGACCGCCCGGCAACGGGAGGGTCACCGGTCGGTCACTGCCGGGACACCGCGCGATAAAGCTCCGCGATTTCGCCCAGTTTTTACCTAAAATCGACCAGCGACCGACGGAAAATCGACAGGCCACCGCCCAGGCATCGCAGGGGCTTTTCAGCCTGCTCGACCATTTCAAAAATCGCTGGGCGATGCATAAATTCCAGCAGCGACCGAGCATGCTACTGATCGGTCGGTCGCTGCTCTGATTTGTGACCATAGCTTAAGCGGAAGAATAACTCAAAACATTAGGTGACCTGCATACAAGCATTTTGCAAACCTGCAACAGCCGCCTTGAGGTCAAACAGTTTGTTTTGCCAGGTCCATAAATATATTATTATTATTCCTTTATTGCAACCAAAAGTTGTATTTCAAATGCAAATACCACGACGAACAGATACATAACATTGGTAACAATAATGTACACAATGAAACCGTGTAGTATGATACATTAGTGATATGAATGACAATGTTTACTCATGATACAATATTGTTTAATGATTGTGGCGCACTTATGCACTCACCGCACCTTCATTTGTTTAGGTGTGCGCATATGGGTGTCTTCGGTCTTAGGATGAAGATGAAGTAATGAGTAGGACTATGGTGACGATGATGATTATGATGACAGTGATGCTGATACGTCAGTCACACCGACGAGACCGACACCAGACCGACGACAAACCAAACTAACGATGACATTACACCCGGTCTTTAGAAAGGTCTGCCGGTGTGACAGAGGAATGGTGGTGGTAGTGGCGATGATGTTGACGGTGTTGGTGATGATGGTGTGATGGTGCTGAAGATGATGATAATAATGATGGTGGCAATGATTGATGATGGTGATGATTTTGGTGATAATGTTGATGATGGTGATGATACTTTGGTAAATAGCTGAAACTTTCATTACTAAGTGTTTGTGAGAAGATATTGGTGATGTCAGATGTGATTGACAAAAACCAGTATGGAAATCGTCGCGGCCTTTCAAATTGCCATTATTTAATTGGAAAATTACATAATTTATACAAAATGCAGATTTAAAAAAAATCAACCATAGTTTTAACCGACTTTTCAAAAGTGTATGACAGGATTGATCATAATATTTTTATTTGTAAACTTGTTAAATTGGATGTTCGAAAATGTGTCATTTCGTTAATAGCAGATTTGTTAGAATGCCGCCAACAAGTATCAACGTATAAAGGTCGTATTTTAAATGTTCTCGGAGTTTGTATACAATGCGATCAAAATGGGATACTCAAGTAAAGGAAATGTTAAAGAAGTGCAATAGAAAGTTATATTATGTTACGTACCTTAAAACGTTGTAATTTACCCATTAGTGTTCTCGTTATTGTTTATACTGGATACATAGGACCAATATTAGATTATTGTGCACCACTTTTTCATTCCAACCTAACGCGTAAACAAACAGATTATATTGAACGAATATAAAAACGGGCATGTAGAATTATTTTGAAACATATAATCATGCTCTACAATTGTGCGATGTATTAATGTTAGAAGAACGTAGGAATACACTTTGTTTTGATTTTGCCATTAACTTTGCTGCATTTTAACCATCATGATGTGATTAACCTTGTAAATGACCATGCAATTCAGCTTCGGCTGCAAGGACGTTATGTTGAATAAACCCTTATTGAATTAAATCATTGAATGATGTTGATCATCGTATAACTTTTGAAATCATGCTAGTCAAGTACATTATATAATCTTTTACACTTGAGATAATTAACAAACTTTGTACATCCTACCAATCTTTGTTTTTCAGTTGGCAAGAAAATCCAGTGGGATCTTTTGACAGACTGTCCTCAAGAACTTACCCTTCAAGATAATGAAGTAGTAATATCATGCGGCGTCAGATTTACGACTTCTGGAGCCAAGCTCAGCGAAACTTTTAAAGTCACATTGGATCATAATGCACATTTCACCAATCCAAGACGTGCAGAGATCGTCTTCTACACCCGCAACAAAGGTATGGGGCAATTACCACGGAGACCTGACAAAAGCTCCTGCGACAACAACATTTGTTCCGGGCTTTATTTCTTCACAGTTATAGGCATTTGGTTAGGGTAGCAATTGAGTTCAAGGTAAGGTTACATTTCAAAATAGGACAAAATATGTGTCACCTTCAGTTTCCTTTCTTATTTGATTTTTATTTAATTCAGTAAAGTTAGTGATAACTTATTAATGGACCACAAAATGGGGCATATGCCCTTACCGTCGTTCCTCTCCTCAACAAAAAAAAGTGGTGGGAAATGAATTGGCTGTGATTGGCCCTTGTTCTACTCCATAGTGAAAGTTGATGCCAACATATCTATTTGCTGTCTCTCAATACTTTGTTGGATTATATATATAAATAATGTATATGCAATTTAGATTCACACATAATATAGCATTTGTCCAAACAAAATCAAATGACGTTTCTAGTAGACAGAATATTTATGTTATGAATGTCGTTTCTATAGAATCAACAACTTTTGTGAGAATTCCCGCATCCACGGACGGTTGTCCGGCACGTTGTGATGTCAGATCAAAGGACTTGGATCTCTACGTAGATCATTTTAGTGATTGGTGGATTGTGGCCTTAATCACTCGGTACTTCGTCGGAAAGAGGATCCAGTGTACGCCGTATGTACGACCGCCTGTCACGAAAGGGTTCACGCACTTACTGCTACTTTGCATATATGACGATCTCTTGGATGTTGTTAAGGTGAGACAGAGATAAGGGCGTTAGGACGTTGTATACAATTTTGGTTGGGGTAGGTGATGGGTGATGTGTCGGAGCAAATATTCCAGCAAGTGAGTCTAAAATTTACCAACATACCATTAAAGAGGGTCCTCCGATTTTCGCATTTGCCGCCAGATTATCTTCAAGATTTTGTAAACTAAAGTTCTCCGAAAAGAAAGAAAAGAAATTTAACAATATTTTTGGTATTTTTATGATTTTATGACATCTGAATTAGTTTCTTGGGGGGGGGGGGGGGGACGTTACAGGGACACGTTTGCCTTTTTTGTTACTTGAAGAAGCTATGTCCCTTTTGCAGCCAACATCAAATTCTATAGAACTTTGCAGGACTTATAAATATGTTAGGTACGTCCTATCTGTGAAATTTAAACGTTAGCAGTGTCCTATTATTCAAATTATGCAAGGAAACCCGTTTAATTTCGAGTCTTCCCTGTCACACACTATTGAGTGACTGACTGGCTTTGTTCTTCTTTGGTATTAACATACATAAAATGATCTGTAAAGGGTACATGAGCATTTGTCTACATAAAAAACCCACTTCTTGTAATGGCCAAAATTAAACTGATTGAATCTTTGTGCAGCATAAAACGTACGACCATTCGGTACAATGGTCTGAAAATCAGACTATTACTTACTGGCTATATAGCTCTTTTTCAAGCCCTCTCTTTTTAGGGAAGTTCTATATTCGAATTATCTTTTAAATGCCGTTGGAATTTAGCCTTTTCATTTTTTGGGCCTGTTAATGGGACATCTATAGTACATTTAATATGTACTTAATATCCTACAATTGTAAAAAGAAAAATATATATTTGTTTTAAACTATTTATATGAAGCTTTCTCTCTTTCTTTATATATACATATATATACATATATATATATATATTTATATTTATATATATAAATATTACTCCAACAGAAAATAAACGAAGAAATGAAGGAGTACAGAAAGCTCTATCCGCCCCAGCCAATGTTCGTAGAATGGAGGTATGGTGACATCAATATCGAGTTGTTCGATGGCTCAAAGGAAAATAAGGAGAACATTGACAAACAGGTATATTTTGTGTTTCAAAGTTTTCTTTCTGTGGCATTTACTCCATCGTTTCTGGCCAAAGCTGTACCCTTTTTTGGATTAAGAAACTTCAAGATAGGCCCTTTCCAGCCAATGAAAATGTTATATACCCTATCACTGACCGACTTTGCGAAAATTACCCGCACAATTTTTACAAGAAAATTGCGAAAAAAACTTCAAAATTGCAATCTTTACACCGACGTCAATAAAACTTGTATTCATTACACTTGACAGCTGACGAAGTCATAGCCAGATATAATGAATGTACTATGCATTATAAAACAATCGGTTTAACGCTTGCAGTACTTTGAACGCACATACAAATGGTGTCTACATGACCGCATTGGAATGCCTTTTCGAATGATACCAAATACGGTATATGTTCACACAGAAAACTTTAGGTAAATCGCATTTGAAGAAGGGTCACATTACGAATTCCGCTGGGTTTCCGTCCAATCATAACACGTATTGGCTTTGTCATTTTACAGAACTCTTTTGCTCCCTTTCCAATGTTGTTTTTCCTTGAAATTTGGAGAACATATTCTGGGTGGCCAAACGTGGGGCATTTCAATGCCGGATTTAAAAAGTATGTCAAGGGGGCTACTCCCTCTGTGATACATACACACGTTAATACATGCACAAAAACAACAGCCAACCACACCCGCAGACACAAGACACATGCACATTTTGCACACCCTTTCTAATTTACCATCAAAATGGGGATGGGGATGGGTTTGACTTTTAAGTGAATATGAACGTTTCAGAAAAGGGAATTTTGATAGCATTTTTGAGTAAGTACAGTCCGATCACAGTTGTGCTAGGTCAGAACTCATGTGTCATATATTCTTTAAACGTTCTTGTCAAATTTATTACAAATATTTACTAACCCTTTCGACTATATTCATTCATTTGAAACGAAAATAATTATCGAGTGAAACGTTTTAATCTATGATTTCAAATTTGTTGAATAAAAGTGTATGTTACTTTTTACCTTCATCTACTCAATTCACAAAACTAAACAAATGCATTGGAACGCAATTATGCACATTGCCCCGCCTCTATCTCTTTCTTGGCTTTTTTCCGTTCAATTCATTTATACCTTGGCATGATAATATTCTTGTTTTATTTAAAGTGTGTGGTGATGTTTCAAATTCAGGTTATGCTTTTTAAGTTGTTTTTTAATGAGAAAATGAATTTTAATTTACTTGAATTCATTCTTCTTTTAAAATAGATACTAGGTAAATGGGATATGTACCTCTTTGAAAGTAAACAATTCTCCTTTGAAGTGAAGCCACTCGGGTCGGAGGCAAGCCAAAGGTTTCTCGAATTCACCTTGGATCAAAGAAAGTCTTCTTCTTACCCTACCCTGATTCGTTTCGACTTGAAATATGATGGTATGTACGATGGATGAGGGACCACAAGCTACACACTTTGATCTGAAAGTCTAAAAGTCGTCTAATTCCTTGATTTTAAGACAATTTGTCTTGTGGAACTTGGTTGACTTGTGAGAAAAATTACGACTGACAAATGTCAATAAAGTAATAATAATATTAATAATATTCCGTTTTTATATAGCGCTCGATACATCGATCCAACGATGTGCCTAAGCGCCGAACAGATATATTATCCCGGTCATCGGATTCAGGCTTACCCGCACACAATTTGTGCACATTTTCCACTCCCTGGGGAGCATTCCAGTACGTGTTCGATTTGAAGTAACTTTCGATCCCCGGTTAAAATTTGTATAACAAAATTAAAGGTTTCATAAGCTACTCACATGTAATAGCATGAATGCAGTTATTAACTTATACTATCAAATGTGAATTTCACCTCACTTTGAAACTTTTGACGATCAAAATGTATATGTATTTTGACAGATAACCTTGTAATGCTTGTAATGCTCTGGGAATAATAGATCTGATAAATCATTCTGTTTTGGGGATCATATAAGGAAGAAAAAGAAAAAAGAACAATAACAAAAGAAAGTTGAAAATTATGACAACCAAAACATAATATTTGCATACATTTTTCTTTAGCATAAATATTCTTTATGAGGATATAACGAGAAAAATTTCGCATTAGCCTTCGCCTAAAGCCCGTTTCGAATGACTGAATACCGACTACGATGAATAATGCATATAAAGTATACAAAAGTAAATTTCATTGACATGAAGAGTATTTCAAACACAGTCATAACATGATAAATGCATTTAAAGCTCAAGATGTATGTGTCATGTGGCATATTTCTACTTCTCCTACAGTTATTACTCTCCTATTTGATATCACTACACGGAAGTAATCTTAACATGAGTGTTTCTTTAAAGGAGTTATGCCAGTTTAAACGGGATTTAGTTACTCACATATTTCTACAGTAGATCAGGCATTTGGAAGAGTGCGGTACTTCAGATAATAGAAGCGGCCCCCCTATAGCATCTCTTAAAGAGTATCAATTATTAATACTAGTCTTTTCAGTTGTATGCTAAAATTGCTTTAAGACCAGCCTTTAATTGTTTATCTGTTTTCTTGACATTGACCGGAATGGACCTGGCTTTTCATTAATCCACAAACTCGCATCTCGTTCTTGTTTGGAATAACGTGACGACACCAGCAGCAGGAGCAGCATTCTCTACCATTGATGCAGGATCACATTCAGCAGGGCTGTCAACGCTATCAGGGTTAGTAGCCAATATAATAAGAGCAGGCTGAGTTCTGGTAAACATAAACAGCGCACATGGCGGTTCGGAAGAATATCTTGGTAGAAGTAAGGATCGAGTGGTAGTATTAATATAAGTATTGGTAGTAGCAGAAGTTGGACTACAGGTAGTACTAGTAGTGGTATTGTCAAAAAATTTCTTTTTAGTTTCTGAAAGCCTAACATCTAGAAAATCATTCATAGACAAACAATTTTTCGCTAATTTTGTTTATTAAAAGCCCGCTTATCCAGGTCAAATTCATTGCTCGTTCTCTTGCAAGTGCATTTTCTAATATATTTATGAAAAGATTTGTACAGTACAAGTTCGAAGAGTTACAATTCATTTCTTCTCTGGCGGAGCGAATTAAAAAAAATCAGTGACTTTTTGCCTAAGCATAAATACTACAATTTTAATTCTTAAATTTCAGTCCATCGGATGAACAGAAAGTGACAGATGCTAATATCCTGAAACTAGCAAGGCTTCTACCACCTAATCTGTGGAGCCCTCTTTACGTTGCTCTTCGCATCGATTACAGCATCGCTAAAGGTATCAGAGAGAATTCTAGAGAGATGAATGAGCAGTACATAGACCTCCTTCAAATATGGAAATCTGCATCAACTCGGACTATAAAGGATTTAAATGCGATCCTCATCCAGGCAGAAGCAGGAGGATTTGTAAACAAGTATTTGGATTCGGTGTAAAACCAGAAAGAGAGATTAAGAGAGAGTAAGAGAGAGAGGGAAAGAGAGAGAGAGAGAGAGATAGAGATAGAACGGAGGGAGGGGGGCGAGGCAATGTGAAAACAAATATGATACATCCATGTCACATGTGACCTTGTTGTGTTATATAAGTCAGATGCCGTCTAACACTATAGAATAAATGGATAGTTTTCAGCAGAAACATAATCGTTCGTCACAATGTTGTTAACGCTTGATAGTTATGCAAGTTTGGCTTCTTTTCCGTTTCCTTATTTGGGGGTTGTTTGATTGTTTGTTTGTTTTTTAGAGGCGGATGTTTGTTGTAGAAAGCAAGTGCGTAATTGCCACTTCAGGGTGACTGTTCCATATACACGTACATTAATCTTTATGAATACAGTTCACTAAACACCAACATATGAATATAATATTTTGCAAATGTTTCCAATGGTCGGTTGAGATAGAAATGTGATGACAGATCTTAAAATATTCTTGTAAATTCTACCATGCCAATAAATTGTAGAGATTTATGTTTCTATTTTCTATGACCAGCCCGCATTATGACAACTTCAATATGCAGATGCATACTCTACTATTGATTTCTTGGTGTGTGGTTTTTCCGTGTTTCCCCCCCCCCCCCTGAATTCAAGGTATTCCATCATTGACTACTCTGTGAATCGTTCACTGAAACTGATTATGTAGTATGATGTGTTTTCGCTTTGCTTTTTTTAAAATGTGTTCCGTTAAAGATAGATCGAAAGAGCGCCCTCGTTGACATATCATTTGCCCGACACTCTTTCACTGTATTTCTTTGTTTTCTTGCTGTCTATCTATCTCTCTCTCTGTCTCCGTCCCCTTATTCCCTCTCTTATTTCATTCTCTTCGCCTCTCTTTGCACACTATTTTAATTTGCTCCCCTCACTCTCCTTCTTTATCCTTTTATTCCCTCTCACTCCCCTTCTCTCACTCTCCCGTTAATTCAACACATTTCTTGACGATGGTTTTATTACTGACAGTTTGCATGAACTATGCCCGAGGTCGCAAACGCGATCTTACTAGAAATAACTAGAAATATCAGAAAGCAAATACATGATTATGAGAGGGTTCAAACGTAATATATACCACTGATATCTACATATCAAAACGTTTCAACAGTGTATGTCTGCCATTCCCGTCTATTTTTTTAAAAATGACTTGATATAATAAGGATAATAATAATACAAATAATAAATGAATAAATAAAAGCGCCACAATGTTCACTCGCGTTACTCGCTTTACGAAGCTTTGTGTTATAAGATACAGAAATTTGAAGCTTGTTAGACTTTACGTCATTATTGAAGGAAACTAAAGACGCCTTGGTTTTCCCGCGTCATATCAGAACAAGGAAGTCTTCTTCTCCTCGAGTCAGTACACAAGCCCGGTCCTGTAGAGGACACAGGATTTAGTGGTATCATTCTGCATCCATATCACCAGAAACCCAATTGATTTGCAATAAGGACAATACTCATTCCTATTGAAAAAAAAAAATCAGGTTTGACATGAGCATTCGGGAGATTAGAACCGTCTATTGCATGGGTTGAATACTGAACTAAATTATCATTTACGTAGGCTTAATTTAAACAGTAAAGCCTTGCAACAATTTCAACTGTACTTTCTTAATGTACAGGAAGAAGGCTTCGATAGAAGATTGGGCATCCATTTCTGAAAACCGCCAACTTTACCACTGTGACTGCTGTATTTCGGTAAACAGAGTTAGGGTAAAATTGTGGACAGCTTAGGTAGAAGGGGGGACGTGTACGTTTGTTGTGTAAATTTAAAGCCAATAGAAAGTAAATCTTTCCAAAGAGAAAACGAATGTTCCATTTTTTAAACCAAACATAGATCTTCCCCCCTTGTTTTTAATAGAGTGAAGGAAGTCAACAACAACATCATTTGCAGATTATTCCATTCTGGTAAATTGCAAATGAGAAAACAAATCATTCTGAAATTGGCATTCTTACATGAAACAAAATGTTTAAAAGTAAAAAATATATATGTACACAAAATACCTTTTTAATGTTATAAATATCATATTTCTTGACCTACTGATCAGAGACATAAGAATACACAAGCCATATACCAATGTATATGACATGAACTGAAGTCTGAGGACCTATAGTATATTCATGAAGTTGTTAAACACATTTCTTCTACATTTTTGTCATGCATGTTCTTAAACAAGATAACTGTGCTTCAAACGTCACGTTACTCATTTGTGTATATTATCATAACATGCCTAGATTTTACACTGATTGTTATAAGGGTAGCCCAATTGTTTCTTCCATATTTGAATGGAATAAGCTAGATAATTCGATGATAATGGCTTCCTCTGTCAATTCATTAAATACATTGTTTAAACAAAGTTGTAATTTGTGAATGGCTCAGTCGAACATACACTACGTGCATGTTCTGTAATATTAACATGACTTATTCACATAATTGCGACTTAATTAATATTTCCCTACTGACATTACTGTTGAACTAGGTTAATGATACATGTTTATTTTGCAAACGAGTATTATTTGTTAACTGTTCCGTATAAACGTTATGATGTAAATATGTTCGTGTTTATTCAGGGCCCCATGGAAGACTGCTACTTATTGGTGAATGGGCTACCCTGTCAAAAGATTAGAAAATAAATAAATTTAAACAAAAATCGTACTTGGCGTAAAGTATTGACAAATGTTACGCCGCAATGTAGAATAAAGCAAAATGTCATTTTATTTAACGTGTTTCCAATGAAAATATTCGAATATTTAAATATATGTATATCTTAACTAAAGGCATGTATACAAATGTACTATACTTTCTATATTTACCACTATTGCAGTTTTTCCATCTGTACAATATACATTATATACTGTATTGTTCCATACTTATTGTAAATAATGTTAAACGCTTTGTTCGTGTTTTTGTGTTAGATATATGTCAATCCAACATTGAAATCGTTCTGTTATATACAGATAGATGTATACTGATTTGAAATATTGCAAATATTGCAAGAAAATACGTCACCTTGGCGTAAGGGAGAAGACGTGGCCTCTCTATTCGTAGAATATTGCAACAAACTATTAACTTTAATGGAAATTATAAAGGTGTGTTCAAACCCTTTGGTTTTATTTTTAAATCATGTACCTATTGTAAAATTAACATCGTCTCTGAACTTATTGATATATGCTGGGAACATTTGTTTGGACTCGATTAGATGAACAAATTAGATTAAGTTCAACTTCTTTCAGATTTAAAAAGCTTTGTTGTAGTTATTTATTAAATAATTCATCGGATATAGTGGTGACTTAGGACTGGTACAATAAACTGTGTAAGTGCCTGCACAATATTGTAGTTACATGTATGTGCTTCTTTGTGTAATTTAGATTCTGTTATTGATTGAGCTGACTCTGTATTTACTTAGTATTTGTTATTTTTGGTAGGGTTATTTTCACAAGAAACTGTTTTTCTACTAATCCTTTCCATAATCCATACAATATTTTGTATGAATGCTTGGATGTTTTTTATGGTTATGGTCAAATGCAATATCTTGAATCTTGAATGACCGTTATCGAACATTCAGAAGCCAAATATTCTATCTTCGTGTTTCTGAATTTGAATATCGCATTGATTATTAAAGTTTTTGTATGGGGTTCAATTCCTATTGGGTTCTGTAAATATAACCAATACTGTGTTCCAACCAAAACACTGGTAACGTTATGTAATATTGTACTCGTGTATTATATATTTACTTGTGTATAGCGCATAACGTGTATACTTGAAATGAATACACTTTACAATGTTATCATGCCATTTTCTTTTTGCCATGATTCGTATCTCACTGACGATGCATCGATCAAACAGATTCATGACTTTACAATTTTGTTTAAATTCATCAAGATGCATTGCAACATCGAAAGGATATCCTGTATTGTATATACATTGAAATACCTCATTTCATTTTCGCGATTTTTTTCTTCTTTTCTTCGTGACATTTGTTATATTCACAAAAGGAACATTTAAGGAATAGTGACCGATACATCAGAAGTAGAATTTGTAAGATTATAAATACAGTACATATGCAGCCGCATTTTCTATTCTTCCATTTCTCTCTTTTTCTTGCTTTATTTTATTTTGTCTTATATATTCTTTTTTAATTATTAATATTGATGTCTTATCTGTCAGTCGTCATTGTCTCTTCTGACCTTTCCAGTGTTCACTATACTTTATCGTAACAAGTTTTCAAATTACGGATTTATAATTGTATTATTATTCTGCCACTTTTTGGTAACCTATGTATATATATATAATCCGATGACCGGGGAAATAATATGAGTGCAGGGCCCTCAGGGAGAACAGTATGAATACTGATGAGGCTACCCTGGGTAAACAAGACATATTATTATTATTATTATTATTATATATGTTTTTTGAAGTCAATATATTTACATGTTACACAAATTATGTTTGTAATTATTTTGAGGGATCCATATTTTACAGGCTCTGCTTTTCAGTGGATCCCTCCATTTCCACAGGTTTATTAAAAAAAAACACACACCCATTATACTTGATAATTATACTGGATATACTTTCTATTTTCACAACTTTAAACCATGTAAAATGTATTATATTATTGAGTGTTGAATTGTATATCTGATTTCTTGTCATAATTACTGTTCTGTTGGAAATGAAAAATAAAACTGAAACTGAAACTTAAATAGAATTCGTGTATGTAAAGTGCCAAGTTATATGATAGGATTAGATGTGTTGAGACAACAATCATATACATGTATATTTATACAGCTATATTGTTAAGCATTTCAAAGAGTTCATTGTTTAGAGAATGAAAGAATGTCCATGTATATGTGTATCATATTGAATGAAACCATAGAAATATATATCTAGTATTAGATCTGTGGTACATTAGTAGTGTATGGGCCGGTTGACAGAGAAACTAAGATATTAAATAAATGTTAGAAATATTTGTCATATATATTACATAGTCCTCTAAAACGATCTGTTATTAGTATGAGTACGTATGAAATGTGCTTTAATTGCGTAAATGTGTGCACGTGTGTGACGGGGAGGTGCGTATGTGTGTGTGTTTTTTTTTTTTTTGGGGGGGGGGGAGGGGGTATGAAGTGAGGGTTTCATTTTGTATTTCATGTAAAAAGAAAACGTAATGTTACAAATAATTGTTGAATGTAAATAATGTGCGTAAATATCAGTTTTCCACCAGCTCGCTTTATTTATTCAATAATTGTACTAACTTTTTTAACTTAAAAATAACCCAACACATTTTGTCAACGTCCTCTGCCTGATCCAGCGAACGCTTCGAGAAAAAAATATACATTATATTATTTATAAACATGTGTAAAGAAATAAACAGTAGAACAGCTTTGGAAACTCCCGTGGAAATAAATACAATGCTACACAAATGAGAATATAAGAACGCCATCTACGGTATGTGGCTTCTCACTGTTCAATACCCTGCCGACAACAAAATTTGGTATAACTTTATGGGGCTTTCACATATACTCTCCGGGCCCGTACGGCGAGTAAAAACAGACATTTTGGGAATTTTCTGGCGTTGTCCGGCCGGTTGCCGTAAAGTTCCTACGGGCGCCGGGACAGTTTTTTAAGCCGTACGGGCGCCGTGGTGCTGAGTTGGCTGCTCCCAATTCTCCCGGCGTTTTAATCTGACCGTTAGGCCGTAGAAAGCCCGTAAAAGGCACGTAGGGCACCTTACGGGTCCCATGCGGGCTCCGGACGGTGCCCGGACGGGCCCCTCACGATTTTGGGGGTCAATTCTCATAAAAAATCTTTACGGACGCCTTGCGGTGCTCAAAGGGTTCCGTACGTGTACCCTACGGCGCCCTCACAGGCCCCTCAAGAGTCCCGGGTGATATGCACAACAACAGGCGTCTGCCGTCCGGGGGCCATTTAAAATGAATATTGCCCGTGCGTGTCCCTCACGGCGGCATCTTGAAATGTACCACGCAGTTTTAAATACAGAAGGTGCGGATACAAGAGGACACATACAGAGTGAGTCAGAAAAAATGTCCCACATTTTAAAAGTTGTATTGTTTGAAGTATGAATATTTAATCAAGAGTTTCATGATATGTCTAGATAGAGTTATCCTCCCAGTATATTTAGGTACCATTTTCTTTTAAATCTCTGCATGCATGACTGAACATCAGACAATCTTTACAGAGACTGCCAGATTTCACTTGCACCAAGTCGCTATAGGTTATGAATAAAATAATGTTTTGAACAAAGACAGCCAGTTTTTTTCAATTATCCAATTAGCCAGACAGACAAAAACACACAAACACATCACACACACACACACACACACACTCACACACACACACGCACATACATAGGCACACGCACACAAATGAGCATTCCATTCCAGACAAGGCCCACCCAAACTTTTACTTTTTGTCGGGAATTCTTCTTATCGTACGAAAAGTTGAGTGGCCGCTGTCCTCTTGGTGCGTATTGGCGGATGTTGTGCTTCATGATGATGATGATGATGATAATGATGATAATGAGGATGAAGATTTAGATGTAACAATGATGATGATGATGACATGATGATGGTAGTGAATGTGTACAAAAGGGAAAGATGTTTAGGGTTATGCCACTTAAACATTCAGCGATCTTGATAAAAATCAATGCTCAATCAGAAAAGGGGTAATTATTAAACAATTGTCACCGTGTGTGTTGTGTGTACGTGTGTGTGTATGCGTGTGCGTGTGGGTGTATGTGCGTGTGCGCGTGTCTGACTGTATGTAATGTTCAATGCACTGTTTTATTCCTCACCCAGTAACTTGGCGCCAGTGAGATCTGGCAGTCTTGTAAAGATTGTCTGATATTAAGGAATGCATGCAGAGATTCAAATGAAAATGATACCTAAATGTACTGGGAGGATAACTCTATCAAGATATATCATGAAACCCATGATTAAATATTCATACTTCAAACAATACAACTTTTAAAAAGTGGGACGTTTTGTCTGACTCACTCTGTAGTTCAGTGCACCGCACGGCACTCGGCCGGGCGCCTTGAGGACCCGGCCGGGCCCCGGCAGGGCGTCTTCCGGGAGCCATCGGTAAACACCTGCTCATCGAACGGAGCCCGTAAGGTTACCGGCCGGCACCCTGCCGGCACCCTGCCGGCACCCTTACGGGCGCCTTTCATTTCACTCGACCAATTTTCTCCGGGCACCTCCCGGGCGCCGCAGGATATGTGACCACACATGCCGTAGAAATGAAAATCGGACGGTACCCGTACGGTCTCTAAATCCACGACAAGCCGCCGGGTAGGGAAAATCTTACGGGGCCCGGTTTATATGTGACCTAGGCATAACGAAGGCTAAAGATTAGTCAATCCGTTGGTCAATTGAATTTGGCGTTGCAGCAATGACTACCCTGTCTCCTTGGCCAAGTGGTTAAGGCAATGGACTTCTAAACCAGATACCCAGGTTCGATTCCATCAGAGACATTATGTCAACCTATGAAAACAGATCCGGAAAGGAAACACAGCAATGGGGGAATTTTCATTTAAAGCGGGACTGCACTACTTGTAGCTACTTGCGCCCTCTATATAGCAAATAGAGCTATATGTTATTTGAGAGCTAATTTGATGAGATAACCTCCTGGGAGGGGCCACGCAGGGAGGTATAATCGCTCCTGGCCAAAATAGTGCAGACAGGCTTAAGCTACGCAACCACTATGCTCTCATTTCCTTTGGCATTTTGACATGTAAATATATATACATATGTATACGCAGCATTTAATAGAAATAACCAACTCTAAAAATCATCAAATTAACAACCTAGGGTTAGAAGTCCGGTAGGCTATTTATGAATGATTCTGCCCACGTCAAAATGGCGTGGCACCCACACGTACCCCCCTTACCCCCCACCCCCTCCCTCTTCCGACTGGGTGATAAACCAGTTTGGGAAACACCCCCTCTCAAAAAATGAAATCGAAGCTCTTATTACCAATCATGTAAAAGAATATGTTTTGGCTAATACATGATGATACAAATTTTGCCGGGAAACCGCCTACTAATTAATATATTTGGTAAATCATTATATCTATCAGGACTGGATAGATATCGCGAAGTCCCATATACATCTTTCTGTGTACAGTGCTTGTAACTTTACCAAGGCAGGGCCAAATTTCTCATCATTTTGATGATTCCAGGAACTTGCAGTACACATCATGATCAATACTTATATGGTATAGATGATCAACCTTTTCTGATTGATTCCACAACGTTTCTGTCACAATGCAATCACATGACCAGAACTGGTCTATACCTTTAATGGGGAGGAAGATACCCTTATTAACAGAATTCACACGGATATATATTTGCTTCTGGGTTGTCTCGGATGGCTAACACCACGGCTATAATAGGGACTTTTAGATTTGCGTGGACTGATACGTGTGACGTCCATTCAAGGCAGTGCATTAAAAGGACGTCGATCCTAGCAATCCACGTTGTCATTCGGCAAATCTAAAAGTCCCTATTACCTTTTCGAGACAACCGGAGGTCGGGGAGTGGTAGTGGTAGTGGTATCTGCCTTTTCTCTATTGTCTAAGTCAACGTGAAACCCCTTTGACGTAAGGAGTACATGTCTTCATCCAACGGTTGCCAGGTTCTCAAGGAAACACTGGCCCAATCTCAAAGAATAAGGTCAATCAAAAATCACTGTTAAACTGTAAGCGGGTGTGTTACATTCAAAATCACAATGAAAATCCCCCCCAAAAAACAAAAAGATCACACGTGTGGGTAACCTTTCATCGTTGTTAAACATTGGTTGAAAACACAGACTTATAATCTTATCACCTATATCTTAGTCACTGTTAAACATTGGGGACTTTGTCACTTAATGATTACACTGGCAATGGGGTCCAAAAGCAGATAACCATATTAATTTACATATAATATAAATTTGCAATCATAGTAATCTATGAATACACTATCTCCCGTATTGATCACACCTTACCTCACCACCCCTCCCCCCACCCTCTCGATACCACCGACCCCTCCCACTACCCCCTCCAGGGAATATTAAAAAGGACAATAAACAGCATACAGTATATCAGGTAAAACCATCCTGTGCTTGATTCTCCCCTCTTCCAGTCCAATATTTCTTTCGAAATGATAAAGTTCAATACTTTGTTGGGCTAGTTGTACCAAAATAAAACACGGAGCCTCTTTTACTTCGTGAATTCCAATTTTGGCACAAAACTAAATAACAAAAAAGGAAATATTCATGAATGCTCACACGCACAATGGTACGCCCTCCAGTATTTGAAAGGACGCCAAAAACAGGCACCACATAATCAAAAGGGGAATCTTAATAGAATTCAACCCTAGGAATGCCAGGCAGAATAATTTATGGGATGTACGTGCAAGGTGAATACAGATATGCTTTACCGGCACAGTGTGTGGGTTATCGTGAAACGATTGTGCATGAAATCATGCAATCAATGATTCTATTGATCTACAATGAACTTGAAAGGTGTTTACTTTCTTTCCAAACAATGTACATATGTTCCTTTTATGATGAAATCATAGATAATAAAGTTCAGTAACATTCACTGAGATGCAAAATACGTCATGTATAAGCGGGAAATAATCAAGTCCAGAAGGCTGTAAGCTGCTATCATTGGTATAATTATTGAACAGAGTCAGGTTGGATAAAAAGCCAGAAATGTTACCCTCGTCGTTCCACGGTCAGGCATTCTACTATCTAATTACACGTTCGGCTTTTTATCTCTCAAATATTCCTATTTCTAATCGTTTTTATTCCCTTGATTGAACATATAGAATGTAAAATCATCCGGTGTCTGATTCATCCCTCTCTACAAATCATTCCACTGATAACGACATTTTTTTCTTCTCGAAATGATAGAGTCAATACTTTGTTTGGCTAGTTGTAAAGAGATAAGCAAGGAAGCCTCTTTCACTTTGTAAATTCTATTTTTTCACAAAACTGATTAACAAAGAAGTTGAAAGTCATGGAGTGTACACATGCACAATGGTATCCACTTTAGAATTGATGCGGTGCCAAAAACAGGCGCCACATTATCAAAAAGGGGAATCCCCCCAAAAAATTAACTCTAAGAATACCAGGCAAGATAATGTATAGGGTTTACGTGCAGGGTCTGTATAGAAGAGCATTAATGGCACAGTGTGGGTTAACATTACGAAATTGTGCGTGAAATCACATCTAATCAAGCGAAAATACTCTATTGATCTGCACTAGACTTGAAAGATGTTTTGCACTATTTCCAAACAATGTACATATTTTCCTTTCATGATGGGATCATAGATAACAAAGTACGATAACCCTTTACTGAGATGCAACATACGTCATGTATTAAAGCGGGAAATAATCCAGTTCTGCTATCATTGGTATTTGACAAAAGGAAAAGACGTGTGTAATAAGCGAGTTCGTAAATAGCTCTGGACCGCATGACCCCAAAATATCCACAGATCTTAAACACGATGGATACTTCCCACCTGTGCATTTTAGAACAATCACTGCCAAAGGGATGGAGGTGCTTCATGAATACCTTTTGTTTGCCTCTTGAGAAGAATACTTCCACCTGTGTATCAGATAAATGTACTGTTGGTGCATAAATGGATACTGATTACATAACTTTCATTAGCACGATCCGAGTATTCGTCTCAATGCTTTTACATTTTGGGTACGAATGGCCTTTATCTGCCCATGCGCAAATCTTGATTACGAACTCGCTTATAATTCTGAACAAGTAAAGGAGTACTAGCAAAAGTCCTTAATTACTAAAAAAAACTTAGCAGTGTTCAGCACAAAGCGTTCCCCAAATGAATGTATGTAACCGTTCTGACCGTCAAAGTAGAAGAAGCTGACTAATGCAATAGTTTTTAATGTGTGTAAAAATTGTCCATGAATTTACGAAATTGTCTATTTAAAGGTACTATGTCCCTTTTGCAGCCAACCTCAAATTCTGTAGAACTTTGCAGGAATTATGAATATGTCATGTATGTCCTATCTGTGAAATTTAAACGTTAGCAGTGTCCTCATATTCAAATTATGCAACGAAACCCGTTTATTTGCTAGACTTCACTGTCAGACACTATTGAGTGACTGACTGGCTTTTTTTCTTCTTTGGTAATAACATACATGAAAAGAGTTGTAAAGGGTACATGATCATTTGTCTACATCAATAACCCACTTCTTGTGATGGCCAAGATTAAACTGATTGAATCTTTGCGCAGCATAAAACGTATGACCATTCGGTACAATTGTCTGAAAATCAAGACTATTACTTTTGGGCTCTATAGCCCTAAAGTCGATTTGACAACTAATAGTCATTATTTTCCCACTTGAAGACATTTTCAAGCCCCACCTTTTTTAGGGAAGTTCTAAATAAGTATTATCTTTCAAATGCAGTTGGAATTTAACTTTTTCATTTTTTTGGCCTGCAAATGGGACATAGTACCTTTAATGCAAGTATTGTATGACTTTTTAATCGAGGTTTTCGACTTTCCTCGAATGTCTTCGTCAACGCCACATCCTTTCCATATTACCCTACATAATATCTCTTTTCAACGGTTTTGAGGGTATTAGGAGATTATCATCATTATAAAAGTTCATTTTATAAATTTATCGTCCAATCTCTTAGTACAGAGTGAGTCAGAAAAAAATGTCCCACTTTTTAAACGTTGTATTATTTGAAGTACGAATGTTTAATCATGGGTTTCATGACATGTCTTGTTATATCTATCCTCCCAGTGCGTTTAGGTACCATTTTAATTTGAATCTCTGCATGCATGACTGAATATCGTCCACTATGACGACGTGCAAATCTAAAAGTCCCTATTAATGTCACTTAATGATTGCACTGTCTCTACTCCGTTCAGTCTTTCAAATTTAAGAGACAGGAATATTATCTTTACCGTACCATTTAGCCCAGACATTGTAAAATGTATTTTACAAGTGTACCTTTTTATCTCTCAAACGTTCTTATATCTAATGGTATCTTTGCCTTTTGAGCATTGTTTCTTTGTTTGCTTTGTTTGTTTTTATTTCCGAAATCCATTTATACATACAAGTTTTAAAAACATACATATAAAACACATTTCATATGATAGGAAAGTAATTAAATGTGTAAAGTATAGACAAACGATTGGATAACCCATTTCATGACCATTTTAAAAATTGTCATGTTCTCCCATGGTGTCCAAAAGCAACAAATCATATTAATTTACATATAATATAAATGTTCAATCATAGTAATCTATGAATACACTATCCCCCGTGTTGATCCCACCTTACCTCACCACCCCTCCCACCACCCTCTCGATACCACCGACCCCTCCCTCTACCCCCTCCAGGGAATAATAAAAAGGACAATAAACAGCATACAGTATGTCAGGTAAAACCAACCAGTGCTTGATTCACCCCTCTCGACATTTCTATCCACTTATAGCGACATTATTTCTTTCGAAATTATATAGCCCAATACTTTGTTTGGCGAATTGTACAGAAATAAACCAAACAATAAACGCAATCAGAAATATGCAAGGAGTGTACACACGCACAATGGTACGACGCCCTCTAGTATTTGAAACGATGCCAAAATCAGGCGCCACATAATCAAAGTGAATCTCAATATAAGTTAACTCTAAGAATACCATGCAGAATAATATATGGGATTTGCCTACAAGGTCAGTACAAATATGCTTTACTGGCACGGTGTGTGGGTTATCGCGACAAGATTGTGCATGAAATCATATAAAAATATTTTAATTGACTCTATTGATCTACAATGGACTTGAAAGGTGTTTTACCTTCTTTCCAAACAATGAAAATATTTTCCTTTTTATGATGAAATCAAAGATAATAAAGTTCAGTAACCATTTACTGAGATGCAAAATACGTCATGTATAAGCGGGAAATAATCAAGTCCAGAAGGCTGTAAGCTGCTATCATTGGTATAATTATTGAACAGAGTCAGGTTTGATAAAAAGCCAGAAATGTTACCCTCGTCGTTCCACGGTCAGGCATTCTACTATCTAATTACACGTTCGGATTTTTATCTCTCAAATATTCCTATTTCTAATCGTTTTTATTCCCTTGATTGAGCATATAGAATGTTAAACCATCCGGTGTCTGATTCATCCCTCTCTACAAATCATTCCACTGATAACGACATTTTTTCTTCTCGAAATGATAGAGTCAATACTTTGTTTGGATAGTTGTAGAGCGATAAGCCAGGAAGCCTCTTTTACTTTGTAAATTCTATTTGTTCACAAAACTGAATAACAAAGAAGTTGAAAGTCATGGAGTGTACACATACACAATGGTATCCACTTTAGAATTGGAAGCGGTGACAAGAACAGGCGCCACATTATCAAAAAGGGGAATCCCCCCGAAATTTAACTCTAAGAATACCAGGCAAGATAATGTATAGGGTTTACGTGCAGGGTCTGTATAGAAGAGCTTTAATGGCACAGTGTGGGTTAACATTACAAAATTGTGCGTGAAATTACATCCAATCAAGCGAAAATATAACTATTGATCTCGAAAGGTGTTTTGCACTCTTTCCAAACAATGTACATATCTGCCTTTCATGATGGAATCTCAGAGGATAAAGTACGGTAACCCTTTACTGACATGCAACATACGTCATGTAACATACGTCATGTATAGCAGGAAATTGTCAAGTCCACATTGCTTTCTGACTAAGAGAAAAGGCGTGTGTAATTCTGACCAGTTCAAGAAGCAGTAGCAAAAGTCCTTAGTTACTATAAAATTTAGCAGTGTCGAGCACAAAGCTTTCCCAAATTAATTTTGGTGACCGTTCTGACCATAAAAAAGAAGAACCTAACCAATGGATTACGTTTTAAAGTGGGTAAAAAGTGTCGAACTTTCCATTTTTTTTAATTGTAAGTATTGTATGCATTTTAATATTTTAAGTCGAGGTTTTTTTTCCTCAAATTTCTTTGTCAACGCCACACCCTTTTCACATTAGCCTACATAATACGGCGTTTACACCTACAAAAAAGTGATATTTAAAAATCGATTTTTGCATCGCGATCCGAAAATTTTTTTTTTTTTTTTTTTTGCGTGTGTGTGGACAGAATAATTTCACCAGTCTTCGCGATCAAATTCGCAGTAAGTCTTGCGATTTTTCAGAATAATCGCGACAGTTTGCCGGCCGCTGTGTGTGTGTGAATGAATTGTGAATCAAAAATCGATTTATTTAATTCAAGGATTCCAAGCGCGCTAACTCCGTCGAGACCTACGCATTCCCAGTTTGGACGTTCTTACCGTCGAGTGAGAATTCTCCCTGTGTTCGAATGGTCGCCCCCAAAATCATTCTTTGCTTCGCGATCCAAATCGCACTACTTGTTTTGTGTGAACGGGCTTATTATCTCTATCCAGCGGCTTTGAGGGTAGTAGGAGATTATTATCATTATAGAAATTCACGTTAGAAATTTATCGTCCAATCTCAAAGCATAAAGGGTCAATACAAAAATCGGTGTGTTACATCAGGGACTTGTTAGAGAAGGACTGGAATCAAGCCGGCGAAACTCTTGTAATTTATTCAACGCATTCGTGAGTTCTAAAGCGTAACAATGGGATGTGTAACATTCCACTTGGCTTTGAGGTTCCATGCTCCGAACCGCGCTTCCACTGCGGGGACTTTCGGAAGCCAGGCACCAGTTTTACATTTATTACAAAATATTAAATTACCGGCAAAATTTCAGTGTAAATCAAAAACTTTATATGGGGATTGTATTGGGAATGGTGCATCAAACAAATTTTCAAATTTAGAACTCCGTCCTTCTTATATTTTGTGTGCCAGAGTTGGTAAAAGAAAAATTACATCCTGACAAAAACTCAATATTTTAGGATGATGCGCTAATTTGTGCATGCTTTAATGTCCCGTTATTTGATCCATGATTTACAATCTTCAATAACATTAAGTTCGCTAATGCGTGTTTTCGCGTGTTTTTTGTATTTTTCAAGTTTAAAAAAGATTGAAAATACACAAGTTTGTGTTCGCTTGTTCTACTCTTTACACATTCAACAATGGATGAGAAATCATTGGAAGGAACAGCGAACAATTGCTGTGATACCATTTTCTGACGTAGGAATTCTAAATCCTGAAATTTCATGTGCTCTTTTATTCTACCACCTGGTGAACAGTTGCAGATTAGCGCATAACTTCTCGGCGGCGTGGAGCATGGGGTCAAAGGAGAGCTGTTTGATTCCAGTCCTTGTCTTTCAAGTCCCTGGTTACATTCAAGATCACAATTAAAACTCCCCCACCTCACACATACACACAAATGTATGGGTAGCCTGTCATCGCCATTGAAAATTGATTGAGAACACAGACTTCTAGTCCACTGTCCGATCATCAATCGGGACTTTTAGATTTGCGTGGACTGATACTTGTGACCTCCATTCAAGGCAGTGCATTAAAAGGACGTCGATCGTAGCAATTCACATTGTCTTCGTGCAAATCTAAAAGTCACTAATACCTTGGTCACTGTCAAACCAGCTTCCTGGCCAAACCGCGTTTATGTATATTCATAGTAATACGGGCTCTAACCTGTTCCATTTACCAAGTTATTGAACGGGTTTACGTTGGATAAAGAGTCATACATGTTATCTTTACCGTACCGTATGCCAGCCATTGTAAAATCCCTTTTACACGTGCTGCTTTTTATCGCTCAATTGTTCTTATTTACAATGGTATTTATGGCCTTGGTTGAGCATATATAATTTTAAACCCTCCAGTGTTTGATTCCTCCCTTTCTATGTACATGTTATTCCACTTATAACGACATTTTGTTTTAATCTCTCGAAACGATAGAGTTCAATTCATTGTTCGGCTAGTTGTAAAGATATAAGTTTGGATGTCTCTTTTACTTCGTGAAGTCTATTTTGTCACAAACCGAATACCAGAGGTCATAATTTATGGAGTGTACACATGCACATTGGTACCCACTTCAATATTTGAAGCGGTGCCAAGAAGAATATCGAAAAGGGGAACCCCTCGATAATTAACTCTGACAATACCAGGCAGAATAATGTACGGGGTTACGTGCAGGGTCTGTATAAAAGTGCTTTGATGGCACAGTGTGGGTTAACATTACGAAATTGTGCGTGAGATTACATCCAATCATGCGAAAATACTCTATTGATCTACAATAGACTTGAAAGGTGTTTTGCTCTCTTTCCAAACAATGTACATATTTGCCTTTCATGATGGAATCATAGATAGTAAAGCACGGTTACCCCTTTACTGAGATGCAACATATACAATGTAAGCGGGAAATATTCAAGCCTACAGCGGTGAAGCTCAATATATTGGTATTTGGCAAAGGGAAAATACATTTATCATACTAACCAGGTCGAAATTCAAAATCCCTTTCAAAATTCTTTATTTACTACAGAACTTAGCAGTGAGCATAAATCTTTCCCAATTAAATATAACTATGAAGCGATCGTCACCCATTTAAGTAGACGAAGCTGGTGAAGGCAACATTTTGCAACAGGGAAAAAATGTCCATGAGTTTACGAACGTGTCTATTATTCTGTATGTATTGTATGCATTCACATTTGTAATCGAGGCAATGCCTTGATTACCTGAGTGTCATCTCTCAGGGGCGGATCCAGCCGGCGGCGAGTAAGGAGGCCCAATTCGTATTAAGAAGATATGTAGTTGGGACTTTATTAGCCGACCGGCCGAATTAGCAGGGGCGGGGGTGGGGGGGGGGGGGGGGGGGGGAGGGGGGGGGGGGGTGGTGAGCACTTTTTTTTTTGCTCAACGCGGGGAGGGGGAAGGGTATAGACTTTTATTTTTTTTGGTCTATTTTTTGTTTGCCAGGGGAATGAACACCTTGTCATCTCCTATGAAATTTAAAAAACCGAATTGATTTAAGCTGCTCCAAGGCCGCCAGAAGCCCGGGTGCAGATATCTAATTATTATGATAGTAAACAAATATTAATCAACTACGAGGGTAATGGTATACAAATATTGACTGCTCATGAGGATGATGGTGGGAATTATCTCTCCCAAGGTGGTGTTCATACCAGCCCTCGGGGTGATAGAATGGCCGGTATGAACACAACCGAGGGAGTGATAATTTCCTCCACCATCCGATTACAGAGCAGTCCATATTTGTTTTATATACCTCATCCGTTCCAAGATAGACGTATTCATCAACAACTTCTACAATATCATCATCAAATTTAAATAGGTCTATACGAATTTTTCGAACTTTATCACGAGAAAAGTTTTAGGTGCGTTGACATGAAGAAACCATTTTGAGCTATAGAGCGCCGTGACAACGCGTGAGTTGCGCGCTGGGGGGGGGGGGGGAATCTTGTATGCTGTGTGTGTGTGCAAAAGTCGCGCAGGGGTTAGGAGTTCTATCACAGGGTTTGATAGAACGACGCAATGATAGATCGAAATGCTCCTTGTCATGTGATATAGTCTTGACCAATCAGTGAATGACAATCTATGTATGAGGTATATAATACAAACTATCATCGCCGAGGTGATCTCTAGGCTACTATCATCCCGAGCCGCTCGTGTCATAAAACATGTGAAACGTGGACTGTTTAAAACGACCCCCCTCCTTGAAAATGTTTTCAAGTACACTGCCACATTTTTAGCGTTTGTTTACTATCACGTTTCTGTCCCCAAAAGCCAAACAGATATATGTTTAGGTGATAGGGTAAGGGTTAGGGTCAGGGTTAGGGTTAGTATTCAAACACTTAAAGACCATCTGTACTAGTTTGCTAGGAGGGATTAGACCATCCAGATGGTCACTGACAGGTGTATATCTCATCAACTCAGCTCTCAATCAACATAAGAAAAAGAAGATCATGGGGGACGGATGGTCACCGATTATGCATTGTTTCTATATAGAGGGAGCAAGTAGCTACAAGTAGTTCAGTGGGGCTTTTAAAACGCAAGTAAATTACCACTCATTGTTAAAACAATCAATATATCTGCTTCTTAGCGAACTGTTATGTTGGGTATCGAATGGTTTTTCAGTCGTGCCAATACACCAGATTACGGTTACATCATGCGCATGCGCAGATATGGGCGCCATTTTAATTGGCTTTGAAAACAAAGCCAATGACCTAGAGGTCATGTACTTATGCGTAAATTAAGATTGCGCCCATGCAAATGATGATGTGCGCGCACAACACAGCGCGTAGGCAGTGATGTCAACATAATTTGCATGGGCGCAATCTTAATTTACGCATAAATACATGGCCTCTAGGTCATTGGCTTTGTTTTCAAAGCCAATTAAAATTGCGCCCCTAACCGTAAACTGGTGTATTGGTCAAGATAAGTAAGCGTTTGTAGACACGCTGCTGCTAATAGTTCATAAGCACTTAGTCTATTTTCAGAAACAATTGGTTGAATCGTTTGAACACAAGTACATATAAATGGGTCAACCGTTGTAGAATTTAGAGCGTAGTCCCATGTGAATATATGTCTCCGTGAAAATACGAACAGAACAAACGTTTCCATCCTTTTTTTTAGAGGGAAAGAGAACGGAGGTGGGGGGAGGGGAGGGCTGAAATGCACTCGTTTTATATTGAATGAAATGTTGACGCTTTTTGTTCTATTGTTGATGAAAAAGAAGAAAAAGAGAAGGAGAGAATAAGAGTAACTGATATTTGAATTACGTTTAATATTTGCATTACGATTTAGTTCACTGCACAGGACTTTGGAACTAATTGAAAGCGACAAATATGACAATTGCCCATTGCAATTATGAATTTGAAAAAAGAAAATCAGTGTAGTGTATACTTTATGCTTGTAACCAGCAAAATGCAACCAGACTGTCTGCTACGAAAGGTCTACAATCTTAATCGTAACATTTCAAAGTCGAGCGTAATGAGAGAAGTAGTCGTTACAAGAAACTGTGCTAGATTAGGATGCCTGATAAACCGGTGCTACTAGTACTTCAAGTATTCAGGACATAAATCAACAGCTTCATGAGGCGGCATTGAGTGGTAGCATCAAAAGTATCAAAAAACTGCTGAGACATGGTTCTTTCATTAACCAGACAGACCAACATGGGGGTGATGTCGCAACCTAACATGTTTCCGCATCACTATGACATGTTCAAGAAAAAACATTTAGACAGGGAGCAAATGTGTATAAAGAAGACAAGAACGGCTTCTTTTCGCTATAATGTGGAGTTAAGTCAGGAGGCCAAAGGGTATCAGAGCGATATTAAACACTGGGCTCCTTTATTCGCGGTAGCAGCGTTGGGTAAACTTGAATTGGTGCAAAACTTCATCATTCAAGGAGCTGAAGTGAATGTGGGAAATGATGAGGGTATGACTGCATTACACATTGCTTCTCAGCAGGGACATCTTGATGTCACCAAACATCTCATAAGTCAAGGTGCTGAGGTGAATAAGAGAGATAATGAGGGTACGAATGCATTACACATTGCTTCTCATAAGGGTCATCTTGATGTCACTAATTATCTGATCAGTGAAGGTGCTGAGGTGAATAAGGGAGATGATGAGGGTAGGACTGCATTACATTTGTCTGCTTTTTTTGGTCACCTTAAAGTCACCAAATGTCTCATCAGACAAGGAGCTGAGGTAAATAAGGGAGATAATGAGGGTGTTACTGCATTACACCTCGCTGCTCACGAGGGTCATCTTGATGTCACCAAATACCTCATCAGCAAAGGAGCTGAGGTGAATGAGGGAGATAATAAAGGTAGGACTGCACTAACATTTTCTGCTTTCCATGGTCACCTTGATGTCACCAAATATCTCCTAATCAGTCAGGAAACTGACGTAAATGATGAAGGTATTGAAGGTAGGACTTTATTACACCTTGCTTCTCAGGGGGGTCATCTTGATGTCACCAAATATCTCATCATTCAAGGAGCTGAGGTCAATAAGGGAGATGAAGAGGGTAGGACTGCGTTACACACAGCTTCTCAGAATGGTCACCTTGATGTCACTAAATATCTGATCAAACGAAGAGCTGAAATCGACAAGAGAGATAATGAGGGTAGGACTGCATTACACAGTGCTTCTGAGTCGGGTAATCTTAAGATCACCCAATATCTCATCAATCAGCGAGCTAAGGTGAATGAGGGAGATGACGAGGGTTTGACTGCATTACAATTTGCTGCTGTAAAAGGTCACCTTGACGTGATCGAATATCTGATCAGTCAAGGAGCTGAGGTGAATATGGGAAATAATGTGGTTGGGACTGCATTACGATACGCTGCTTTCTATGGCCACCTTAAAGTCATCAAATATCTCATCAGTCAAGGAGCTGAGGTGAATAAGGGAGGTACCTATGGTTGGACTGCATTACACAGTGCTGCTCAGGAGGGACATTTTGATATTATCAAATATCTCATCGGTCAAGGAGCTCAGGTGAATAAGGAGGATAATGAGGGTAGGTTTGCATTACAATTTGCTGCTTCCAAAGGTCACATCGATGTCACCAAATATCTCATCAGACAAGGAGCTGAGGTGAATCAGAGAGATAATAGTGGTAACACTGCATTACACATTGCTTCTAAGGGTTATCGTGATGTCACCAAATATCTCATCAGTCAAGGAGCTAAGGTGAATGAGAGAGATAATGAGGGAAGGACTGCATTACACAGTGCTGCTATCGATGGTCAACTTGGTGTCACCACATATCTCTTCAATCAAGGGGCCAAGGTGAATGAGAGAGATAACAAAGGAATGACTGCATTACACATGGCTGCTTATTTTGGTCATCTTTTTATCACCACATTTCTCATCAGACAAGGAGCCGAGATGAATGAGGGAGATAATGAGGGTAGGACTGCATTACACATTGCTTGTCAGAATAATTATCTTGATGTCACCAAATATCTGATCTGTCAAGGTGCTGAGGTGAACAAGGGAGATAATGAGGGTAGGACTGCATTACATGTTTCTGCTTTCCGTGGTCACCTTGAAATCACCAACTATCTCATCAGACAAGGAGCTGAGGTGAATAAGGGAGATACTAGGGGTAACACTCCATTACAATTTGCTTCTTTCTATGGTAACCTTGAAGTCACCAAATGTCTCATCAGCAAAGGAGCTGAGGTGAATAAGGGAGATAATGAGGGCAGGACTGCATTACACAGTGCTTCTGAGGAGGGTCATCTTGATGTCACCAAATATTTCATCAGTCAAGGAGCTAAGGTAAATGAGGGAGATAATGAGGGTTGGACTGCATTACAACTTGCTGCTTCCAAAGATCACCTTGATATCACCAAATATCTCATCAGTCAAGGAGCTGAGGTGAATAGAGGAGATAATAAGGGTGGGACTGCATTACACATTGCTGCTCAGGAGGGACATTTTGATGTCACCAAATATCTCATCAGTCAAGGAGCTGAGGTGAATAAGGGAGATAATGAGGGCATGACTGCATTACACAGTGCTTCTAAGAAGGGTCATCTTGATGTCACCGAATATATCTGATCAGTCAAGGTGCTGAGGTGAATAAGGGAGATAACAAGGGTAGGACTGCATTACACAGTGCTTCTGAGGAGGGTCAATGTGATGTCACCAAATATCTCACCAGTCAAGGAGCTAAGGTGAATGAGGGAGACAATGAGGGTAGAACTGCATTACAACTTCCTGCTTCCAAAGATCACCTTGATGTCACTAAATATCTGATCAGTCAAGGAGCTGAGGTGAATAAGGGAGATAACGAGGGCAGGACTGCATTACACATTGCTGCTCAGGAGGGTCATTTTGATGTCAACAAATATCTCATCAGTCAAGGAGCTGAGGTGAATAAGGGAGATAACGAGGGCAGGACTGCATTACACATTGCTGCTCAGGAGGGTCATCTTGATGTCACCAAATATCTCATTAGTCAAGGATCTGGGGTGAATAAGAGATATAATGACGACAGTGTTGCATTACACGGTGCAGCTCAGGAGGATCATCTTGATGTCACAAAGTATTTGCTAGCGCATGGAATAAGTGTAAACATGGGTGACAGAAACGGCTACACTCCCCTGCACAATGCTGCTATGAAAGGTGACTTTGATATTGTTAAGATCCTGCTTGAGGAAGGAGCCCTAGTTGATGTAAAAGATGCCAATGGACAGACCCCACTGCATCTATCTTCCAAGAAAGGAAGCGCCGACTCTTCCGACATATTAGCAATACATGCAAAGGTGTGTAATAAATCATTGTAGCCAGTATAAATATACAATATACAAAAGCGTCAAAATTCGATTTAAAACAATAGGTATTAATAAAGGCAAACATAGCTGAGTGGAGTTTATTTCGAATTCATATGTTTCTGGGCTTAGATATACTCACATTCAGATTACTCAAGGCGTAGGCCAATATTTTCCTTTTAATCCCGATAATTTTGTGGCATTTTAAAGCTAATTGAAAGTCCACGTAGTTATGAAATGCTATCAGATCGATATCATAAGGAATACACCTATAATTCATAACCTAATATTTAATTGATCAATTATTATTTGTTGTTATATAGATCACTGGGATGCTCGATCATCGTGATGACGATGGATTGACTGCCATTCACCTCGCCACTCAAAATAGCCACACACCGGTTGTCGAGTTGCTAGTTTCCCATGGAGCTTCCTTGAACATCCAGTCGCACAAAGGAAAGACCTGTCTCCATGAAGCCATCACACTTTCTGATCACGAGGACAGAAAAGAGCAAACACAAGGGAAATCTAAGCAGGTAAAAATGATTAGAAACTCAAAAAGCTGGGACAACTGATAGGCTGGTTTGCAAGAAGAAAATCTTGATCGTGTTAATGCCTTAGCCGAGGTATTTTTCACATGTGATTTAGAGCTTTTTCCCGCATAGTGACCGAACAGTCATGTCAGAACAGTCAGAACTCAATATTTAGAGATAACTTTTGTTGGGTTGGTGGGATGGTACCAGTTAAATAGCACAATTTGCCAGTCAAGGCTAAATGCTCAAAGCAAAAGATTCCATAATTACTAGGCCTACATTCGAATCCCCGTTATCATGCTTAGGCCAAAAAAGCAAAAACATGTTTAGCGTCCTGTTTTTTCGAAAAATAGGAAGGAGGAGGCCCTTTTTTGTTTTCTTTCAAAATGGCCGCTCAAAATAGCCGCTCGTTAAATTTTCCCTGAAAGTCGGGCTTTTTTTCAAAATGGCCGCCGACATTTTTTTTTAATTTCTAAATCAGAAATAGAACAATTTTAGCAGTGTTTTTCATGTTTGTTTTCTTTAAAAAAAAAAAATCAAAAAAAAATCAAAAAATCAAAAAATTAAAAAATTTCAAAAAAAAGAAAGAAATAGGAGGCGGCCCCAAAAAAGGAGGCGGGCGGGGAGCTAAACATGTATATTTTGTTTAATGGCCTTATAGGGGATAAAGTTCTTGGTTTAATTTGATAAAACCATTAATCCTTGAGAAAGGTGTTAATTTCGGAGGAAAATAAAAAAGAAATCGTTACATCCCTTTTTTCCGATGTTCCTATATACGACAGAGCATAGTTACCCATTGTATCGCTAACGCCCTGTATGGTGGCATACGGTGTCATGAAAGCTTTAGTGCACACATTTTTTTTTAAAGTTTGATGACAAAAGCATTTAACTTTGTCCATCCTTGTTTTTGGTTGCGAACTAGAGCACAGGAATCTGGTCGGCAAATCTATCAAATAAATAATGATGAACGGTAGTGCTATTAAAAGTTTATCAGGCAGACTGTTACGTTGATGCTTTTTTAAAATGTGTTTCGACTGGAAATACACGGGTAATTTAAAAGATTGGCTACGATGGTTACCTTACTTGATTGTTCAACCTAACATCGATGGAAAATAACGCTGTCTTTAACGTCAAACTTTAAAATGACATCTGTATAAACATATATAAACATACAAACTATCACTACACAGTTTCAAACATTTTGTATAACCTCTCTTGGTACACCTTGGTATTTTGACTCAGATCTCAGAGGACTTCTATCAGCACGAGCTTTCCCCAGAGAAGGCTTTGGTCTTATACCTGATGGAGCACGGTGCAAAGCTATATATAAGGGATGGTGAAGGCAAACTACCAGTCCACTATGCTACCAATGAAGTTTTCCGACAAATGATCTTGTCAAAGTAGGAACATCTTCATTAATCTTCGAGTTCGGAAATAATTATATGTGCATGTCCAGATAAAGGTTATTATACCGAACCGCTATTAAACCGACACAAATGCTGGAAATATGTTCACGAAAGTCAATATACATTTATACAACAATGGTTCGTTCTATGACAGGCTTACACGAAAGTAAATCTTCAACAGTTACAACAAATTCTTGAGTAACGAAAAAACACTCAAAATACATGTACATCAAATTCACAAGAGGTATGAATAACTTAGTGGTGTACTGTATACAGTTTGTGTACTTGTATGTTGTTGTGTGTTTTTATTTCTAAAGAGATACTACTGAGGCCGAGGAGAATAATTATGACAGTCCTCCGGAAATGGCGCAAAGTGATGGAACAGACGATGTAGAGCAAGTAAACCACGCCTTAGGTGAGTTACGTTTTATGCATCTGAGTCAGGTGAATATTTCCTGCAAGAACACATAGGTATATTCACCTCCAAATTAAGAATGTTGTGATTCATTTTATTTGTATATATCTGAGGTCACAAGCAAGATTCTCCGGCCCGGCGTCAGATCAGTGGTAAAAATGTTTTCAAAAGTAACCATCTGTTGTCTTTATAAACATCAAATCATTAAATCACTTTGTCTTTCATGTATTCTCTTGACGTTGTTATTTTTATGAATACAACACAAAATGAAGTGATTCTGGAAAATGAAACTCCATGTTCATTTGTACATGCACTGTATCTCTAGCAGGAGGTTCTCGCCTATGATTCAGAGTTTGTAAAGTATATATTGACTGTACAGTATGATGTTAATATATTTTTGCATCGCTATTATCAGATGGTAGTTCTGCAACTGGAAAGTTTGGGGCCCTTGGAGGAAAGCTGTCCACCAAATCGCATGGGTTTACACTCCATATTCCACCTGGTGCCCTTGAGGAAGATGAGGAAATCAGCCTTCGGGTCCTGACCGAGATTCCAAATGGCCTCAAACTTAAAGAGGACGAGCTTCTAGTCAGCCATGGCTTCCAATGTTACCCGTCTGGGCTACGTTTTAAGAAACCGGCAAAGCTGATATTACCTCACTGTGCATTAGTCACTGCTCCTAACAAAGTACAGACCATACTTTACTCCTGGAAGCAGTCAGGTAACTTCATCACCGTGGCGTTTTCAGCCTGTTTGCAAGTATAAACATGTTCAGGCTGTATGCTAAGAGAAAATCACATATAGTCTACTAGATTAACCACCAGAATTGGCGAAGGTTCGATTCCTCATCAATCAAAATTGTAATGTAATTAGAGTTTACAACATTTAACCTGTTTAATGTGGGGGTACAATCCCCCCCCCCCCCCCAGAGTGGCATTTTTTTTTTTTTATAGCTGTATAAACGTTGTCACAACTTTTAGAAGCAAATATATATGACATAACATCTGACATATTATGATCAATGAAATATGTTCAATCCCGTTTCAACATTTTCGGATGGCGATCTGAAAATATACACAAAAATGTTTACAATACTAGTCAAGAACTCAAGGTTTGTCATATGTTAAAGTGACTCGGTAACATTGTTGAAGGTTGATGAAAAAAAATTGCTTATTTTTTGTTTAAATTGTTGCTTACTATATTCCTTCTACTATACTAACCCTCTGACATGCAACAAATCCTGAACAAATTCTCAAACCACAAAGATATCTATGGTTTTCTTTAAAGGCGTCGATGTGAGGCACCCTCTAACAGTGATTAACAGTAAATTCTCCCAACCATTTTTGAATTTTCCCAACCGTTTTTCCATGACAAAAATACATAAAACAGGCTATAAAAATCTGTCAACACTTAACTGTCTGGAATGGAATGTAGAGACATTTTATTGCTTTGTGACGATTTACATTCACCTAAAATGTAATTAAATTGTCCTTGTCTTGATGCTGAACAGGCTTTGACAAGTAGCAGAATAGAAGTAGAATAAATATAGTTGGGAGAATTAAGGAATCAATCAGATAAGTTTTTCCCAATTTGTACCATGAATAATGATCCGTTTTCACTCAAATTTTCAGATTATCTTTAATTGTACATCTAGCATTGCAGTCACTACCTAAGCACCACTATCTCTCATTTGAACAATGTTACAAAGTCCCTTTAAGAATTGTTCTCAAAAAGAATCATAAATTTTGACACCCATTCATGACCTCACATTCATACAATCTGACAATTTGGTAACAAAATTGCCAGCAGAATTCAATATACCCTGGCGTTAATTATTTTGTTTTGATTCCTATTAGTTCTATCAACGCAAAAGCTACAAAAATTGGCCGAAGAATGACAATATGTTGCCTAAAAATGGCTTTATGTGAGGATCTCAATTATTTTGGACATAGCCTTTGACCTTGATTATCATGCCATATGAATGATGAATCCATGTATATGTCATGATCTACCCATTATGATAATGTTTTCATTCCACAACTTTGAACCAAATTTGTGGTGTAGGGGCTCTTTGCCAATGTTATACATTATATTTTTGATTTCACAGAAAAGTTTGCAATACGAGTTTGGTATAAAAATAGATTAATCACGGTCATCAGGAAAACAAATGTACATTTCTTCCATAAGCAGATTAAGGCCTATGTACACATATTTTGTCTTCCCTAACTCAAGGGAAACACATGATAAAAATATTTCATTACAATTGTGTTCAGTGAACTGAAAAATATTTGACGAAGTCTTTTCCTCATATTCGCCAAAATTATATCTGTTTTTAGTATAAACAAGTATATAATAAAGTAAGTCTTGTTCTTTGGTAATTTTCCCTTTTAAATGATGTATTCCAGTCGCAAAAATACGATGCATAATTATGTTAAGCCTAATGCGGCAGGATAATTCCCTGTGTTTAAGTAGTTGCCTGTCGTTTTTCTTTAAATTGAATTCGTTTCGTGTTTTTTGAAAGGTACACCTAAACGGCTTCCAGATTCCTCCGACTTTATTTGTTCAGTACAAGAACGGTGGCTAGAGATCTCAATCAGCCATTTTTCTGGAGGATACTTTGCCGTATTCTTGGACTGGCTATTTCTGAAGGGTATATTACTGTCATGCATGTCGTTTCTTCCGAGACACATGCCTCCTTCAAGAAAACCAGTACTAGAGGTTCGTTTCGTTAAGAAGCCACATGACCAAAAATGGGTAAACAGACATGAACACTTTTTATTTTTGTAATGTTTATTCGGGGGGGGGGGGCAGATTTAAGCCTGATAATTGCAGGCAAGCATTGTTTGTCCATACGTTGATGGTGAGGATGTGTTGCTCTCCCATTAACAAATTCTCAGGCAAATGAACAGTTTTAGAGCCTTGTCTGTATTTAAAAAATCAAGCAAATATATCACTTTAACCGTAAGTATTTGTATGTTAAAACAAAACTGTAACCTCCTTCAGCACCTTTTGGTTCTTAAATAACATTATTATTTCTCTTTTGGGCTTTTTAAGTCTTGGTCGTAAATGTTCATCGAGTATGGTCTAGTAAACATCTTGATAACTGCATTTTAGACTGTTCCTGGCAATTTTTCCACTTTCATAATATTAATTCAACGAATACATATATCCCGATGCCGAAAATATACTTTTATATTTATCTGTAACATCCCTACTGTTAATAGAAGGCCCTAGACCTATACAATTCTGACTATTTATCTCAATTAATGTCATTTAGGACGTCATCTTAGTTTTCCGATTGTCCTTGGTTGACCCATGCAACGACAGCTTATTTCTTAGGACGATTCCAGCCGCTACACATACATCCAAAAGTAGTTCTAAACTACAAGTGTACATAAGATTTATATCTACTTGACAATTTCCAGATAACTTTATTTGAATACTTTTTGTTCTCATGATTTTTTTAGGACGATGTCCATGCATTAAAGGACCACTGTTTTCAACCTGTGAAGGGCGATGACGATGATATTGTGTTTCTGCAGGGAACACTAACAGTCGCTTGCCAGCTGAGGGAGAAGAGTCCCAAATCAGAGGTACATGTAAACGGACTTTGGTTCACAGAATTGCTATACTTAGTTAAAATAAATTGAAAGAAGGGCCATGTGAATCAACAATCGATTCAGAGCGAATAGGAGAAAATTAAAACAAAGTGCCAAAGAACTCAATTGAAATTTTCTATTTGTGATGATAATGATAATAAATATTCATAGACCTACGCTACTAGGAATATATATATATAAGCGATCAAATGACAAATATGAATGACGCTTTGATTCATGCAATTGGATGTTGGTAGCCTGGGATAAATAAATTATAATTTGTTTTGAAGAAAGTAGATGCGAAACGAATGATTTAATTGGACAAAGTTTCAAAATACAGACAATTTGTCTTCATTATTTTCATTAGAACACTCTACATCTGCGTTTTGGCCCACATTTCATAAATCATGAATGCAAATTAATTATATAATCGGGCAATCTCCTCAGGTTATTCAGTTCAGCGATATCAGGACGCAAACGAAAGTGACAAAGTACTTCGAGCTCGATCTAACCGAGGAGAGTGATGAAACATTAGTGGTACTTGAAGTGGTTCAAACTTCTACACAGACGATCAAATTCAACACGCGTTTTCAAGGTAAAACATTTCATGCAGATGCTTAGTTGTTGTAATCCCTGAGTATTAATATTTCATAGTTTATCACAAAGGACCTATTGCGGCAAAATGACATCATATTGGTAATGTGCACGGTACAACTTCACATGTGGTACATAAAGCGACACAGAAACTAAATGATCGCAACATTGAAATAAGTAGAAGTTAAGCGACTTTACCATCAAAACTTGATATCATGATGTACATGTAGGCTTTGTTTTGTATTATCATGACTAAGGTTTAAATCTAAGCATAGTAAAGGCCAACACTAATTCGTATATTTCATTGGACCATACGGTGAAGACGAAATGAAAATATAGCCGAAATTAAGATAGATTACCTGTAGATGAACTAAACTATGGACGAAATGTGTCTGGATACGCATTTAGAAGCATGATAAATGAGGGCAACAAAAGGGAAATGTGTAGTAATGAGGAAGATAACGTGCTAGTATTTGAAAGAATGTGGGTTCATGCATGGGATTTTATGGGCTCGTAGCCATCTACCAATGTGTCAGATCGGATCTTTTGCTATTTAATCCTGATTTTCCACGGGGGTAGTTGTCCTCGGGTGGTAGTTGTCTTCGGGGGTAGCTGTCCCCGGAAGATAATTCTCCGATGGGTAGTTGCCCGGGGGTAATTGTCCTTGGGGGGAGTTTTCTGGGAGGTAGTAAATAATAAATGATAAATTTATTCAAGGCTCAAGATGTATGTGTCATGTGACACATTTCTACTTCTCCTATTTGATATCACTACACAAGAATAGAAGTAATCTTAACATGAGTGTTTCTTTAAAGGATTAGTGCGTGCATAAACCCGATTTAGTTATTCACACACTTCTACAGTAGATCAGGCATTTGGAAGAGCGCAGTACCTCATATTATAGAAGCAACCCCCGCCCCCCCCCCCCCCCCCTATAGCATCTCTCAAAGAGTAGCAAGGATTTAAAGGATTAGTGCGTGCATAAACCCGATTTAGTTATTCACACACTTCTACAGTAGATCAGGCATTTGGAAGAGCGCAGTACCTCATATTATAGAAGCAACCCCGCCCCCCCCCCCCATAAGCATCTCTCAAAGAGTAGCAATTATAAATACCAGTCCCTTAAACCCTGTTTTCATGACAATGACAGGAATGGACCTGGCTTTTCATTAATTTACAAACTCACATTACGTGTTTTCCAATAATTGTATGAAAACAACAGCAACAACAAACGTGGCAATGACACCAGTAAGAGGAGCAGCATTCTGTCCAATGGATGCCAGATCACAATCAGCAGAGGTGCCAACGCTCTCCGGGTATGTAGCCTATTTATAATATATTAATTCAATGACCTGGCTGAGTTATGGTAAAAAATAAAAAAGCACTTTGTGAGCTTTCTTAATCTGTGTATTAAAGTCAGCTTGTAGGAATTGCGTAGTAGAAATGTCGCCTGAAATGGATTGCTCTTCGAATGATCTTTCATTTGAAATATTAATAAAAGTAACAGAAAGTTTTTGACCTTTTGTCTGGAGTGCATGGTATATTCACCAAGAATTCGTCAATTTCGTTAGATTTGTATCATTCTTAAACCCCAAAGTATGCACCAATTGGTATATATTACATGATCAAACTTTCCCAATTGCTTCCACGCAGTGTTTTTTCACATTGCAATATGAAGACAAGTGCTCCACTTAAGTGATACAAAAATTTGGTTATAAACAAGGCCTTCTTTTAACTATAATACCTTCATTAATAGAGATGTATTTCTCTCGCTATATGGCGGAGGTATTCGAGTTATCAACATTTCCAGAAGTGATCCCAACATTACATACTTCAAATCAGATATAGAAAAGGTTAATATCCAGGGAAGTTCACGAACAAAAGATTATTATATTTACCTTTTTTTCTAATAGCAAGTAAGTGCTTAAAAGGGTAACCTGTTCACGATTAAAACACAGCTGTCATTTCGTACGTTCCCGCTTTTGTGAAAGCAGGATACCTTTTGTAGATGCGTACTTAGTACGCTAAAAGATAATGTTACATTTATTGGCCCTTCCTGTACCTGTTTTGTATTTATTACGTAAGAAGGCATATTTTGTGGATACCATTCCTTAAAGTGTGCAAAGTAGGCGGTTATGGTCGCCTCCGCTAACAATCAGGAGGTTTCTTGGTCAACTTATTCATTAACCTGCCTCTTAATCCAGGGATTGAGGGTTGGAATCCTACTCCGTCACTAAGGTCCTTGGACAAGTCATTTATTCACATTTGACACTCTCCACCCAGGTGCAAATGAGTACCTGGCAATTGCTAGGTAATAATAAAAGCAGGGCCCCACGAAGTGTTAATAGTATTGCAGGTGATGAGCTGACCTTAAGTGAACATTCTTTAGCATTAATATTATGATCATATTATTATTATCATTATTAATATCATGATCATCATCATGCGACATATCTTTGACTATGAAGTTACACCACCGAGTTGCAAATATCGTATTAATCGTTTCATTCCTCAGGTTTGATCTCCAATCAGATGCAATATTAGACAGGCTGTCGAAACGCATGCCTGCTGAGAAATACACATCGCTATGCACAAATCTTGGCATCGAATACTACGAAGCTGACAAGATCCTAGTTCGAGTTTACAATGACTACCAGAGAGCTACTAGGTCTTGCTTGGCACAGTGGAAAACAAGGACTGGTGGTGAAATGGCCCAACTGAAGACTATTCTTCAGGAGACAGATGTTGGAGATCTAGCAAAATATATTGAATAGTCGTAATAGCTCCAGCAACTCACCTAAAGTAGTGGAAGAAATTAAAACAGAGGCTTAGGTGTGATAATGTATGTATAATATGATACACTTACATGCCAACCTTCCACAGCTAAAAATAAAGGACTCAAAAGAATCCATTATGCTTCTACACGGAATCTGTCAGAACAGATGGTGTGTCTAATATATTTGAGAGCTAATGCGGTTAATGGATTTCTTAAATGGATTTTTTTAGATGAAAGGTATTTCACGAAACCTGTGGCTACCACCACCTCTTTGTCTCCGTTATCCAAGAGTGTGCTACGTAAATAAGTCAGAGAAAATTGTTTTGACAAAGTAGACAGGTTAACTGACATATTCAAATTCATGAATGTTTCTTCCTGGGGACCTAGAGACGAGTTATTCTAAAAACCTGTTTTTAATGAATGGACCACAATACTTGGAATCCAGTCTGCATACATAACTTGGTGCTATATTGGGCAAGTTTCGGAAAAGCTTCTCGGTTGTCAAGAACAACCTTTCTATATAAAGTTGCATAACGTTTGAATATGAAGTCAACTTGATGTTTCTGTTCACAGTAAACAGGCCATTTTCGTAATGTAACCAAATTTGATGCATATGTCTTTGTGAAGTGCCTCAATACAAATTATTTCATTCATCTGATAAGAATAATAGTATTTCAATAGTCAGAATGCAAACTGGATATATTAAGTGTTGCTAGGTTAGTCAAGCCATAGTGTTTTTCCTACCTGACAACAACTAATGTATGCAGTTCGAATCTGTATATTGAAATACTATTATTCTTATCAGGTGACTGAAATAATTTGTATTGAGGCACTTCACAAAGACGTATGCATACAATTTGGTTACATTACGAAAATTGCCTATTTCGTGGAGTACAATACCTTAGACTTCCGTACAATGGTAACAATGAGGTTTGGTATGTATTTACTTGACCTTGGTCGCAAACGCAGTCATTACTAGAAATAACTAGAAATATCAAGAAATATCAAGAGGTAAACGCATGACATGAGAGGGTTCAGACATAATACCACCGATCACTACTATCCAAACGTTTCAACAGAGGATGTCTGCCATTCCCGTCTAAAAAAAACCCAACGAAATTCTTGATATATTAAGGATGATAATAACACAAATAATAAATAAATAAGTAATGTAATAATGGCGCAACCATGGTCAATCGCGTCTTACGAAGCTCTGTGTTATAATATACAGAAATTTAAAGCTTGTTAGACTTTACGTCATTATTGAAGGAAAAAAAAACGCCTTGGTTTTCCCGCGTCATATCAGAACAAGGAAGTCTTCTTCTCCTCGAGTCAGTACACAAGCCCGGTTCTGTGGAGGACGCAGGATTTAGTGGTATCATTCTGCATCCATATCACCAGAAACCCATTTCATTTGCAAGAAAGACAATTCATTTTCCTAGTAAAAAAATAAATAAAACAGGTTTAACATTGGCATTCGGGAGATTAGAACCGTCCATTGCTTAGGATGAATACTGAACTAAGTTATCATTCACGTACTACGTGAATGATAGGCTTTAGACACGAAAGCCTTCACAAAATTCAACTTTACTTTCTTAATGTAGAGAAAGAAGGCTTTGATAGAAGCTTGCGCATCAACTTCCAAAACCGCCAACTCTACAACTTTGACTGCTGTATTTCAGTAAACAGAGTTGGGTAAAATTGTGGACAGCTTAGGTAGAAGGGGGACATGTACGTTTTGTTGGGTACATTTAAAGCCAATAGAAAATAAATATTTCCAAAGAGAAACGAATGTTCCATTTTTAAACCGAACATAGATCTTCCCCACTTGCTTTAGAGTGAAGGAAGTCAACAACAACATCATTTGCAGATTATTCAATTCTGGCAAATTGCAAATGAAAAAAAACAAATCAATCTGAAATTGGTATTCTTACATGGAACAAAATGTTTAAAAGTAAAAAATATATATGTACACAAAATACCTTTTTAATGTTATTGATATCATATTCCTCGCCTTACTGATCATAGACATAAGAATACACAAGCCATATACCAATGTATATGTCATGAACTGAAGTCTGAGGACACACAGTATATTCATGAAGTTGTAAAATACATTTCTTCTACATTGTTGTCATGGATGTTCTGAAACACGATAACTGTGCTTCAAACGTAGCGTTGCGTTACTCATTGGTGTATATTATCATAAAAAGCAATCGTATTTGGCGTAACAAATTTACAAATGTTACGCCGCAATGTAGAATAAAGCAAAATGTTATTTTATTGAACGTGTTTCCAATGAAAATATTCGAATATTTAAATATATGTATATCTTAATTGCATGCATGTATAGACATTTACTATACTTTCTATATTTACCAATATGGCTGTTTTCCATCTGTACAATATACATTATATACTGCATTGTTCCATATTTGTTGTATATAAATAATGTTAAACGCTTTGTTTGTGTTTTTGTGTTAGATATGTTAATTCAACATTTAAATCGTTCTGTTACGTACAGATAGATGTATACTGATGTGAAATATTGCAAGAAAATACGTCACCTTGGCGTAAGGGAGAAAACGTAAAATATTGCAACAAACTATCAACTTTAATGGAAATTATAAGCACTTGCGAAAGGTGTGTCCAAACCGTGTATATAAATAATTAGAGGGAGCCTAGTGCCCTTTGGTTTTATTTCTAAATCTTAAACCTATTGTAAAATTGACATCGTCTCTGAACTTATTGATTTATGCTGTGAAAATTTGTTTGGATTCGAGTAGATGAACAAATTCGATTCAGTTCAGCTTCTGTCAGATTTAAAAAGCTTTGTTGTAGTTATTTATTAAATAATTCATCGGATATAGTGGTTACTTAGGACTAGTACAATATACTGTGTAAGTGCCTGTAAGATATTGTAGATACATGTATGTGTTTCTTTGTGTAATTTAGATTCTGATAATGATTGAGCTGACTCTGTGTTTACTTGGTATTTGTTATTTTTCTAGGGTCATTTTCACAAGAAACTGTTTTTCTACTAGTCCTTTCCATAATCAATATAGTATTTTGTATGAATGTTTGGATGTTTTTTAATGGTTATGATCAAATGCAATATATTGAATCTTGAATTTAATTTCTGAATTTAAATATCGCATTGATTATTTTTGTTCCTTTTGGGGGTTCAATCCCTTTTGGGTTCTGAAAATATAACCAATACCTTGTACCAACCAAAACACTGGTCACGTTCGTAATACTTTACTCGTGTATATATATATATTTACTCGTGTATAGCGTGTATATTTGAAATGAATACGTTTACAATGTTATCATGCCATTTTCTATTTGCCGTATTTCGTATCTCACTGACGATGCATCAATCAAACGGATTCATGATTTTACAATTTTGTTTAAATTTATCAAGATGCATTGCAACATTCAGAAGGATATCATGTATTGTATATACATTAAAATACCTAATTTCATTTTCGCGATTTTTTTTTCTTTTCTTCGTGACATTTGTTACATTCACAAAAGGAACACTTTAGGAATAGTGACCGATGCATCAGAAGTATAATTTGTAAGATTATAAATAAAACACGTGTATGTAGAATGCCAAGTTATATGATAGATTAGATGTGTTGAGACAACAATCATATACATGTATATTTATAGAGCTATATTTTTAAGCATTTCAAAGAGTTCATTGTTTATAGTGTGTATCATTGTGTGTATCATTGTGTTCATTGTGTGTATCATATTGAATGCAACTATGGAAATATATATCTAGTATCAGATCTGTGGTACATAATTAGTGTATGGGCCGGTTGACAGAGAAACTATGATATTAAATAAATGTTAGCAATATATATGACATAGTCCTCTAAAACGATCTGTTATTTGTACGAGTACGTATGAAATGTGCTTTAGATGCGTGAGTGTGTGCGTGTGTGTGTAACGGGTGGTGTGAGTGTGCGTTTCTTGTTGTTGTTGTTGTGTTTTTTTTTTTGGGGGGGCGGGGGGGAGAGGGGGGATATAAGGTGAGGGTGACATTTTGTATTTCTTGTAAGAAAAAAACATAAAGATACAAACAATTCTTGGTGGTAGGCCTATAGTGTGCGAAAATTGCAGTTTTCTACCAGCTCGCTTTATTAATTAATAATTGTGTTAACTTTTTTAACTTAAAAAGAACCCAACACATTTTGTCAACGTCCTCTGCCTGATCCAGGCAAATGCTTCGAGAAACAAATATACATTATACTAATTATAAACAGGTGTAAGAAATAAACAGCAGACCAGCTTTGGAAACTCCCGTGGAAATAAATACAATGCTACACAAATGAGAGGATAAGAACGCCCTCTATGAAGCTATGTGGCTTGTCACTGTTCAATACCCTGCCGTCAACAAAGTTGGTACCAATTAACGAAGGTTAACGATTAGTCAATCCGTCGGTCAATCGAATTTGGCGTTGCAGCAGTCACTACCCCGTCTCCTTGGTCAAGTGGTTAAGGTAAGGGACTTCTAAACCAGATACCGAGGTTCGATACCATCAGAGAAATTATGTCAACCTATGAAAACAAATCCGGAACGGAAGCACAGCAATGGGGAATTTTCATTTAAAGCGGGACTGCACTACTTGTAGCTTCTTGCTGTTGTTGTTGTTTTTATTTCCGAAATCAGATAAAAATATTATACATACTAAAATATACAAAGTAAAATATGTATACATTGTACATAGACAAAAATCGGTGGAAAGCCCAATTCAGCAGTGTTTATAGAACACTACTGTTCTTCCTTGGGGGTCCTTACACTACAATATTAGCGAGTTTTCGCTCAACAACTTACAGAACTTCGCGGACGCAGAGCACTCAGGTTTACGGCCGTCGCACACAGATCGCCCTCGGATACAATACGTGGTTTTGCTTTTCGGTGAATGCGTACGTATCTCTACGGAGGTATTGCATTTGCAATGCCATTAGGCAATTTTCGTAATGTAACCAAATTCAATGCATACGTCTTTGTGAAGTGCCTCGATACAAAATATTTCATTGACCTGATAAGGATAATAGTATTTCAATAGACAGAATCCAAACTGCATACATTAGTTGTTGCCAGTTCGACAAACATTAGGGGTATTTCGCAAGCTCATTGCGGACAGAGAATCTGCGGTTCGTGTGCAAAATCGAGAAGCTACTATAGAAACAGCAGGGTGATTGCTGAGGTACTGAAATCCAGAACGGGTTTTGGCCAAATCTACGGGCGTTCTCAATGACGCCCCAAGTGAATAAACAGCCAATCAGCGAGCTTGTACCAAAGATGGTGATGAGAATTTCGTCGTCTAATAACGAAGTATGACGAATTTTAACGGGCGGATCTAGCTTTTCTCTATGTCGTGGGCGGGCGGGGGGGGGGGGGGGGGGGGGGGGGGGGGGGTTGACATTCGACAAATCGCACCGACCAATATTTCGCTTAGTGGGGGTAGGGAGCACTAACATTTATTTTCAATTTGAAAAAAGTGCCAACCAATATTTGTATTATTATTATTATTATATTATTTTTTTGTTTTTGTTTGTTTGGGGGGAGGAGGGGGGGGGGGGGGGGGTAGAAAGCACCTTGGCCAGCCCAAGGGGGGATTTAAACCTCCTAACCCCCTAGATCCGCCCCTGACACGAATGACTTTTCGGTGAGTTTTTTTCTTCCGATTATTGTTTCTGAACATTAACAACATGAATATGGATATAACATGAATTGTTTTAAAACTTGATGATAAATTGTTGAAATTTGATAAAAAGCCGTTTTGTGGCTTGGTCGAGACAAGTTGTGCTAGTCGTGTAGTCCCGTCTGTACTGTATTGCGTGGAAGGGAACAGGCCATTTTCGTAATGTAATCAAATTTAATACATACGTCTTTGTGAAGTTCCTCAATACAAATTATTTCATTCACCTGTCTAGGATTCACAATAGTTAGAATGCAAATTGCATGTATTAAGTGTGGCAACAACTAATGTATGCAGATTGGATTCTGTCTATTTAATTACTATTATTATTATCAGGTGAATGAAATAGTTTGTATCGAGGCACTCGATTCACTTGGGGCGTCATTGAGAACGCCCGTAGATTTGGCCAAAACCCGTTCTAGATTTCAGGGCCTCAGCGGTCATCCAACTGTTACTACAGTAACTTCTCGATTTTGCACACGAACCGCAGATTCTAATTCCGCAATGAGTTTGCGAAAATTGCCTATTAACATAAAAGCGACAGAAGGCAGAATAGAAACTTGCGCCCTCTATATAGCAAGCAATGCCTCCCCCATGATCCACCTTTTCTAATTGAGAGCTGATTTGATGAGATAACCATCTGTCAGTGACCACGCAGGGAGGTCTAATCGCTCCTGACCAAACTAGTACATACAGGCTTCAAGCTTCGCAACCACTATGCTCTCATTTCCTTTGGCATTTGACATGTGAATATATATACATATGTATACGCAGCATCTAATAGAAATAACCAACTCTGAAAATCATCAAATTAACAACCTAGGGTTAGAAGTCTGGTAGGCTACTTATGAATGATTCTACCCACGTCTAAATGGCGTGGCACCTAAACGTACCCCTACCCCCCCCCCCCCCACACCCCCTTCCAACTGGATGTCTCGAAAGGTTGAGTTGAATGTGTTCTGTTTAATTAAGGTATAGACCAGTTTTGGAAACACCCCCTCTCAAAAGATGAAATGGAAGCTCTTATTACCAAACGTGTGAAAGAATATGTTTTGGCTAATGCATGATAATACAAATTTTGCCGGCAAGCCGCCTGCTAATTGATATATTTGGTAAATTATCATATCTATTCGGATTGGATAGATATCGCGTAGTCCCATATACATCTTTCTGTGTACAGTGCTTGTAACTTTACCAAGGCAGGGCCACATTTCTTATCATTTTGATGATTCCAGGACCTTGCAGCACGTACACATCAATATTTATAGGCTATAGATGATCAACCTTTTCTGATTGCTTCCACAACGTTTCTTTCACAATGCAATCGCATGACCAGAACTGGTCTATACCTTTAATGGGGAGGGAGATACCATTAACAGAATTCACACGGGTATATACTTGCTTCTGGGTTGTCTCGGATGGGTGACACCACGGCTATAATAGGGACTTTTAGATTTGCGTGGACTGATAAGTGTGACGTCTATTCAAGGCAGTGCATTAAAAGGACGTCGATCGTAGCAATCCACGTTGTCGTTCGGCAAATCTAAAAGTCCCTATTACCTTTTCGAGACAACCGGAGGGCGGGGATGGGGTACTGGTATCTGCCTTTTCTCGATTGTCTAAGTCAACGTGAAACCCCTTTGACGTAAGGAGTACATGTCTTTATCCAACGGTTGCCAGGTTCTCAAGGAAACACTGGTCCAATCTCAAAGAAAAAGGTCAATAAAAAATCACTGTAAAACTGTAAGCGAGTGTGTTACATTCAAAATCACAATGAAAATCCCCCCCCCCCTAACAAAAAAATCACACGTATTGGTAACCTTTCATCGTTGTTGAAAATTGGTTGATAACACAGACTTATAATCTTATTACCTATGCCTTCGTCACTGTCAAACACTAGGGACTTTTAGATGTGCACGTCGATATAGTGGACTGCTACGTGTGACGTCCTTTTAAGGCAGTGCATTAAAAGGACATCATACGTAGCAGTCCACTATAAAGTCGACGTGCAAATCTAAAAGTCCCTATTAATGTAACTTAATGATTGGACTGGCTCTACCCCGTTCAGTCTTTCAAATTTGAGAGACAGGAATATTATCTTTACCGTACTATTTAGCCAGACATTTTAAAATGTCTTTTACAAGTGTAGCTTTTTATCTCTTAAACGTTCTTATAAATGGTATCTTTGCCTTTTGATAACACGTAGGGTCATGCATCCTGGATTGAACATTGTTAAACGCTGCCTTTAATTCACATACAATATCAATTTTCAATCAAAGTAATCTATCAATACACTATCCCCCGTATTGATCCCACTTCAATTCACCCCTCCCACCACCATCTCCATCATACTAACCCCTCCCCCTACCCCCTCCAAGACCTCCAGGGTATATTACAAAGAACAATAAACAGCATACAGTATATCAGGTAAAACCATCCGGTGCTTGATTCGCCCCTCAGTACATTTCTATCGAAATGATGCGTTTATTGACCAAATTTTTGCCTAGAATCAGGTTTCTCAAACGTCTTTCAGACAAATTTGAAGGTGATCGATAAACGCAAAGCCTTTTTTAAACGTCTATGGGCATATTTAAGACGCAGAAAGGTGTGTTTCGAATGTGACATACAGCCAGAATCACGTTTCTGAGAGATGATAAACGCAAAGTTGTTTTGAACCCCACATACAAATCGGACCTTCACAGGTTAATTTCCGGTTCGGAGGCTAGCGCGCGCCATGTACTGTGTACAAGCACGTGTGTGTAGTTGACCTCCGAGAAACTGTCTGCTTCCCGGGCCAAACGGCGCCATATTGCTCCGATTGTCTCATTTTCGCTCGCGTGAACATTGCCAGCACAAACTACTGACCTCTACCTCCTGGACGGATCATCGCCCATTCCCATTCACTATACGTTACGTACTAAAAGTCCGTATTGTCTGACCGTTCTTGAATATTCATGTTTTAGCTAAACTCGGCAAAATGTTTGCTTTTACTAAATGGAAAAATGACGGTAGGGGGTTGGATGAAATGGACATAATGAACCAAGCAGAAGTGATCTATGATAATTCATGCTTCTTATCCTTCGTGTGCTTGACCTATAATCTTCAAATCGCTTGGCAAACTGAGTCCAAAGTTCGACTTGTTTCATATAGGCAATGACGAGCTTGCAACCTATTTTGATCAAATTACGGTGGGTGAACTTTCAAAAGTCAATGGGACACGAGGGTTCCAATGAAAAAGCTAGTGATAACGTAAGTCGGGGTGGATGTGCTTTTCGTTTAAACAAAAAAAATGATTTTTTAACGATTTTTGGGGGTAAATTCCATAGGCTAACATGTATGGCTGCTGACTCTGACGATAGGGGGCGTTGTGAAATGAGACTAAACGGAGCTATATGAAAACAGCTGCGCAGACACAAGGCCTTTATTTTGAATCGTGAAGAGCCGATAAACGCGACATCCCACAAATCACTTTCGTATAGTGGGGTTCGATAGTGGGTTTCGATAGTGGCAAGACACGATAAACGCAACATTCGAAAGAGTGCTAATTTTCACGATTAAAATTGTTGTTATATCGCCAATTCTGGGTCATTTTGCTTCGTTTGAACTTTCATTATGGTCTTCATCTCAATTATAAGTGACTTTTGGACATGAAAATGTCTTAAAACAAGTAAAATATATATTTCCTACTTCTCATTTCTTTCAGGCAGAGCCCAAGTAAGAGTTTGTTTACACTTTTACGTAAGATGATGAAGAGTACAGCTGCCATCTCTCACACAGGGCTGCAATGCTCTGTCCAAGTTTTAACGAGAGAATTGAAAGTGGGGTAGTGATTTACATTGGTGTATGTGTTATAGTGGTGGGGTTTTAGTGCTCTGTCTAAGGGTGCGTTTATCGGGTCTTGCCACTAGATGTGTATATATCGAACCCCGCTATACGAAAGTGATTTGCGGGATGTCGCGTTTATCGTCTCTTCACGATTCAAGATAAAGGCCTTGTCTCTGCGCAGCTGCTTTGCGCCGTTTGACCCAGGAAGCAGACAGTTTCTCGGAGGTCAACTACACACACATACTTGTACACAGCACATGGCGCGCGCTAGCCTCCCAACCGGAAATTAACCTGGGATTAAGGTCCGTTTTGTATGTGGGGTTCAAAACAACTTTGCGTTTATCATCTCTCAGACACGTGATTCTGGCTGTATGTCACATTCAAAACACAACTTTTTGCGTCTTTAGATATGCCCATATCTTAAGACGTTTAAAAAAGGCTTTGCGTTTATCACCTTCAAAATTTGCCTGAAGACGTTTGAGAAACCTAATTCTAGGCAAAAATTTGGTCAATAAACGCACCCTAAGTTTTAACGAGAGAAACGAAAGTGAGGTAGTGATACCCACTTGATTTACATTGGTGTCTGTGTTATAGTGGTGGGGTATAGTTTTAACGACAGTTTTTCGTAATGCAAACCAATGAGCCTCTTTTACTTCGTAAATTCCAATTTGGGCGCGAAACTAAATAACAAAGAGGAATTATTCATGGATGCACACACGCACGACGGTACGCCCTCCAGTATTTGAAGCGATGCCAAAACAGGCGCCGTATTATCAAAGAGGAATCCCAATAGAATTTAACTCTAAGAATAACATGCAGAAAAATATATGGGATTTATGTGCAAGGTGAGTACAGATATGCTTTACCGGCACAGCGTGAGGGTTATCGTGACAAGATTGTGCATGAAATCATATACAAATATTTAGAAATATTATAAAATGATGACGTAGATCCTAATCAAATGTTTGGTTGAGAGCGTACACGTGACCATGCATTTATTAAGCCTAAAGCGAAATTTGGATAACTACCGCTCATTATCCTATGGTAATGACCGGTCATTAGCGATCATGTTTTGCAATCGCAACCATTGAGATTTATCGTTATATTTTTACTCACGAAAATGTCTGCCGCGGAATTAAAAACCTATTAGTTATCTAAGTTAGATCTAGATCAGTCATAGATGTAGACCTATAGAATTAGTAATGTACGGACTTTGAGATGAGGATGATTTATCAAATAACAAGGATCCACGTCATAATTTTATAAAACAAATAATACACAGCATTTTGTTCGGCATTAGTAAAATTACCCACACTCGGTGCCTTTGGAACAATCCAAACACACTCGGCTATCGCCTCGGGCGTGTTAGACTGTTCCAAAGGTACCTTGTGTGGGTAATTCTTAATAATGCCCTCACTGCAGTGCATTATTTGTATACTCTATTCATCTTTAATGGACTTGAAAGGTTTTACAAACAATGTACATATTTCCTTTCATAGTGGAATCATAGATACTAAAGTATGAAATGCCTTCCCTGAGATGCAACATACGTCATGTAAGCAGGAAATAATAAATCCAAAAGGCTATAAGCTGCTATGATTGGTATTTCACAAAGGAAAAAGACGTGTGTCATTTTGACCAGGTCAAAAGGTACTAGCGAAAATCCTTATTTACCTCAAAACGTAGCAGTTATGGGCATAAATCTTTCCCAAATGAATGTATGTAACTATTCAGACCATATAGGTATAGGAAGCTGTCTAAGCCCTTTTCACACCGGATCTGCGTATAGTTTCGTGGTGTGGCGTACCGACTAAGCCGAAATTAGGCTGCGTATTCATGAAAAATGTTGCTTCGGCGTAGTCCCTGCGTAGGTTATGCATAGGCTGGCGTACGATGGCGTATGGTTACATACCCTGTGCATAGGCACCGCGTATGCAATTGGCGTATGTACGCGTACGATTACGTTTAACAGGCGTAGGGTTGCGTAGGTTTACGTAGTCCTGGCGTACAGGTTTGCTTACGGTTGTCTATGGTCGCTTACTGTGTGCGCAAGCATTTTCTGCTTCGTCGGACTGGCGTAGGGTAGCGTACTATTGCGTAAGCTTGGCGTACTGTAGCGTGCTGTTGCGTAGTGTTGTATAGACTTGCGAACGAAATGCGTACTTTCTGCGTCTAGTGTCTGCGCCGAAAG